>CM034544.1:3837116-4086631 GCA_020002185.1 Paraescarpia echinospica | reverse complement strand
GGGCTAGTGGGCTAGTGGGCAGGTACACAGGAAGGTGGACCCCCAAACAAGAGCCTCACAATGAGATCTTGCCGCAAGTTTTCATGTATAGTACACATTTTTCCGTAAATTTTTTACTTAAAAGTTCAGGTGTGTGTTATACATGCATGGTGCTAGTACTAAACAAAATTTTCTCCGACTGGATATGAGCCAGAAATGCATGCTCCGTGATACGTAACTCCTTAGGCAAAGCATAGAAAACGCCACTACACATTTTATACAATTGATCACGTGCCTTTAGCATCTTCTATGCGGGTTTCATAAAAGACAGTTTCACGGTAACGCAGTTTGCTGCATAGAACTTGGCAGAATCACTTACAGAATACTAAAACATCACATGAAAGTTCGCTAAGGGTTCCGTAAAGTTCTACAAACATCCGCTTGGGGGCATTAGTAATGGTAAGGAATTCACCAATTGGAAGAATGATGGTGCAGACACGAGTAACGTGGTGATGTCATCGTGTGCGATGTGCCAACGGCAATATGACGTAACTTGCGTAAGGAACATTTGAATGATTCTGGTATGGATTCAAGGATCATCACACAATCAAAGTTTGATGAAATGACAGTGGCCAACCCTGACTGTGTCACGCTTCAAGCAAACTATCAGAAGAGGGGAAATGACAGTGGCCAACCCTGACTGTGTCACGCATCAAGCAAACTATCAGAAGAGGGGAAATGACAGTGGCCAACCCTGACTGTGTCACGCTTCAAGCAAACTATCAGAAGAGGGGAAATGACAGTGGCCAACCCTGACTGTGTCACGCTTCAAGCAAACTATCAGAAGAGGGGAAATGACAGTGGCCAACCCTGACTGAGTCATGCTTCAAGCAAACTATCAGAAGAGGGGAAATGACAGTGGCCAACCCTGACTGTGTCACGCTTCAAGCAAACTATCAGAAGAGGGGAAATGACAGTGGCCAACCCTGACTGTGTCACGCTTCAAGCAAACTATCAGAAGAGGGGAAATGACAGTGGCCAACCCTGACTGTGTCACGCATCAAGCAAACTATCAGAAGAGGGGAAATGACAGTGGCCAACCCTGACTGTGTCACGCTTCAAGCAAACTATCAGAAGAGGGGAAATGACAGTGGCCAACCCTGACTGAGTCACGCTTCAAGCAAACTATCAGAAGAGGGGAAATGAGGGATTGATGCCAAAGCTGGGATGCGTATCATACACGGTAATATAGGAGTTCTATCAGAATTTAGCAAAAGTCAGGGTGCATATTATATATGGGGGCAGAGTATACATGGAAACCTACGGTACCTGTGGGTTGTTGAAGAAGGTGGCGATATGTTTGATGGATCCACCGGCCTTATTTGGTTCCGCCCACTCGCTGTTCATTTCTGAACAGGTTTTGTTCTTCATGTTTTGACACATCACAATGTCGGTAAAGTTGGCACAGAAGTCTTCAAACTTCATCCTGTAAAGATATCACATAGCGGTTAACATGACATTAGACCTCAAGACCACATGGCTGAGGTCTAAAATTATAACAGATTCATTCAAATGGTTTATTGCCAAGTGGCATTTAGAAAACATACAAGGCATTTGTGGCTTTGTGGCGTGAACAACTCTTTTCCACATTCAATACTCTTTATTTCATGCTTGTCTCCTCTATCCCAAACACACACACACACACACTCGCATGCACACACACATACAATCACGACACATAAGCTACCATGATTATCATTATAATTAGATGGTTTTGTTCATGGACTGATATGACTGGCAGATATGACTGACAGACATGACTGACAGATATGACTGGCAGATATGACTGACAGACATGACTGACAGATATGACTGGCAGATATGACTGACAAGACATGACTATCAGACATGACTGACAGACATGACTGGCAGACATGACTGACAGATATGACTGACAGATATGACTGAGAGATATGACTGGAAGATATGACTGAGAGATATGACTGGCAGATATGACTGACAAATATGACTGACAGATATGCAAACGCAACAGATTTTAAAATCAAACCGTGTATAGACAAACAGTGTTGGTGGAACTGACCAGAATTCATTGTCCACATCAAGAGTGATGCCCAACTTCTTCTGTAGAATGGGGCCACATATTTCCCACTCCATCGAGCTGCAAACAAACAAACACACAACACATGTGACCCCCACAGTGAACCGGGTATTAAGTGACACAGGCATATTCTGCACACGGGCCAAAAATAGCTGCCTATGTCATGTCCCATCACTTTTGTGATTTTGACAGAAATGCACACTTTATAATCTCAGCTTTCAATGTCAAACATACAAAAAACTATGCAAAATGTTCACATGTAGAAATAATTTTATCCGAGTAAGTAAATATTTACTGGTGAACCTGCATTTCTAAAAATATAATTTTTAAATGTGCGAAATAGGAAATCCCGCTAATACCATCAATATTAAAAGAATAATAAATAAGACTGATAAAATGTAATAAGATATTGTAAATCCAATGTCACAAATGTAAAACCCATTAACTGGAGAAAAAACAGTTTTAGTTGCCTCTTAAATTGTGGGAGATTGCTGTTGTTAAGTATGTTTATGGACAGTTTATTCCACAGAGGTGGCTGCATTGGCAAATGCTGATGTGGAGAGTCAAAATATGACCCTATATTCAATAAGTCCAATGTACGAAAACAACAACCGACTCTTGTATCGTGATTATGTACCTCATAGTTAAACATTATCCTCCAGTTTTTGTAAATAAACTGGTAAGTCATTATGTAAATATTTATAGTAAAATTTTAATTGTTGTAATTTAAGAATGTCATCTACTTTTAACAAGTTGAGTTTTTTGTGAAGTGGTTCTGTTTGGGAAGTATAATTACTTAAGGTAATAATTCTCAGGGCTTTTTTTTAAAGTTTTATTATTCTATTTGATTGAAAGCCCCACACCATGATGCAACAATTAATGTGTGGCACTATTAAAGAATTATATATTATTTTAATATGAAGAGGTAACACATGTTTAAATTTATTTAAAATGCCAATTTTTTTAGGACAAGCATTTGATATTTTTTCAGTGTGCTTTTTCCAGTTTAGATTTGTATCTATAATTAAACCCAAAAAATTAAATTCTTTGACTTGTTCAATATTTACATTGTCTATCTTCTGAGTGTTTGTATATTTTTCTTTGCCTTTTGAAATGTCATGTATTTCGATTTTGTTATGTTTAGCGATAATTTATTTATTTTGAGCCATTCATTTATTTTTGAAAGTTCTTCATTTATTAAAGATTCTAAATTTTCGTCATGTATGTTATCGCTGAAAGTGTTTAGTGTACTTGATAGAGTTGTATCATCAGCATACATTATGAAATTAAACATTTTACTGGCTTGTGCAAAATCATTGATATATATGATGAATAACAGGGGTCCTAAGGTTGAACCTTGTGGTACACCTGTTGTTATTGATAACATATTTGATTTTATATTGTCAATTTCCGTATATTGTTTACGATTTGTTAGGTAACTGCTGAATAAGTTCAGATTTGTTCCATGTATACCATAATATTTCAATTAAAATTAAATGGTCAATGGTATCAAAGGCTTTGGAAAGATCTAGGTAAATATTAATGGGTATTTCATCCTTATCCAGTTTGGTTATTATTCTATCTATTAATTCTAGTGCTGCGTATTCAGTTGAATGTTTAGGTCGGAATCCATACTGATGGTCAAAAAAAAGCTTAGTCTTTTAAATAAGATGATAATTGGTCAAAAATATTTTTTTCAAGTACTTTTGAAATAGCTGGTAGAAGAGATATGGGTCTATAATTATTGTATACTGCTGGCTCACCTTTTTTATAAATGGGAATTACCTTAGCAATTTTTAGTTTATCAGGGAATATTCCTGTGGTTAATAGTTGATTTGTTAATAAAGTTAAAGATTTCGTTAATGCAGGTTCAAGCATTTTTAGCAGTTTGGTAGATAGACCATCACATCCACTGCTACTTTTGTTGGGTAGATTAATTATTGTTTTCTTTATGGTATCTTCTTCAACATATTTAAATGTAAAATTACAGTTTACTATTTTATTTAGATAATACGAATGATCATGAATGCCTTTGTATTTAATATCATTAGCCAGATTACTACCTATATTGGTAAATAATGTATTGAATTTATTTGTAATTTCTAATTTGTCTGCCACAATTGAATCGGATTCTTTAAAATATTTTGGAAATTATTTATTAATTTTATGTTTAGATAGGATTTCATTTATAGTTTTCCAAGTGTTTTTATATCAAATTTAAATTGATTAAAACATTGGTCAAAATATGATTGCTTTGCTTTGCGAAAACTTCTTTTCAAAATACTATTGTATATTTTTATATTAATCAATAATATGCCATATTCAGAAGATTCAGGGTTTGTGATTTTTAATTGTTCATAAAGTTTGTCTCTGTATCGTATTGAGGTTAGAAAGCCTTGAGTTATCCATGTAGATTTTTATGTTTATATTTATTAAATTTCTCTAATTTGCTAGTCATAGATTTATTTTTAGCTTGATTTATTTCATTGATGATAATGTTATAATTATGGTTTGGATTAGCATTTAAAGTTGTATCTAATTTTTTATGTATTTCAGAAGAGATATCATTTCTGACTTTTAACATAGCCTCTTTATTTTGTACATTAACTCGTATAATTTTTTTAGTATGTTCCTCTTTTAGAGCAGTGTTCATAAGCATAAAATATGGTTGATGATCAGAAAATTTTTCAATTAATATTCCTGCTGTACTTTTCAAAATATGCTGTTAAATTACAAAAAAAATCAATAAGTGAACCTGTACATGTTGTGAACCTTGTAGGAAGAGTAATTTGGGGGAAGAGACTAAATGAAGTTAACATGTCAAAGAAAGTGCTACAGTGTTGTTGCTCGTTTATTTTTAGCAAATTTATATTGTAGTCCCCTGCAAGAATAAGGTTGTTGTTTTGATGATGTTGCATAGATGATATGACCATTGTAAATTCATTTATGAATTCGTTATAGTTTTCAGTTAAAGGCCTTGGAGGTCGGTATATATTTCCTATAGTGACCGTCTGCGATAAGCCTCCTCCATTTACTTGTATTATTTGTCCCTCCCATTGTTCATACATATTAAATTTAATCTTTACTTCATAATCAAAGTGTTTATCTATATATATATAATAATCCCCCTTTGGTGCTGCAACTTTTTCCTTGGGATATACAGTCATATCCATTTAATTGAATTAGTGATAAGTCATCATCATCAGATAACCAGCTCTCTTGGAGACATGTTATGCTAAATTTAAAATTTAAGGAAGACAAGTCATTTACAAATGCCTCGAGCTCACTAAGCTTTGCATTAATGGACTGTATATTTAAGCTTAGGATACTGAAATGTTAATTTTTGTTTTGAACTAACAAATTATATTTTTCAAAATCATAATATGATGATCGGCGTATTGTTGGCAATTCATTATTTTCATCAAAAGTATTACTGATGTTTAGAATATTATTTAGACAATTATCTGTAATACCATCTGTAAATTGGAGACAAGTTTCGTCAGTTATCATTCCAGTGTATTTTTTATTTTAATGAGATAGCATATTTTCAATGTGCAGTAGTGTTTCAGTAAGAGTATGTGCCTTTAGTGTTTGAGTTACTAGATCTTGTTTAATAATATTTGTATTTTGTTCATGTAAAGCTAAACCGGTGCATGAAAAGTAGCTACTTAAAGTGTCAGAGATAGAAAAGAAACAGATTGTTTAAAAAAAAATACAAGAAAAAAAAGGCAATGTAATAGAAAAAAGTCAGGACCATTTGACAAGATGGCCCGAGGAAACAAAAAAAATTAAGAATAAAACTATTTCTAGTGGTAGGAGCTAATGCATTGTAATGTATTCTAACCAACACATTTCCAACAAATCTAAATGCAAAAAGGTTATTATATTATAACAAATAAAAAGTCATGTGTGGAAAATAAATAAACATTAAACAGAAAACGAATCACAAGTCACGACACAAGTGAGTGACAAATTTCACTAAGAGATTTTAAAAAATGATATAAGAGATTTAAAAGAATAGCAAAACAAGATATTGAAAGTACATTAATATAAAAGCAGGTACCCTTTACCCATTTATTTATTTTTACATACATATAGTTCCTATAGCAGACATTACAAATGCTAATGCAATCTAATTAATTTTAACCAACACATTTCCAATATATATAAATGCGTAGGTTATTATATTATAATAAATAAAAAGTCGTGTGGAAAATAAAGAAGCATTAAACAGAAAACGGATCACAAGTCACGACAAAAGTGAGTAGCAAACTGCACTAAGATATATTCAAAAAAAGTTGATATAGGGAACGCTGCAAATAGCAAAACAAGATATTGACGAAAAAAAACAAAAAAAACATGTACCTTTTAACCAACTTATTTACAAACATACAGTTCATATAGCAGTCATTGCCAATCGCAGAACTAGATTTCGTGTCAGTCAGAAATGTCACATGAGCAACAACTAATTGTTCACATCATTATCACCGTCATTTGGTGCTATGCCTTGCTTGTCATTGGTACTTGTCCAGCTCATTCGAGGTGTATATCCTGTGAATCACGTTGTTGACATCCTTGATTACAATGTTCCCATTGTAAGTCCAGCAGTCTCTGATTTTGTTTGCCTTTTTCCACACTCTTGTTGCGTAAGCCAACTTTGAGCGCATTATTGTCAAATCTTCATTTATGAAGATCTTTAAACTTCGCTCGGCTACTCGTTCGTTCTTTTGTTTAAGTGAAGCTCATGACTGAAACACTCTGTCGCGTGTCTTCTCCGATTGGAAGCGGACGATTACGGGTTGCGGCCTGGTGGAGGTGTCCATTTTGCAATTCTGTGTACCCGTTCAAAATCGCTGGGCAATACAGCAGGACTGACTTTCATGTGCTCGTTGCAAATTTTGATGAGCTTTGACTCAAGGTCCTCCCCATGACCTGTCTCCTCATTGCCACTGAAACGTAGGTTTGTCCTATGGCCATATTGTTCATTGTCATCAATTTGGTTCTGGAGATGAGTAACCTTATCTTCAAGCAGTGCAATTTTATTGTTTTTTTATCCAGTTGCTGTTGAAAGTTTTTGAACGTTTGTCTCAATTCACGAATCTCTTTGGTGAGTTCATCCGGAAAGAGAACCTGTTTCATTTTGTTCAGCACTGCTGAATCGTTGAGGGCTGCAATTAGTCTTAGACCTAACTGATCTTCTTGGTTGTCCTTGACATTGCTTGATCTACGCGACTTCGGCATATTGTAAGCCAACTTGCAAACGCAGTCATGCGGAACTCAATAAGAAGTGGGTGTCTACAGTTCCACTGTCCTGCGTTGTTTGCCAGTGCCAGACGTTGTTACGTAATGCACCCTGCTACACAGTCACACACTGACACTGAAGCGTAATGTGCGTCGATTTCAGGCTTAAGGCGTAATGTGCGTTGATTTCAGGCTTAAGTTATGAAACTAATAGCAGCTAAGCAACCACCATCTAGCACTTTCACAAAGTCCGAAAAGTTCAGCGTGCTCTATCTCCTTCGGTCAGTCACCCACCTTGAAAACCTCCACACTCCAACGCCTCCCCACCATAAAAACTATTCAAAGCTCAGGACACACCAGAATACACGTCTATCCCCGGGCAGCCATCTTGAGGGAGTATGTTGGAACACTACACATCTTTGGTATCCACTTTTAATGGTTTGACAAACCTTGTTACAAGGCAACAGGTCATGTGAGCAGTCAATTGCAGTGTGGCTGAATGCTTCCCAGATAAGTCAAAATGGTGATGAACAGTTCTGCGAGGGATTGCAGCGTAAAGCACTCTGAGGACCGGATACCGTGCTATATATAAGAACTTCCCTTTCTTACATTGACTGGAGTGTGTAACCTACCGACGTCCAAACTCGCCTGTCCAGCCTTTCGTTGCCCATGGATCACGCAGACGGATCACATTCACTTTATCCACTTCCAGCATCTCCATCAACTCTGTTCCTTCGAGGGAGACTCTCTTGACAGCTGTCACCCCGTACCAGTGGCCCATAAGTAGACCCTCAGTCTTTTCCTTACCCACGTTGTGCAGAGCCGGTGGCTGCAAAGGGACCATCTCCACAGCAACGGCTAATTCCAGCCCATGACAGATGGACAGACGGACAGACGGATGCCTTCCCGCCCAACCGAACTTTCAAGTATATTTTATCAAGCGCTTCCTAAATTTTGCACTAAAGATCACTTGAACTGTCATTCAAAAACTCCATTTACATGCAACAATTTCTGACAAATACACACCATGAAACACGCAATGAACAATTATTATTTAAACAAAATTTTACTGCATAAATAGTACTTTGCTAGCCGCTGCTGATGTAGATTGTGTAAACGTCAGCATCATGAACATGCATATTTAAAAACAAAACTGTTAAATATCTCACAAGAACAGATCATATTAGACAACGATACAATAACTATTGGATGGTCAATATGCCAAAGGTTTTCTTGTCTACCCCTGGGTACTTTTGATCTCGAGTTTTTGTTCTGGATGGTAATCCTGTTAAATCTGAAATAAGCCTGGAAGATACTTTGGGATATACAAATTATGGGAACGTGTTGGAATTAGATGTCTGCATGGTATCGGCTTGTGTATGAGTTGGGAACACTGACAAAGAAATAGTCCGACAGCGAGACAGGAGAAGCTAACAGGTAGCAGAGAACAACTGGGTCCAAAGAATTATCTAAAATAACATGAGAAGAGTGGGGGAATCGAGAGATCAAAGATAGGCTTGAACATGTGAAAGTAGTTGGGAGCAGATTGAGATGGGCAGGACAAATACAGAGAGAGAGTGAGTGAGACTGACAGAGATGACGCTAAACAGAAGAGGGAGGTAGAAGAAGACTGAAATTAAGATAGACCGACTGTGTGAAGAGACCTAGAAAGGGCAGATAATGAACAGCAAATTGTGAAAGTATATGTAACCTGTCACAGTGAACTGGGTGTTAAGTATATGTGACCTGTCACAGTGAACTGGGTGTTAAATATATGTGACCTGTCACAGTGAACTGGGTGTTAACTACATATGACCTGTCACAGTGAACTGGGTGTTAAGTATATGTGACTTGCCACAGTGAACTGGGTGTTAAGCATATGTGACGTGTCACAGTGAACTGGGTGTTAAATATATGTGACCTGCCACAGTGAACTGGGTGTTAAGTATATGTAACCTGCCACAGTGAACTGGGTCTTAAGCATATGTGATCTGCCACAGTGAACTGGGTGTTAAGGATGTGACCTGCCACAGTGAACTGGGTGTTAAGTATGTGATCTGCCACAGTGAACTGGGTGTTAAGTTGCACGGGTCTATTTTGGACACAGGCAAACATAGCTGTCTAGGTCATGTTCCATCAATTCTGTGACTTTAGCAGAAGGGTCAAGAAGAATCTTAGAGATCGGGGAACGAAAGACGTGATGTGGATGCCGTCCCACAAGGGGAGAACAAGAATGAAGTGTTGTAGAATAAAAGGAAGACGAGAACAAAGATGGAAAGAGAGTGTGAAGCAAAATCTCCAAAGGACAGTAATTGAACCGTTGAGGGAGGAAGATCACATCGTTTCACTAATTCACTAGTGCAAATTTGCTCTTTAAAATCAATTTCACTCCTTATCAGTGATCTGGTATACTGACAACTGTCAACACCAGGGCGCGTCACCGGGGCACTTACCAGTGATCTGGTATACTGACAACTGTCAACACCAGGGCGCGTCACCGGGGCACTTACCAGTGATCTGGTATACTGACAACTGTCAACACCAGGGCGCGTCACCGGGGCACTTACCAGTGTGTCACAGAAATATATGTCCTTGGCATGTAGCGTTTTGAACACGAAGCGTAAAATTAACAATGGGACGGGATCAGTTTATATAATGACAGATTTTCTTGAGCTCATTGTATTGGTAAAACCATCCCCAGGATAGATGGAAAAGAACTACAGAGAGTGAGGAATGGACCAAATGATGTGGTCCCATGATCAAGAACCATAGAGAGTGAAGAATGGACCGAGTGATGTGGTCCCTTGACCAAGAAACACAGTGAGTGAAGAATGGACTGAGTGATGTGGTCCCTTGACCAAGAACCATAGAGTCAAGAATGGACCAAGTGATGTGGTCCCTTGACCAAGAACCATAGCGAGTGAAGAATGGACCAAGTGATGTGGTCCCTTGACCAAGAACCATAGAGAGTGAAGAATGGACCAAGTGATGTGGTCCCTTGACCAAGAACCATAGTGAGTGAAGAATGGACCAAGTGATATGGTCCCTTGACCAAGAACCACAGAGAGTGAAGAATAGACCGAGTGATGTGGTCCCTTGACCAAGAAGCATAAAGAGTCAAGAATGGATCGAGTGATGTGGTCCCTTGACCAAGCAACATAGAGCGAAGAATGGACCGAATGATATGGTCCCTTGATCAAGAACCATAGAGAGTGAAGAATGGACTGAGTGAAGTGGTCCCTTGACCAAGAAACATAGAGAGTGAAGAATGGACCGAGTGATGTGGTCCCTTGACCAAGAACCAGAGAGTGAAGAATGGACCGAGTTATGTGGTCCCTTTACCAAGAACCACAGAGAGTGAAGAATGGACCAAGTGATGTGGTCCCTTGACAAAGAACCACAGAGAGTGAAGAAAGGACCAAGTGATGTGGTCTCTTGATCAAGAACCATAGAGATTGAAGAATGGACCGAGTGATGTGGTCCCTTGACAAAGAACCACAGAGAGTGAAGAAAGGACCAAGTGATGTGGTCCCTTGATCACGAACCATAGAGATTGAAGAATGGACCGAGTGATGTGGTCCATTGACCAAGAACCATAGAGTGAAAAATGGACCGAGTGATGTGGTCCCTTGACCAAGAACCAGACCTTCTGTTTTAGTGAAATGAGGAGAGTGGTAAATCGCTCTCCTTGAAAGTCTATGTAGAGCAATTCGCTCCTACCCTACGCGATCAAGATAACTAACAACTCCAAGAACTACATGTCAAAACTCATTTATTGCTTGCCATGCTGACAGACTAATACAAGAGCCGGTATTGTGAAGATGAAAGAATAAAATATTATTTATTTACATAACAAGACTTTTTTCTTACTCAAATGAATGTGGCATGTTGTGGTAATAATTGCTATGTCAATAATTGCCCTGAGATAGGTATTTTGTTAGGAGCATGGTCAATTGCGCTCCAACACGAGGAGCACAATGGAGCACATGCACGATCGTGCTCTTCAAAACAGAAGGTAGAAGTAGAATGAAGCGTGGACTCACCGCGATGACGGCAGACAGCAGTGACCTGTTGTTCACCTCATCCTTGAGTATTCTAAAGAGTCTCTCCTGTGTGTCTTCATCAGGGTTGATGTCACACAACTCTGACAGGCCGCCAGTGAAGTCCTCCAGGATCTCCAGCATATCTGCCTCCCCCAGTCGCTCATAGGAGCCCAGCAACCTGCAGCACACACACAGCATCCTGCAGCATATCACAGCACCATGCAGCACAGCACCCTGCAGTACAGCACTGCACCCTGCAGTACATCACAGTATCCTGCAGCACATCACAGCACCCTGCAGCACCTTGCAACACAAATAGCACCCTGCAAAATACACGGATCCCTGCAGCACATCACAGCACAGCACTCTGCAGCACAACACTGCACCCTGCAGCACACACAGCACCCTGCATCACACACGGCACTCTGCAGTACACCACAATATTCTGCAGCACAGCACTGCACCCTGCAGCACATCACAACATAGCACCCTGCAGCACAGCACTGCACCCTGCATCACATACAGCACCCTGCATCACACACGGCACTCTGCAGTACACCACAATACCCTGCAGCACAGCACTGCACCCTGCAGCACAGCACTGCACCATGCAGCACATCACAGCACCTTGCAACACACACAGCACCCTACATCACACATGACACCCTGCGTCACACGCGGCACCCTGCAGCACATACGGCACCCTGCAGCACACACGGCACTCTGCAACACACACAACACCCTGCAGTACTCACTGCACCCTGCAGCACAGACAGCACCCGGCAAGAAACACACGGCACCCTGCAGCACACACGGCACCCTGCAACACACACGGCACCCTGCAGCACACACGGCACCCTGCAACACACACGGCACCCTGCAGCACAGGCAGCAAGCACTCTGCAGTACACCACAGCACCGTGCAGCACATCACATATGAACCAACACCCTACATGATATGACATACAATTCCAGCACCGTACACATCATCACATCAAACCAACATCACAGGTGCAAATACTGAGTATCATGTGGCTCCCTCTAACAGCAGTTGGGCTTCCGAGGATCGTCAAACTGGTCACAACTGGCTAGCGGTGGTTTCCACTGAAACACTCAGCCTTGCCACATTTTGCTATTATTCGGCACAATACTTTTATTAAATTTTATCCGATTTGCTGGAGATGCACTTGTTATTTCCTGTCAAACACATATATACTGTTATTTGGCACACAAGAGTACAATTTGAATAAATTATACTGTTATTTGGCACAAGAGTACAATATGCAAAAAAAATGAATAAATGATAAGCTGTAGGATGTATTCTAAATGATTTTCTACACAGTCGCGCCTCGTTATAATGCGGTAGTCGGGGTCCAAGAAATGAATCCGCGTTATAAACGGGGCGCGTTATAAACGTGGCGCGTTCCCGTATCTGCCGTCAGGGGCATTACGACGACGACCGACACCGCTGCTGCACGAAGAACGCCATATCGCACAGTCTATACGCAGTTTATGAAGCTTATTAAACAGCTGCCAGCCAACGCCAATGTGTATTCTGTTTAAATGTCATACACTGTTAGGCGTACACTGTTGAACTGAATGAAATTCATGAATTGTGTACCATTTTTAAATAAACAATGGACCAACAAGCCACGGTCAACTGAACGATAATATGGTACCGCTGACGTAAGATCTAAAATAATGACCTGGCACTCAGCAGCCGAATACGCAAATGATTTATTTGAGAAATGCTGTGTTAGAGTTGATTAAGGATTTAAAGCTATAAGTACGCTCACAATTGGCTTAACTTCGTCTTTCAATCAATATCAAAATACCAATTTAGAAAGCACATTTACCGTGCCGAACAATATTACGATTCACCAATCCATATGCGGTTGACGAATTAATATTTTGACGCACCAGTACAGCCTACAGGCAGTAGCTTTGCGTTCATCGCAGTTAAAAGCTAATATTTGTTACGCAATGTTAGCTTACTGATCTTGCCTACTAAGCTGTATTAAAACATATTTAACCAGTTCTTAAGCAAGGCGTATTTGTGAATTTCAATTGCACTTTACAAGCTGCCCGGCACCGAAACCAGGTGAACTCGTGATCCGCGGAAGCCATGAGCATGACTAGCAGATTGGAAACGATTCGTTTGATGTTGGCGCAAAACAACGAATACCTCGCTCCACATTTACTGTTCCTAAAGTTAAAATTGACCATAATTATAGTCAAAGAAACTTATACCTTTGATAGCATTGGCAGTGCAGAATAAACAACGGCAACATAGTGACGCGCCTCACACTTGATTCATTGCAGTTGTACGTCAGCGTTAAATTTATTGTCCACCAACTAGTCTTTCAATATACACGTCATGGACAAAGACGGAGATAACTTCACACAAAACAATTGACAGTTATAACCGTGTTAATATAGTTTGTCATAGCGCCCCTGGCGGCAGAAATTCGGCGTCCACGACCGACCGCGTTATAACTGAATCCGCGTTATAATGGGGCACGTTATAACGAGGCGCGACTGTAGTATTTTTGTGTATAGAATTTCCATAAAAATTGATGTGGCCACAAAAATTCCACAGAAATTCATTAGAATTACATAGAAACTTCAGTTACCATAAGAATTCTATAGTGCTTCTATAGAAAATCTATGGAGTTTTAATGCCACATCATTTTTTTGGAATTACGTTATAGAAAAATATAGATTTCTATCAAGTTGTTATAGATATCTATAACATTTCTTGCTACAGATCCACATTCTGTGATGCAGACTGCATTCTGGGTAAAAAATATACACAACAGTTTTCACATCTGGACTTTCGAGTTGATCCCTACAACTTCCACCATAGACCAGCTGGTGTTCACTCACTTTGCGTAGGCTTTCTCCAGCAGAGGGAGCCAGAAGTCACCATTGTCTGGGGCGTGAGAGAAAATGAGACGTCCACCTATGGTGGGCAGCTGGTCGTCCACTACAAGATCCAGCCACTCGCCCTTGTGCCAGATTAGGAAATGGAAGATGCCGGCATACTTCTTCGGTGTTTGCGGGTCCCACTCCTGTTCCTTGATGCTCGGAATCACCTGCAGGGGGCAGCACTATCACTTAAAGGTCAACGGAAACGTTACTGAAAATTTTTAAAAGTAAATGCGACATCATTCTATAAAGATACACGCACTGTTTTAAAAACCCGGTATAATCGATCATAGCATTATGGACTGACATCGCAGTGCTAATTCTGACCAACAAACATTTTTTTTAACTACTAGAGCTGTACATTATAACATAGACGGGCTGGATTTGGATCCGAAAGTATGGAAAGATCTAGAAACTGATGAACTTGGATTTTTTAGGCTAGATGAAAGCAATTTCGTCTGATATCGGGCATCGACATTCTGAGATCCCTTACCTTGTTCCAGTATGCCTTGTAGGTGGCAAGGCAGGAGCAGGCAGCTAGGAAGGCATGAGAGCCGTAAAAGCCGTGGGTCATGTCATCCCCAGTGTAGTTGGCAACACGCAGCACTGGAGACTTGACTATATCCTGTCAAACAGACGATTCTAGAAGACAACATATACAGCACTGGAGATGCACTGGTTATTTCCTGCCAAACACATGACTCTAGAAGACAACACACAGCACTACAGATGCACTGGTTATTTCCTGTCAAACACACAACTCTAGAAGACAACACGCAGCACTGGAGATGCACGGGTTATGGCCTGTCAAACACACAACTGTAGAAGACAACACGCAGCACTACAGATGCACTGGTTATGGCCTGTCAAACACACAACTCTAGAAGACAACACGCAGCACTGGAGATGCACTGGTTATGGCCTGTCAAACACACAACTTTAGAAGACAACACGCAGCACTGGAGATGCACTGGTTATGGCCTGTCAAACACACAACTCTAGAAGACAACACGCAGCACTACAGATGCACTGGTTATGGCCTGTCAAACACACAACTCTAGAAGACAACACGCAGCACTGGAGATGCACGGGTTATGGCCTGTCAAACACACAACTCTAGAAGACAACTCGCAGCACTGGAGATGCACTGGTTACGGCCTGTCAAACACACAACTCTAGAAGACAACACGCAGCACTACAGATGCACTGGTTATGGCCTGTCAAACACACAACTCTAGAAGACAACACGCAGCACTGGAGATGCACGGGTTATGGCCTGTCAAACACAAAACTCTAGAAGACAACTCGCAGCACTGGAGATGCACTGGTTATGGCCTGTCAAACACACAACTCTAGAAGACAACTCGCAGCACTGGAGATGCACTGGTTATGGCCTATCAAACACACAACTCTAGAAGACAACTCGCAGCACTGGAGATGCACTGGTTATGGTCTATCAAACACACAACTCTAGAAGACAACACAAGTTCAAAGACAACACTGGTGACACAATGGAAGCAACCCTGACACTGACAGAAATGGTAGAGTGCTGGTGAATGATTTAAGTACCTTTAGAGGAGGGAGAGAGGGGAACATGGAGGGAAGGAAGGGAAGAAGATACCTGTGATAGAATGAGGAGTGTAGTGTAAAGTGGATGGTCCTACACAGTGGGTGAATGGAGATGTCCGGGTGTGCCTGGATATGCGAGAAGCGAACAGAGCTATAATATGGGAGCACCAACCCATCCCTACAGTAGAAGAGACAGTGCAAGAGATGGGGGAAGTGAAAGTCTTCACAAAGCTCGACTTCAACATGGTTTTCCACCAGGTGGAGTTACGCCCAGACTCTCGAGATATCACCACATTCGCAACACCAAATGGTCTCTACAGGTACAAGCGCCTTGTATTCGGAGTGAACACGGCCTCTGAGAAATTCAACCACGTTATCATACAGGTGGTGCAGGACTGTCCTGTAGCATTCAACATCCACAATGATCTTATCGTTGGAGGGGCCGATGATGACCAGCACGATGAGCGACTGCTGGGGGTTGTGGAGAAGTTTGCAGAAAACGGTCTGACGTTCAACTTCAAAAAACTGAACTTCAGAGTGGGGAAGGTCAACTTCATGGGTCACACAATGTCAGACAAAGGTCAGCATGTGACGGGTGACAAGATCAAGGCAATGGCAGCAGTGCCAAAGCCGAAAATCGCAGCTGAAGTAAGAAGCTTTCTCGGTTCAGCACTGTTCAGCTCCAAGTTTATTCCATACTTTGCTATGATCACAGCTGCTGTGGGAGCTGACTCATAACAGAGTGAAGTGGAATGGGACCAAGGAAGAACAAAAGGCATTCCATGAAGTTAAGAGATGACTCACGGAGGCACTGACCATGGCATACTACAGGCTAGACCCACACACACGTGTTGCGACTGAAGCAAGAAGATGGGCAGGAAAGTCGAGTGCACTATGCCAGCAGGAAGCTCTGTGACCCAGAAACCAGGTGTTCCCATTTTGAGAAGGAAGTCTTAGCCGTGAAGTGGGCCTGCGAGAAATTTAATCTGTATCTGTACGGCAGAGAATTATAAGTACACACAGATCACAAGCCCCTGATACTAGTGTACGGAGGGAGAGATAGAGAAAGTGAATGATGTCTTGAACCGTGAAGGCAATGCTGTTACTATCCAGAGAGGAGGCGAGCAGCGAAAGATGAGAAACATTGCACATATGAAGAAGCTGAATAGCAGCCTGGAGATAGACGGGGAACGTGCAATGGTACCTGTTGTCGTCGACACAGATGTCAGAGATGAGGAGATAGATGGGGAACGTGCAATGGTACCTGTTGTCGTCGACACAGATGTCGGAGATGAGGAGATAGACGGGGAACGTGCAATGGTACCTGTTGTCATCGACACAGATGTCGGAGATGAGGAGATAGACGGGGAACGTGCAATGGTACCTGTTGTCGTCGACACAGATGTCAGAGATGAGGAGATAGACGGGGAACGTGCAATGGTACCTGTTGTCGTCGACACAGATGTCAGAGATGAGGAGATAGACGGGGAACGTGCAATGGTACCTGTTGTCATCGACACAGGTGTCAGAGATGAGGAGATAGACGGGGAACGTGCAATGGTACCTGTTGTCGTCGACACAGATGTCGGAGATGAGGAGATAGACGGGGAACGTGCAATGGTACCTGTTGTCATCGACACAGATGTCGGAGATGAGGAGATAGACGGGGAACGTGCAATGGTACCTGTTGTCGTCGACACAGATGTCGGAGATGAGGAGATAGACGGGGAACGTGCAATGGTACCTGTTGTCGTCGACACAGATGTCAGAGATAGACGGGGAACGTGCAATGGTACCTGTTGTCGTCGACACAGATGTCGGAGATGAGGAGATAGACGGGGAACGTGCAATGGTACCTGTTGTCGTCGACACAGATGTCGGAGATGAGGAGATAGACGGGGAACGTGCAATGGTACCTGTTGTCGTCGACACAGATGTCAGAGATGAGGAGATAGACGGGGAACGTGCAATGGTACCTGTTGTCGTCGACACAGATGTCGGAGATGAGGAGATAGACGGGGAACGTGCAATGGTACCTGTTGTCGTCGACACAGATGTCGGAGATGAGGAGATAGACGGGGAACGTGCAATGGTACCTGTTGTCATCGACACAGATGTCGGAGATGAGGAGATAGACGGGGAACGTGCAATGGTACCTGTTGTCGTCGACACAGATGTCGGAGATGAGGAGATAGACGGGGAACGTGCAATGGTACCTGTTGTCGTCGACACAGATGTCAGAGATGAGGAGATAGACGGGGAACATGCAATGGTACCTGTTGTCATCGACACAGATGTCGGAGATGAGGAGATAGACGGGGAACGTGCAATGGTACCTGTTGTCGTCGACACAGATGTCAGAGATGAGGAGATAGACGGGGAACATGCAATGGTACCTGTTGTCATCGACACAGATGTCGGAGATGAGGAGATAGACGGGGAACGTGCAATGGTACATGTTGTCGTCGACACAGATGTCGGAGATGAGGAGATAGATGGGGAACGTGCAATGGTACCTGTTGTCATCGACACAGATGTCGGAGATGAGGAAGACGTACCGATGAGGGAGAGAAGCCAGACCTACCAGTGACGCATGACATGCCTGCTGTGCTGTCCGCACGCTCAGTGCGTGCCAAGAGAGTGCAGAAGCACTCAGGGAAATGGTGCACAAAATAATTAGTGTTAAACAGTTTCAGAGACAAGGTGAGAACAATGACTCTTTGAAGTAAAACAAAAGGGAGATGTAGTGTATTTTCGTTTCCGGCTACCCGTTTAATGTGCTGAGTTTTCCATCTATTTGGAGCCAGGTTATTGTTAAATTGTAGTATGCTGGAGAATACATGTGTTAACTTGAAGTTGTCGTTTATTGTTTCTGTGAATTCTAACCCCGCGCAACAACACAGGGAGAGTATAGATAAAGGAGAAATGGAGGGATACAGAAGGGGAGGAAGGGGAGATAAAGAAAAAATAAAGAATAAATCAAGAAAAGAACGTCTACAAACTTGCAACGAAGAGTTATCTGTTTCAAATTAAAAAGAGGCACATTTTTTTTAGATATATTTTGATGGCGAACGCCAATCACATGACTACAGTGCGCCGTGTCGGTGATGGTGATGTAAACAATCTCACTCACGCACGCACGCACACACAAAGAAACCATGTACCACACCACAAAATGCTAAGAACAGGCCATAGAAGACATCACTGTAATCATTTAATTATTACAATGCCATCCCATAATACCATCACTATTCCACCAGTCTTAAATGGACAGAGACGCTCAATAAAAACATATCTGATTGCTACCCCATGTTTCCAGCACACATACACACACACACACATGCAATCACACGCACATAAACTCTCAAACAAGGGAATGGACTTGCAAAGCAATTATAATTTAGCTTATGCTGCGTCCTCACAGCTAGAGCATAAGAGGCTTAACTAAGCAACATAACTTCACATGTACGACAACTACGTAGCTTGGAGCAATTTTAGAAAGGATGCGTGGCGTTACGAACAATTGTACACCGTAAACTGGTTTAAAGTTAAGTTGCTTATGAACACGGCATTAAAAAACACTAATAAAATATAAGTGAAATCATCTCGGGCTCACTCAGTGTCCGACTGGGATACTACTGTACCTGAGGCCGCAACCACGTGATCTTGCCATACTTCATGGCTGTTTCGGAGAGGGATTTATCACATGCCTTGAATACAGTATCAACGAAAAGACTGTTTGCTTTCTGTGCCTTCTTCTTCAACTCTGAATATATCTGGCCCCAGAAACTCTCTGGCATGATGACAGGTGGTGCCAGCTGCCGCCTGGTGGCCACTAATCAAGTGAGTGAAACCTAACAGACAAATCACAGGTTATGGGTGAGAAAAATATACTATCATGTACCTTTGTACTAGCAGCAAAAACTTTATTTCACAATCTTAACCATGTCACATTTATGGTATGATTTTAATGGGTCATCAGAAACACACACACACACTCCTAAATTCATGGTTATTGTCTTAAATAAAACACACAATTTACAACAACATACCATTAATTAAACAAATAAACATTATCTATATCAGGGGCCAGCGACCTTTTTGAAAGGAAGGCCAAATAAGTGACTTGGGCTAGATCAACGGGCCACAAATTTATTTCATAGACAGACAGACAGACATCACCATCATAAGTACATAAACTACAATATAAAATTCATTGTAAGGTCAGGGAGGCTCCCATTAAGACAATTATATGCCGCTATCATGGGAGCCACCCCACTGATGTAACATAATTATATGATTATCACGTGATCAACTATATATGCATACATATATATATGTGTAAACATAGTACGTTTAGTATAGTATATTATAGTATAATACATAAATTAGTTTAAACAAATGCAAAGTCATGTCTAGTTTTAAGAATGACAGATGTAACAATTAGAAATATGACAACATGATTCATAGTTCTTGATAAAGTAATTTTTTTATAATATAAGTGGAAAAACCATATAAACTATGTGTATAAATGTTATCAAGGATGATGGTTGGAGTATTGTTGTGTCTGATGTACTTTTTTGCATATTGATGATTAACTCCGGGAATAAATAAGTTGTTTTTATCAAGTGTGTTGTATTGGTGAATTGCAAAGTTATATGTGTATGGAATACGACTGAAATATTCTGGTATAACCTTGTTGATCAATTTGTAATAAAATGTGAGCTGTTGGAGTCTGTAGATGTCATCCAGCTTACAAAATTTACATTCTTTGAAGATGGGATCTGTGTGAGAATTGTATTTACTTGAAGTAACTATTTGCACTGCTTTCTTTTGAAGTTTAATGATGCGATGGGCTTGATAGCCCCACACCAATATGCCATAATTATTCTTGGGAAGAATGAGCGAATTTTACATTATAGATAATATATTCTTAGGTAATACATGTTTATGTTTATTTAAAATTCCAATTATTTTATTCATTTTATTCGCTGTTTTGTTTATATGGCTGTCCCAATTTAGGTGTTGGTTTATGGTGATACCTAAAAAATTAAAATCATGTACACATTCAATATTTGTCCTATCTATTTATATTTTAGGAAGTTTGATTTCCTTTTGGGGCATGTGAAATACCATGAATTTTTTTTTTTTAATGTTAAGAGAAAGTTTGTTTGCCTTTAGCCACCTGCATATATTTTCTAATTCTGTATTTATATTTTGATTTTGGACTTGGCCATCTGGAGATTGGAATCTATTCAATGTACTAAAAAGAGTGGGGTTGTCTGCATACATTATGAATTTAAAATGATCACTTGAAAATATTATGTCATTAATATACAGCTGTATATGATAAATAGAAGGGGTCCTAAAATAGACCCTTGTGGGACACCAGTGTTTATGGCAGCTTCTTCCGACTTGTAATCGCCAGTTTCAACATATTGCTTACGATTGTGTAAGTAGTTTTTACATAGATCTAGTGCTGCGCCATTTATTCCATAATAATTTAGTTTTTGTAATAATATGTTATGATCAATTGTGTCAAAGGCTTTAGAGAGGTCTAGGTATATGTTTATTGGGGATGCTGATTGGTCAAGTTGTTGGACAACTCTGTCTATTATTTCTAGAGTGGCTAGGTCCGTAGAATGTTTTTCCCTAAACCCGTATTGATTCTCACAGTATAAGTTATTGGAATTGAAATGTTCGTATATTTGATTAAACATAAATCTTTCAAATATCTTGGAAATAGCTGGTAAGATAGAAATTGGACAATAATTATCAAAGATTGTCTCATCCCCATTTTTTAAAAGTGGAATAACTAGCAATTTTTAATTTATTTGGAAATATGCCAGTTGTTATTGATTGGTTAATGATTAGACTGACTGCTTCACTTATTTAATTTGTTATTAGCTTTAGTAGTTTGGTTGATAGACCATCTTTACAACAGCTAGATTTTGGGTGTAAGCTATCAATTATGCTAATCGTTGTACTATTGGCTTAAAGTTGAAAGTTTTTATACGTCTCTCTGTTAAATAGTCTTTTGTAAGAGTTATCTCCAGTATTGGTTATTTGTGATGCAAGTGTAGAGCCAATAGTGATGAAAAATGAATTAAATTTATTTACAATAATAGTCTTGTCAGTTACTTTTTTCCCATCAATTTGAAAGAAATCAGGAAATGTTTCTATCCGTCTTTTTTTAAATAATTTCTTTAATCATAGACCACGTTTTTTTAATACTGTGCTTATTTCTTTCAAAACTGGATTGATAATATGCTTGTTTGGCTAATCTAATATTTCTTTAAAGAGTGTTATTATATGTATGAAAATTTGTATTGGGCGAAACATATTCTGCTGTACCTATATGAGTATGTTTAAGTTTTTAATACAATTTATCTATAAATTTTATAGATCTAATGATACCTTGTGTAATCCAACATGACTTGTTGTGTTTGTGTTTATTATATTTAATGATTTAGTAGGTAAGAATTTATCCATAGCAGTAGTAATAGTTTCATCAAGGAGGTTGTAATTGTCGTTGGGATTAGTATCTCTATCCTTATTTAGTTTATTATAAATATTTGAACGCATCAATTCTATTTTAAAATGTTCAAGGCTGTCACTATTTTGTTCTCTAATTCTGATAAATTTAGGGACATTTGTAACAGTTGCATTGCAATCAAGGCATATAAAAAAGTGATCAGAAATGATGCTGACTAAAATGCCGGCAGTTGATTTAAAAAGACCTTTTGAGAGTTTGCATAGAAAATTATCAATAAGCGTGCAGTTAGTATTTGAAAAACGTGTTGTTAAATTAATTTTAAGAAAGAAACCATGTGCTGTGATTGTATCAAAATATTCATATTGGTTTTTTTTTACTTTCAGTAGATCAATATTATAATCTCCGGCTAGTATTACTTCACCAGTTAGGTTTTGCAGATGATCTAATTTAGGGCATAATTCTTCTATAAATGTTTGGTAATTCTCAATGACATCTCTAGGAGGTCGGTATATATTTCGTAGGATGATTTTTTCTTGAAGGTGTTTGATGTTATTTCAATAAATTGTCCTTCCCAAATGTTTGATATCTAACAATTTATAGTTGTAATTTTTATCAAGATATATTGCTAGGTCAGCGTGACCACTACATATTCTGCCTTGTGATATTAAATTGTATCCATCAATTTGTAATAAGGAGGTATCAGAATCATCTTTAAGCCACGTTTCTTGTAAACAAAGAGTGCTGATTTTACAATTATTGTTTCTAAGTATGTCTAGCTTAATAACTATTTCATCAATTTTTGCATTTAGACATTGACAGTTTAGACTTAGTATTGTAAATTTGTCCTGTTTGTTTTTTATGTGATTAATTAAGTCGTCATCATTAAAATAAAGTGACTGGCGAATTAGATTTAATTCTCCATCTTCATCATTTGTATCTATTTTAAAAATATTATTTAAAGAATTATTTTCTATACCACCGTAACTTCCTAACAAACATTCAGTATTGATCATATTTAAAACAATATATTGCTTGTCAAATTAATAAAATTAAACAGCATGACAAGACTAATTTTACTGTTAACAAAAAACACATTTTGGCAAAATCACATATATAACGCATATAACGCGCATGCGTCTGAATAACACATTTAAATAGATGTCGCATGCTCCCCATTAGTGCATTTTAAACTTATCATAACTGAGAGAAGTAAAAATTTGTAAATGAACATTTCAAAAAGAAAAAGTGTGTAAACCCCCCCAAACAAAACATTCATACATATAAAGCTCACATAGAGTAGATTATATCTTGTTTGCACAGTCATACAAGAAGATAGTGCCTGATGATAGCCAGGTAACACACACTGCTGCATTGTTCGCGCAGTAACACGAGAAGAAAATACCTGATGATAGCCAGGTATAACACTCTGGCATTGACGCATTATTCAAACAGCCACACAAAGTCCTTTACGTCTTCTTTTGTTTTCATGTGAACAATTTGGGCTCCCACTCTGACGAAGACTTTGCCATCTTTCGTCCACACAGTTGTTCTCTCCTTGGTGTTGCTGATGCAGAAGCGATGTAGTTCAGCATGTTTTTTTGTTAACAGTTCTTTCACGTAAACGTTGGTGCCTTTAAGGGTTTTTTGACCAGAGTAGAGTTCATCTTTTTTTTATGAGTTGCAAATTTTACGACCATTGGTCTTCCTTGGCATTGGTTGTCGTGGTTGTCGCGGTTGTCACGGTTGTCGCAGTTGTCTCTGGTTGGTAGTTGATGGGCTTTGCTAATGTCGCTTACGTTTATCTAATGTCGCTTACGTTTATTGTGTTTCCATATAAACGTTTTGTTTTGTTACGGTTTGTAATTTGTCGGTGAGAGTTTCAACGGTTCTTTTCAGCAAAGAGTTTTCTTTGGTTAGTCTTTGATGATCATTCGCTATTACAAAAAATTCATTTTGCATTGATTCCAGCTTTGTTTCTACCGTTTTGCTGATGCATTCCACAAATTTGTTCATCATAGCCGCTATCATGGTGTTTTGTTTCTGAAGCATCAGTTCCATCATATCCTGTTGCCTCGTCAGAATGGTTTCAATGTAGTCGTAGCGGTCGCTGTCTCTGCGGTCGACATCGTCACTTTGCTCACTTGAACAATCTTTTTTTGCCTTTGAGTTTGGCCTGGGCATGTTGAGAAGTCTCAGCAATTTACCACGAAGTCGCACCTTATTCATGCGTGACCGATGTAATCACTACCTCAGCTGACATTAGTGCATTGCCATCGGTCGCGCTTGGACAGGCAGGCAGCCAGCTGTGAAATTTGTGCCAGTGATGACTACTTGCTACCTGTCCATGTACTAACTATAAACACCTGATGTCAATCTTGTCAAAAGTAATTTCAACTTAGCCTAACCCTAACTAACATTAACTTAGGCCTAACCATTTTTGCATTTGTACGTGGAGGATAGCACGAAGCTCCCTCCAAGGAAATAATACAATATTTAACTCATTTTGCACATATAAATCATCAGAAAGTATAATGTTTCTTTGGTGTTATGCTGTTTTACACTTCATGCAATCAGCAAACTAAGCCCTAATCATAAAAAATATTGTAAATTATTACTAAATATTGTCAAAGTATGAGAAGTTGCAAAATATCAATCCCACAATGCAGATCAGCAGATATGATTGGACGAGAAGACAAGATGGCATCGGATTTTCAGACAGGGGTAACAAAAACATACTTTGTGCACGTTTGCGACCAGTCAGTACGTCCAAACTAAAATCATGTTATCCCAGACATATTTCTTTATCCTTCCACTTCCTTCGGCATATGCAATAAACATCAATCAACTATCCAAATACATTAAAACGACCACAAATGGTCAAGCGCACGTACTCAAATGTAAGCCAGTTTAAACGCAAGATTAATATTAATATAACTTTTTGTCAATAGATTACCGTGACAATTACATATTAATTTTCCTTTGTTATTCTTCTTCGTCTTCAACATTTCAATGTGGAAGATCTCATTATAATAATCTCACAATTCGATGAGAGAGACGGGGCCTGTCAGTGTGATTCAAAATGGTGGATTGCCACGGTAAGAAGAATTTGCCAGAAACGAAATACACCAACGAAAGGGAAAACATTATTACTGCTCATAAAAACCGCCTAAAAATCTGTTTTCATTGCAGATTTTTGCATTATTACAAGAAATGTATATTAATAAATAAGCATGTATAGCTTGCATAATAATATATATATATTATGTCTGGGAGTATAGTATAGTATAGAACGATGTAATTAACGCACTGAAGTATCAATTAAATTTAGGCAAACTATAATCATAACGGCAAAATCGCGGTGGGCCCGGACAAAACGTACTTTTGAAATAATTTATTTTCGGCGTCTTTAATTTTAAAACTAAAAGTAAAACCTTCACGTCTTCAGTCTTAAATTAATCTTGGACGGAAACCTTACTTAGGTTTAGTGAGAACCGGTAATTGGAAACATGCTTATTCTAAATTTATATTAAAACAACTCATGCTACTACAGAGATATATAATACTCACTGTCCGTCAATAATTTGTAAGAACAACTGCGAAACAAATTATTAAAAATTGTCGCTTTTCGACCACACCGGAAATTAAACACAAAACAATGGTGAAATAATGTCCGCGTTCATTGTTCATATGCCAGATATTCCTGTGCGAAACTGGGCGGGCGGCGGTATTCTGTTTTGTTTGGTCGAATTGTCGTGACTGTAACACATGGATATGCAAACTAAGTATTGTTAATTAATGAGACTAATGTTGAACAGAAAAAGTGTAGTCAATTCTTATGATTACGTTCATAGTCATGCTACCTCGAATCGAGGTTTTGACTTGTAAGTAAATACTAAATAAATAACAACAGCTCCATTGGCATTGCCATTGGCATTGGCATTCCCTTGGCATTGACAAGCAAATTATTACATAGCCTTCAACGTTGCAAACATTGGTAGAACGCTTTTTATGTGAGGTCTTTCGCAATTTTCATATTTTTAATTCGCACTTTGTGGGTATTGCGACATGCTACACCCACTACAAGTAGCCAGATTATGGGTTAAATTTCGCTACCCACATGTGCGCCCTAGCTACGGCAGTGGTGCCACATAGTGGACAACTTATTACCTTCTGTTTTTGTGCTGCCATCTGGCGAATCACATGAATGTTATTGGGTTTACGTTAACACGATCTCATATTTTGTTTTACATCACCTAGACCTAGTGTAGCCTAGTTATAGACTTATATTTTAGGGGGTTACATCGTGTTCTGAACCATTTCTCGGGGCGAAACCACTCACTTCGTTCCAATGACGCAATTATGACAAATAAATATAATCGAGAACACTTTGAGAGATGGTGACATGTACGGTGACAGGCAAGCCTCGTGCCTCCACGTACACGGTGTCAGTCAGTGTCACAGTCAGCTGTTTAATTTTAGATCCACTATGTCGATTCGTGGCCACATTTAACACGCTACGAACGATTCATAGAAAACAAACTGGGCGCATTAGTTGAATTAAATCAAAGTACAAATAATGAGCAAAATAGCAGGTTCACTACACATGATTATATAAATTTAATCTGCTTATATTTTCATTATTTGCGTCACTTCTCAATTTGACCCGACATTATTAAACTAACTCGATTGACCCCGCGCAGCAATGCGTTTGTTTACATATTTCATTTAATTATAATTTCTCTCTAAATTTCGACTGCTTCGAGGCAGAAACAAAGTTGACAAAGTAACGAAAAATAATTTAGCTTTACCAGCTTTAGGCCACCTTCGGTAGACATATATTAAAGAAAAATAGTGCAGCGCGGTGGTATACGCCTAGACATTCGTGTTATGCGGACAGAAGACTTGTCGAAACACAGGTTGTTTTGGAGGTCGTATAAAATTGTTTCTAGTGCCACTAAATTACACACGGAGGGAGAAATTCCCCGAAACGCAATTTACCAAGTATGTCAGCCAACGGTGTGCACACTTTTAGGATATAAGTTTAAGGTTTAGTGACATAAAGGGTTGATTATTTGTTGGCGAAGATCAATGAATAATGGCGTCATACTCAGTCAGACTCAGATACTGGAATCTTTTATTTGTTGTTTTCGGTCGTCCTCAGTTTTGTGTTACCTTTGTGATAGCGATTAGTTCGTTGTATGGTATTGTGTCTTTTATTCAATAATTAGAAGTGTGTATGTGTAATAGATATCTTGCATTATTTTGAAACGTACGATCGTGCGAGATTGATTATGGTCGGCTGATTCGTTTGTGTTCCAGCCTGGCTAGGCCAACTACACTAAACTACGGCACAGGTTCGATGTCACTGTCTGGGGGAAGAGATGTTCGTTGTAGAAAGAAATACGCCTAAGAACTGACATTAATGTTCAACCTTGGACACCAATGGAATAGCCAAACCAACATGCAAAGACTAATTATTGTTGAGTCTAATTTGGTATATATACTCACGACTGGAATATTCGTAGGGAGGACGGCAATTTTTGGATTTAAACATAATTTCTTCTCACATTTGGTGTCATTGGAAAGGTTATTAAAAGACAAATCCAGCAATACCAAAATATGTTTAATATATTTTTTTGACAGATATGACCAATTAACTACACCTATTTTGTTTTTAGATTGCCGGTTTTTGAAAAGTCATTGTTTTTTTAAGATTATAACTTATTCTGCTCAATATTGAAATGTGAAGTACTGTTTTGTATCACGAGCTAGAAAATAACCAACAGGCTATGTACATTTCTACTATGCATTTCCTAAAATATTAGTCATTTTAAATTAAAAAAATTAGCCTATATATACATATATATATATATAGTATATCGACAACAGTAATTACATTTTGTATGAAAGCGTGTGCAACGTGTACACATATGATCATCTGACACAAAAAATGTGTGAACAAACAGCACAGCAACAAGAAAAAATAAACACGCAAAAAACAAAGAAATGCACATAAATACGTGAACATATACATTATGGAAAACAACGCAAAAAAACTGAAAACCTATGACAATGCAAACTACTAAAACATGAACATACAACAGACAAATATCACAATGCAACAACAATGATGAAGAAATAAAAATTGTATTACTAAGTAACTGATGAAAACAGTTTACCACATAAGTTTTTTTTTAGACACTGACTAATAATATGTGCAGTAGTTACTATTATTCTAGACACAGCACGTTCACAAGCACTTAAAATGTTAAATACATAGGGCTAAATAAATAGTAAAATATACAAAGATAACATTAATAATAAATAAATATATATTATTAATTACTTAAAATAGAATACCTACAATATATATATACCGGTACATGGATTAGCAGTAAGCATGTGTAAATATAAAAATACTAGTAAACTACATAATAATTTCAACACATGCCCAGCCTACATCGAACGAACGCCGCTAAATACACACCCATCATTGCCCATGCGGCAGAACGCCGCTCACGGCTATGCAACAGACCCTCACTAAACATGTATTATCGCTTCTATGCGACAGCGATAATACATATATCAATTGTCTACGCATATATTCTATACATCCTAAAGTTTCCAAAAATGGGTGTTTCATAATAATAATAATAAAGTCTTATATAGCGCTGTATCCAGTCCTTAGTTCTGTTCAAAGCACTTTACAAAAAAGTTCACAATTATACGTCACTCATTTAGGTAGTGAAAGCGATTTTAAAAAGGTGTCTTCAGCGCCATTTTAAACAACGCAGTAGTGTCACTCTGTCTGACTGACAGTGGCAGATTGTTCCAAAGTACAGGGGCCCCTTTGGAGAACGCACAGTCTCCGAAAGACTTGAGGCGTGTAGTTGGTACTGTCAGCAGTCCAGCAGAATTTGATCGGAGGGAGCTTGTGGGCTGATATTCACCAAGAAGCTCGGAAATGTGTTGCGGTGCAAGTCCGTGGAGTGCCTTGAAGGTGATCAGGAGAATTTTAAACGTAATTCTTTCTTGGATGGGAAGCCAATGGAGAGATTTCAGGACTGGTGTTACGTGCTCGTGTTTCCTTGTTCGTGTGATTAGACGAGCAGTCGTGTTCTGAATGCACTGCAGTCTACGTAGCTGACACTTGTTAATTCTGAACAGCAGCGAATTACAACCATCCAGTCTAGACGTTATAAATGAATGGATGATTTGTTCGGCAGCTCCTGGCATAAGAAATTTGATGATTTTACCCACATTTCGGATTTGTAGACCAGAAGATCTACAGATGGCACTGGCTTGTTGATCCATTGTAAGTCCAGCATCGAACATGACCCCAAGATTTCTGACACGTACTGGGGGTCACTTGGGCATCTCCAATGTTGATCTTTGTTGTTTTAGGTATCTTTCTTCACAGCGCCTCTGATCCCGTGAACAGAACTTCTGTTTTGTCACCATTTAATTGAAGTTTTTTTGCTGTCATCTAACCGTTGATGTCAGCAATGCATGTTTCTAGCTGAGATATGGCAACAGATTTGTCGGGGATCTTGAATGTTGTGTAAAGCTGCGTATCATCATCAGTATTAGCGAAATATCACTTTTAAAAGTTGCCTTCACTTCAAAGCCATTTTTCGTACCAAAAAGAATAATAAACAGGAACACTTTTTGGCTGAAATGCTTCCATAGTGTATCTAGAATGGATTGGAATGGTCATTTATATTTATGTGACATTTCACCTCTTAGAAAAACAATATGGATGCGCTACGCTTTGCAGGCGACTCATTTTTTGTTTGTTTCTTAATCTGTCAAAATCGGCAATCAAAACACACATTTCCAAGGAAATTCTTTTCCAGACAGAAAGATAAATTCATTGACCTATGATTTGTTTTATTTCATTAAATGCATCAATCGAATACATCAGATGACCGGTTGGAGTTGACCCATTTTACAATGGTGACAGATACAAATTACAGCGGTGCTCATTACGTCGGACTCTAATATTCGGGGCAGGTCAAATCTGAACTCCCGTGGCACTGAAATCCCGTGTTCTAACACTGCGTGGTCTCGCACTGATTCATGTGACACGCGAACAATTTACACAGTGTAGATAGCATTCACGATTTTTGATGCTGGCGTCTTCAACGAGATTTGGCTTTCACTTATATATATATATGTATATATATATATAAGTACTTCAGTCAAAACAACTTTTGTAACAGTTTGTTTGTAGAAATTGTAAGGGATATGTGTTAAAAAATTTCGCACATAAATATCTTATGGAAGAATTTGATCAGGTTTTAGTAAAAATTGCAAAACAAAATTGCACCCACGATTATTGCCCACACCAGTATATAAAACGTGCTGTATCAGCAAATTCTACAAGAATCTTGTCTTCACCACTTTGGATTATCAGGTGGTAATATGGTCACCACAATATTTATCATGATATTTATTATTATGACACGCAAACAATATCGCCATTGTTCAAAACTAGTACACTCGCAGCGTATTTGTAAACATCAAGTTATGTGGCGACGCAATGCATTAATTATTAAATGTATAAACATCGCAGGGCTATTTGAAAACTTTCAAGTGGTGATTATTATGAACAAGTGCTTACGTTTCTGTCTGGTTAAATTAAATATGTTGCATGTTTCAATGTCATGTCACATTAGTACTGTCACATAGAGATTAAACTTTCACACAGTGGCCACCCCAAACCAATTATGTCATCGGTCATCAACCAGTTTGGTCAAACCGATGATAAATTGTATCAGTCAACCTGATTCCCACCATTGTAATTGCTGTTATCCAAACCCTGTGTGAACTGTTTATTGCTGTTTATTGGTCCACCACTTTATTTTTTGGTTTACTAATGTGCTGAAAGATACTGTATTACACCATTACAGTTGAAATATGGTGGCAAGTCAGGGCTTCACATTACACCATTACAGTTGAAATATGGTGGCAAGTCAGGGCTTCACATTACACCGTTACAGTTGAAATATGGTGGCAAGTCGGGGCTTCACATTACACCATTACAGTTGAAATATGGTGGCAAGTCGGGGCTTCACATTACACCATTACAGTTTAAATATGGTGGCAAGTCGGGGCTTCACATTACACCACTACAGTTTAAATATGGTGGCAAGTCGGGGCTTCACATTACACCATTACAGTTGAAATATGGTGGCAAGTCGGGGCTTCACATTACACCATTACAGTTGAAATATGGTGGCAAGTCGGGGCTTCACATTACACCATTACAGTTGAAATATGGTGGCAAGTCGGGGCTTCAAATTACACCATTACAGTTGAAATATGGTGGCAAGTCGGGGCTTCACATTACACCATTACAGTTGAAATATGGTGGCAAGTCGGGGCTTCACATTACACCATTACAGTTGAAATATGGTGGCAAGTCGGGGCTTCACATTACACCATTACAGTTGAAATATGGTGGCAAGTCGGGGCTTCACATTACACCATTACAGTTTAAATATGGTGGCAAGTCGGGGCTTCACATTACACCATTACAGTTGAAATATGGTGGCAAGTCGGGGCTTCACATTACACCATTACAGTTGAAATATGGTGGCAAGTCGGGGCTTCACATTACACCATTACAGTTGAAATATGGTGGCAAGTCGGGGCTTCACATTACACCATTACAGTTTAAATATGGTGGCAAGTCGGGGCTTCACATTACACCATACAGTTTAAATATGGTGGCAAGTCGGGGCTTCACATTACACCATTACAGTTGAAATATGGTGGCAAGTCGGGGCTTCACATTACACCATTACAGTTGAAATATGGTGGCAAGTCGGGGCTTCACATTACACCATTACAGTTGAAATATGGTGGCAAGTCGGGGCTTCACATTACACCATTACAGTTGAAATATGGTTGCAAGTCGGGGCTTCACATTACACCATTACAGTTTAAATATGGTGGCAAGTCGGGGCTTCACATTACACCATTACAGTTTAAATATGGTAGCAAGTCGGGGCTTCACATTACACCATTACAGTTTAAATATGGTGGCAAGTCGGGGCTTCACATTAAGTGTCCCTGATATTCTACTTGCCTGACCAGAATTTAGTTGCCCTGAAATCGTTAGTAATTGAAACATGCCATTTCCATGCGATTTTACGCAAATAATGCTAACCGTAAACAAACATTGATATTCAACCGACAGTCTATCCAACTTTCATTTTCTGCAAACGACACGGGTGCCCCTAGCGACTACAATGACCTCAAAGTACTGCCTTTGCCACCTAGTGACTTTATTGGTGTTATACATTATAAAAAGCCTACATCGTCGGAGCGATGGCGTTTTAATTTACCGTTTTTAAGGTATTAGAATAAATAACTATTAGCGTCACAACGTCAGTAGCACTTCTATGTTTGATCAGCCAAGTGTTACGCCAACTTAGCTTGTCCATGCGTCAATTGCGTAAAAAAAGTGGTGTACATCAGCTTGCCCTGCAGTACGTTTTACTTGCCTAGGGCAATCGGGAAACTGTTAATATCGAGCTCTGATGTAGACAGTTTGGTGTATTCTTGGCATTTCTTTTTACAATGATGCATGTACCCATAATTTCTTTTTAAAAAGAGAAACAGATTATATAAATTTAATTTCTAATATTCTGACAGCTAAATCTTGGGTGGCAATATTTATATTTTCTCTTAATGTTTGTATTTATACAGGGTCACAAATAAATGTTTTCCCTGTCACGTCATAAAAAACTACTACATTTAAAAGGATCCATCAGGTAACCAAAAAGATAAATGTTCTGGTCTGCATAGGTCTATCATTGAGACCAGTGCTCTATGTGACTGTGGCTTACACTGCTGCCTGAGTCTATCATTGAGACCAGTGCTCTATGTGACTGGGGCTTACACTGCTGCCTGAGTCTATCATTGAGACCAGTGCTCTATGTGACTGGGGCTTACACTGCTGCCTGAGTCTATAATTGAGACCAGTGCTCTATGTGACTGTGGCTTACACTGCTGCCTGAGTCTATCATTGAGACCAGTGCTCTGTGTGAATGTGGCTTACACTGCTGCCTGAGTCTATCATTGAGACCAGTGCTCTGTGTGACTGTGGCTTACACTGCTGCCTGAGTCTATCATTGAGACCAGTGCTCTATGTGACTGTGGCTTACACTGCTGCCTGAGTCTATAATTGAGACCAGTGCTCTGTGTGAATGTGGCTTACACCGCTGCCTGAGTCTATCATTGAGACCAGTGCTCTATGTGACTGTGGCATTACACTGCTGCCTGAGTCTATCATTGAGACCAGTGCTCTGTGTGACTGTGGCTTACACTGCTGCCTGAGTCTATCATTAAGACCAGTGCTCTATGTGACTGTGGCTTACACTGCTGCCTGAGTCTATCATTGAGACCAGTGCTCTATGTGACTGTGGCTTACACTGCTGCCTGAGTCTATCATTGAGACCAGTGCTTTATGTGACTGTGGCTTACACTGCTGCCTGAGTCTATCATTGAGACCAGTGCTCTGTGTGACTGTGGCATTACACTGCTGCCTGAGTCTATCATTGAGACCAGTGCTTTATGTGACTGTGGCTTACACTGCTGCCTGAGTCTATCATTGAGACCAGTGCTCTATGTGACTGTGGCTTACACTGCTGCCTGAGTCTATCATTGAGACCAATGCTCTATGTGACTGTGGCTTACACTGCTGCCTGAGTCTATCATTGAGACCAGTGCTCTATGTGACTGTGGCTTACACTGCTGCCTGAGTCTATCATTAAGACCAGTGCTCTATGTGACTGTGGCTTACACTGCTGCCTGAGTCTATCATTGAGACCAGTGCTCTATGTGACTGTGGCTTACACTGCTGCCTGAGTCTATCATTGAGACCAGTGTTCTATGTGACTGGCTTACACTGCTGCCTGAGTCTATCATTGAGACCAGTGCTCTATGTGACTGTGGCTTACACTGCTGCCTGAGTCTATCATTGAGACCAGTGCTCTATGTGACTGTGGCTTACACTGCTGCCTGAGTCTATCATTAAGACCAGTGCTCTATGTGACTGTGGCATTACACTGCTGCCTGAGTCTATCATTGAGACCAGTGCTCTATGTGACTGTGGCATTACACTGCTGCCTGAGTCTATCATTAAGACCAGTGCTCTATGTGACTGTGGCTTACACTGCTGCCTGAGTCTATCATTGAGACCAGTGCTCTATGTGACTGTGGCTTACACTGCTGCCTGAGTCTATCATTGAGACCAGTGCCTGACACTGTGCCTGAGTCTATCATTGAGACCAGTGCTCTATGTGACTGTGGCTTACACTGCTGCCTGAGTCTATCATTGAGACCAGTGCTCTGTGTGACTGTGGCTTACACTGCTGCCTGAGTCTATCATTGAGACCAGTGCTCTATGTGACTGTGGCTTACACTGCTGCCTGAGTCTATCATTGAGACCAGTGCTCTGTGTGACTGTGGCTTACACTGCTGCTATCTGAGTCTGCTGCCTGAGTCTATCATTGAGACCAGTGCTCTATGTGACTGTGGCTTACACTGCTGCCTGAGTCTATCATTGAGACCAGTGCTCTATGTGACTGTGGCATTACACTGCTGCCTGAGTCTATCATTGAGACCAGTGCTCTATGTGACTGTGGCTTACACTGCTGCCTGAGTCTATCATTGAGACCAGTGCTCTATGTGACTGTGGCTTACACTGCTGCCTGAGTCTATCATTGAGACCAGTGCTCTATGTGACTGTGGCATTACACTGCTGCCTGAGTCTATCATTAAGACCAGTGCTCTATGTGACTGTGGCTTACACTGCTGCCTGAGTCTATCATTGAGACCAGTGCTCTATGTGACTGTGGCTTACACTGCTGCCTGAGTCTATCATTGAGACCAGTGTTCTATGTGACTGGCTTACACTGCTGCCTGAGTCTATCATTGAGACCAGTGCTCTATGTGACTGTGGCTTACACTGCTGCCTGAGTCTATCATTGAGACCAGTGCTCTATGTGACTGTGGCTTACACTGCTGCCTGAGTCTATCATTGAGACCAGTGCTCTATGTGACTGTGGCTTACACTGCTGCCTGAGTCTATCATTGAGACCAGTGCTCTATGTGACTGTGGCTTACACTGCTGCCTGAGTCTATCATTGAGACCAGTGCTCTATGTGACTGTGGCTTACACTGCTGCCTGAGTCTATCATTGAGACCAGTGCTCTATGTGACTGTGGCTTACACTGCTGCCTGAGTCTATCATTGAGACCAGTGCTCTATGTGACTGTGGCATTACACTGCTGCCTGAGTCTATCATTGAGACCAGTGCTCTATGTGACTGTGGCTTACACTGCTGCCTGAGTCTATCATTGAGACCAGTGCTCTATGTGACTGTGGCTTACACTGCTGCCTGAGTCTATCATTGAGACCAGTGCTCTATGTGACTGTGGCATTACACTGCTGCCTGAGTCTATCATTGAGACCAGTGCTCTATGTGACTGTGGCTTACACTGCTGCCTGAGTCTATCATTGAGACCAGTGCTCTATGTGACTGTGGCTTACACTGCTGCCTGAGTCTATCATTGAGACCAGTGCTTTATGTGACTCTGGCTTACACTGCTGCCTGAGTCTATCATTGAGACCAGTGTTCTATGTGACTGGCTTACACTGCTGCCTGAGTCTATCATTGAGACCAGTGCTCTGTGTGAATGTGGCTTACACCGCTGCCTGAGTCTATCATTGAGACCAGTGCTCTATGTGACTGTGGCTTACACTGCTGCCTGAGTCTATCATTGAGACCAGTGCTCTATGTGACTCTGGCTTACACTGCTGCCTGAGTCTATCATTGAGACCAGTGCTCTATGTGACTGTGGCTTACACTGCTGCCTGAGTCTATCATTGAGACCAGTGCTCTGTGTGACTGTGGCTTACACTGCTGCCTGAGTCTATCATTGAGACCAGTGCTCTATGTGACTGTGGCTTACACTGCTGCCTGAGTCTATCATTGAGACCAGTGCTCTATGTGACTGTGGCTTACACTGCTGCCTGAGTCTATCATTGAGACCAGTGCTCTATGTGACTGTGGCTTACACTGCTGCCTGAGTCTATCATTGAGACCAGTGCTCTATGTGACTGGGGCTTACAAAGCTGTTCCACTAATGAAATCATTACAGAGATTTGTCTGTCAGATTCTGTCTGACATACTCCAAGGAAACACTGATTGCAGCTGATTAGAGACTAATTTTTAGACTAGTGGAATGGCAATGTACATAATGACTGCCCAGTGAAAATGAGTGTTTTGGTGGATTCACACTACAGTTAGTTGCACGTGGAATTGGAATTGATTTTGTGTGGAATTGTTGGAATGGGTGACTTGGTATTGTTAATCTTTGCCCTTATATTTGCTATTGAAATCATGTTTGTCTGCAGCCCTGTTTGAGCCTCTGAAACAGAGTCCTATGTTCATTTCAACAATTCAACTTTTTCTGCAATAGGTCCACCCCATTTGCTGTATAAATATAGAATTTTACAAACAACTGTGTCTAGAATGACTCTAGGTAGAGCAACATAGTATTTTTTTTTATATCATACTCTTTTACAACTATACTATACCATGAGTATTTATCTATAGATCGATGGTGTGTGTCTGTGGGGTCAATGTTCTCAGTTACACGTTTATTTATTTATTTATCTATTTATTGCTTTCTTAATAGCGAACACCACAAGAGTATTTCCCCATGAGGGACAATAAAGGTATATGAAACACCCTTGTGAAATCAGGAAAAAGTAATTTAGGGACATTATCAATGGCACAAAACCCAATGTGGGCATATTAAACTATTTTGTGAAATTAGTCCCATTTTTAACCTACAATGTAGTGCCAAATGTAATAATCCATTCAGATGAACTTTTTGTTCAGTTACGCACAATTTTTGCAATTCACATGCACATAGCCAAGTGCTATATTGCAACATTACTGCAACATTTGACTGTTTGTATTCAAACTCCTACAAAGAGTTGACATTCTCAGCCACCCAAAAACATGAAATACTGAAAATTGTAGATTTTGTTTAGGGTGTCTGAAAATACATCTTGTGTCCTTCGAATGATTTGGACTTGCTGGTAAACGTAACTGAATTACACGAAGGAACGTGGTACAGGTTTTTGTCCTTTTGGATTCCAGTTACACTGATAATAATTTCGTCACTACTTTGCACTTGGCATTGTGTCAGTTCTCAAGTTGCTGAGTGCATTCCAGTTAACTATTGTCTATGGTCCAGAAAGAAACTGCTTGACAATATAAAATGTAAATAGTGTGATTGCATTTAGAATACTTTTAGGGTTTAAGCATGAGTCAAGGACAAAGCCCTCATGCCCCTGTTTACGGGTCTTTCACAATGTTGACATTGACCTATTCGGACAGATTGTACAAATGGAGGAGAGGGGGTCAAGGCCAGTGTACTAATATAATGTTGGCTGCAAGTGAATTGCGTAAGCATAGACCGATGGTGATTGTAAATAATTTTTTGTAAAATTATGACTATGGTCTTCACTGTGTGTACTTTACATGTACCATGTCATAACACTGGCACATGGTACAGAGCTTTCAATCTGGAATATCACCAACATTTTTATGTACAGAGGGGGAAGGTGGGGATCTGACAATTACTATGCTCTGTATGAACAGGTAAATGTTAACTACCCTTAAACCAATGACAATTAAATGTAAGTTGATCCTCCTGATTTAATATATAAAATATCAACTAAAATACATTACTTGCTTTTTAGGCACACAGGTATGTGTGTGCATGTGTACACACATGTACACACGCACACACACCACAGACACACACACATACACCCCACACGACAAACAGACACACACACACACACACACACACACACACACACACACACATACTATATACCTGTATATCACATTGCATAATGTTTTTAATGAATTGTTAGCACTGATCAGTTTGCATGAGTGGCTCTATAATGTGTGTGTTTGCCACAACCAGTAAGACTATACCACGTTGCCTACACTCCAGACAGCTACAGAGGAACTAGGTCATTTGTAATTTTAGTCGGCTGCTTTTCATGAACATGACGAGGATATATACAGCTGTGTTTTGAAGGGTACAGTGTTAGCTGTCCCTGCGTAATCATATTATATGCTGCATGGGTTTCATTAATTCTATGCTACACAGGTTACGTGACTGAAGTGGGATATTACAGCTGTCTGTTGGTTCAGGATTCACACAGCTTTGTGTCTGTTCCTTGCTGCTTTTAGCAGCTGTAGTTTTTTGGATTGTAGTTTGATTGATGGAAGGCTGATTGGTTAGGTACCCCAGGCTGGAGTTGGCACTCAGCAATTGATGGCTCTTGTCTGTTTAGCAACACCTACCAGTTAAGTTTAGCTATAGCTATGGGAATTATTGTGTTTTCTATTTTTAAGCCAGGTTAAGGTTATGACATGGTTTTAATTATTATACCTAGTGCCCTAATGGACCAGTTGGTTTGATAACGTTGATTAGTTACTTAATGACCCTGAATTTTACATGGATATCTATACATAATTTTTTTGCAATGCCTCCCGGTTGCTTTTCATAAACTAGATTGCATTTAATCAGATTTGTTTTCAGATTTTCTCCAAATATATACCATTCACCTTGCTGTACCATGGCAAGCTTATCTTAAGGCTTAACCTATTTCATTCTTGCCTATTCTTGTCTTGTAAGTGGGTCTTCACACTTGACATGTTTTTGCTTGCAACGGGATACCATTTTGAAGGATAACCTTCCACCAGTTTTAGGGGTGTTCTCCACCTGTTTTAGGGGCGTTCTCCACCAGTTTTAGGGGCGTTCTCCACCTGTTTGCAGGAACTGTACCATTAAGGCTCCTTTTGATATCAACATTTTCTATAATTAAATATTATGAATGTACTTTCAGTTTGCAACTATGAAGTTTGACTTGTGTGTTTCACTTATGGTTGTTCGCCTAGGCTGCATGAATCGTATTGTGAAATACCGCAGTTCAATTCCTGGTCAAAAAGTCTACCAGGTGTAACTGAAGTATGGAAGTTGTGAAAACAAACATGTTCAGTGATTTGTGGATAGCCATCATTTTTTTGTGTTAGAAATTTTTTCTACAAAACAGCTAATTTTTGTTGTGTAGTTTCATCACTTTATATTTGTTTTGTGCGAGACGTTCTCAGTTTGTGTATCTTGTCACATGATTGTTGTAGGTTTCTGATGTGTGAGAGCTATGTTTAGTTCGTCTCTAGGAATTAGTGTTGCCATGTGTGATGGATGATTCTCTCTCGTGAAGTAAGCAGGAATCTATCTAATCCTTACAGCACCTCTTTGCCAAGTCTTAAGTATTTTATTAGTATCCAGGGTTTGGGTCAGATACAAATTTGAATTCATGCAGATTTTGTAGATTTGTATTTGACATTTTACAGAATCCTGTGTTTGTATGATGTTCATAATTGGTGTATTTGACCAAGTACACGCAAAAATGCAGCAACGAGTGTATTTGATCTGCACATTTTAGGATCTTAATTTAAATATTGGCCAATTTATACCTTCCTAACCAAACCCACTTCTTTAAATAACCGTTAAAGACCAAGTGATATGCCAGTTGGATGCTGTGTTAAGATGTTTACACACCTATTCAAAGTTGCATGCTCAGTTGGCATGAGGCATTTCCCAAGTTGGATAATCTGTGAAAACACCAGTACTTATGTGTCTATAGCTTCATATAATACGAATGACTGTGGCTGTTGGCATCCACACATTCATAATGTCCACAAATGGTGTGCCATCTACCTATAATCATGGTATCGTATGTATATATGAGTTAGTTAACGTTTTCCCTCTAGATGGTTTGCATAGATCTTGAGTACCAAATTTTCTGGGATTAATCTATGCATATGACCCCCCCCCCCATAAGAAGAGTAATAATAACTTAACATTTTTGAAATTCTCCTTTTGTTAACCCTGCAGGTGACCAATGGTAAACTTCCACGGTCTACACAATTTGGAGTTATTTGTAGGGCTGCTTTTAAAAAATCACAACTTCGCTAATACGTATCGCAAAAATATGATTGAGCTATCATTTTGTTGGCAAAAAGACCCTTTATCATTATGCAGTGATGATATTTGCATAACACCAAATAATCATGAAGATATAACTGTTTAAAAGTTTATATAAAATAAATGCAAACAATTTTTTTTTTGCCCTACTACTAGCTAATTTCCAAGTGGTTGTATGTGTCAGTGTCCAATTAGAGAAATGTAGCTATGTATATAAGCTAATGAGTACAGAAAAAAATAATCAAATATACTCAGAATTTGTTTGTTATATGAATTTTTTTAGGTAGGCCCATGTAAAATTTAGACTATTCATGAACATCAGAACGAGGGTAAAGTAAAAACCCAAGTTTGCCCAGTGACAAAATAATTATTGTGCGGTTGTATGTTCATGCATGCAGTGTGACAAATGTAGCTGTCCATTTCAGCTGCGTGATAATGAAAACTAGACTCAAATATATTCAGAACTTTTCATTTTATTACGTAGAACGTTCAAATACAACCAGTACGGAAATAGGCCTACTGTTGCGCGCCATGGCACACCTGTCCGATAACGTGACGTATCTATTATCAGTTTCCTTACATATCAATAAAGTAAGTAATACCTACAGTTCCTAATTACACACATATATATGTCATCAGGTTATAGGACATGTTGTATTTGAATTCTGAATGCATCGTATCCTTTGCTGGCGGACCGAGTAGGCCGGCCGAATCGGCCCTTGTCCGGGTGCAAGACAGCGATGTCCAGCTCGCCAGCAACTTGCATAATATCCACTTCAAAATAGCCCCCAAAGTCTTTGTAACTGTCTGAACTAGTATAATAACTTGATCCACAAATACTGTCATGTGTTTTGCTGATATATTGCCACGGACATTTGAAATAATTCAAATTATATAATCGAAGCGAGACAAAAACATGGTGGACTTTCGTCGTGATGGAATGAAACCAGCGTCAACAAGATGTTTTAGAGCCATGCGCTGATTGGTTGACCGTTGACATAAATTTATTTGGATAGACCAATCGTTGGGCTTTCCATCGGTACCTCCATTTCCCTGTTTAGACCATATGAATGGGAATGTAAAATCCTGACGCAGAGCCTAGTAAAATTGGCCATATTTGGGCATCTACTACTACAACATTTTAAAGCTTGGTTGTGAATTGCTATTACTGAATCATGACGTGATACAACTCGTTGATAAAAATGCCACAGGAAGAATAATAATTCAGCTTTCCAAAGATACCTCGCTTCCCCTGTCAGTTGCTAGTGACGGAAACAATTTTTTTTTGAAAAGAGTGATACTGAATCGGGCCGAAAATCGGCCAGGAGCAGTTTTGCACTGATCGCACGGGCCGAATTCGACCCAGTGGCCACCTGTAGGGTTAAGGATCCTTACCAGTTTTAGGGGTCATACTGGACATTAGGCAGAAGTTAACCAGTTGTTCATAACACAGGGTTTACACAGTGCATGGAAATGCTTGAATAAAATGGAATTCTGTAAGTTAAAAATCAAGGTCTTAAAAGATGGGATTTTTCTAAAAGGCAAATGTTTGGTAGAATGTGTCTGGTGGAATGTTCTGTTGAGTGTGCTGTGTGTTCACAGCACGGGTGTGACTGGTACAATGTTCCTGGTGTCATGTTCCGCATTGTGTCGTGTTCACAGCACAGTGTGCCTGGTGGAATGTGCCTGGTACAATGTTCCTGGTGTAATGTTCCTCATTGTGCCGTGTGTTCACAGCACGGGTGTGCTTGGTGGAATGTTCCTCATTGTGCCGTGTGTTCACAGCACGGGTGTGCCTGGTGGAATGTTCCTCATTGTGCCGTGTGTTCACAGCACGGGTGTGCTTGGTGGAATGTTCCTCATTGTGCCGTGTGTTCACAGCACGGGTGTGCTTGGTGGAATGTTCCTCATTGTGCCGTGTGTTCACAGCACGGGTGTGCCTGGTGGAATGTTCCTCATTGTGTTGTGTTCACAGCACGGGTGTGCTTGGTGTAATGTTCCTCATTGTGCCGTGTGTTCAGAGCACGGGTGTGCTTGGTGGAATGTTCCTCATTGTGCCGTGTGTTCACAGCACGGGTGTGCCTTGTGGAATGTTCCTCATTGTGTTGTGTTCACAGCACGGGTGTGCTTGGTGTAATGTTCCTCATTGTGCCGTGTGTTCACAGCACGGGTGTGCTTGGTGGAATGTTCCTCATTGTGCCGTGTGTTCACAGCACGGGTGTGCCTGGTGGAATGTTCCTCATTGTGTTGTGTTCACAGCACGGCTATGCCTGGTGCAGTGTTCCTCATTCAAGTCATTATGTCGTGTGTTCACAGCACGGGTGTGCCTGGTGGAATGTTCCTCATTCAAGTCACTGTGTCGTGTGTTCACAGCACGGGTGTGCCTGGTGGAATGTGCCGGTTCCCGCAGTGCTTCTATGGCCGACCAAGCTGAGCAGCACACTGGGGGGTCAGCACGCAGGCGATCACAACGACATAAAGGGACCGTCTCAGCCGTGACCGTGCCAGCACTCAACGGCGCCTCCTCTGAATTGACAGTCACGGTCCTCAAGAGGTTAGTAATATTATCATAATAATACATTTTATTTGTATGTAGCACCATGTCTATAGACAGACCTAGGGCGATTCTGAAATCGGAATCAGAGGCTGATTCCGACTCCAATTTCGGAATCGGTCAATATGAAAGTAGTGGAATTGCTTTGAGTGGAATCAGAATTAGATACTGGAATCAAATTTTTTATTCCACAGGTGCTTCAAGAGTACAGTGAAAATGTATAAATAAAGTTATACATGGAGAAAAACCAGGAAATCTTCACTACTATGTACTGTAATTGCCAAGTGACTTGTAACTCCCTATTGTAGTTGCCAAGGTAACAAGTAAATTTATATGCAAATAAAAAAAATGTAATAGATTCTTTGAAGCACTGTAATTATAATTGATCTTTCATGATGTCCGTCTAATTAAAAACTGATTGTCCCTGTTTTGTGTCTCTAGAAACATCCCAGAGACAAGTGAGCAGCTGCCAGTCACAGAAGTCAACGTAACCTCTGTGAACCAATCAGATCGGCCACTGCGCCGCCACAGCAACAGCAGCAGCGTTCACTCGGTGAGTGAAAAGAAGGAATCGTCGAGCACCCGGCAACCGATCGAACCTGTCACCCCTGAGGTCGGGGTCAAGAAAGGTAGACGTCGCGTGCACTCAAATTCATTGGACGTTGACAATTCTCGCAAACGCCGACACTCCGTGTCCAGCCAGTCATCAGCGGGCGATACACATCACCGCGATAACAGCCGCAGTAAGTCGCCGGCTCGGAAACACGCCCACGTCGCAGCTAGTTCTGTCGTCACCGGCGTGAGGGCAGCACTGAGATCCAATTCGCAGGCGTCGCTTGTTGACGGACTCCCATATACGCTACCTCGTAAAACATTCGCTGCTGCGCTGCCGAGTGAAACCTACCACAAGGGGGCGCCGGTAAAGTCACATCAGCCGAGTAATAAATCGGACGTTGTGAGTTCTCAGCACCGCCACAAGGCCGGGAAGACAAAGAAGAGCGTGGTTGGGACGAGTGACACCCAGAGTACAACCGGAGCAAGCAAGGCACAGCAAAAGGGACGTAAAGGGAACAGGAGAGAGCACAAGGGAGGACACAGAGGGAGAAGGGCAGGAAACACTTCCGACCACAGCAAGCGCAAGAAAACCACGGGCTCCTGCGCCAGCAGCAGGTAGGGATGTCTTGTTTAATACTAGCCAAATTACCCGGCGTTGCCCGGGGAAAAAGGCAGTCATACGTATGTGACCCCCCCTCCCCCGAGAGACCACTCTGGGCAGATTTTCAAAAAAATATAAATCTGAACCACCCCAATGGGCCCGCTAGATCACACACAACATTTCGGCCCCATACATGCAAAACTGATGGAGATAAGTGCCATTTTGAAATTGTGACCCACCATGACCCCCGGACAAATTTCGACAAAGTCTAAATCTATGAACCACCACTATGGACCCGTTAGATCACACACACAATTTCAGCCCCATACATGAAAATCCAATGGAGATATGGGTCTACAAACAGAAAACTTTATTGTGTTATAATGTAGATTTAAGATTTGCTTTTGTTTCGGTTTTTATATGTACAAATTATTAGCATTTTCCTATCGTGGCGACCACTGTTTTGTCTTGGTAGAAGTAGAAATATACTGTCTAATGTTTGTTCAGTTTTTTGTTTGTTTTTTCTGTAAAATGTAGGGAAAGCTTTCTTAAGAAACGTTGCCATTATCCTCGCGCGCCAGGGGTCGCTGCTGCTGATTATGTCAGTCCCAGCCAGCAGTACCCCCTGGCTGATCGCTTTGCGAAACTCTGAATTTAAGCTCAGCCTATCAAATCGCTCACTAGATCAGTAGATTTACTCGGGTCAGGTGGTCATAATAAAACTAATTTCAACCAACCGTGGCTCATGTTACATGCAATGTTTAGGAAGTAGAAGGAATTATTTGAATATACAATACCGCTAAGCTGCTCGTGCTAATGAGCGAACGGGTCATTTTATAGTGGGATTCCCAGAAGAATTTTATAATAATTTGAAGGATTATGACAGGTGTGTTCATGATACATATGTTCACGACACGTGTGTTCGCGACCTGAATGTTCGTGACCGGAATGTTCATAACATGTTTACCAGACGAGTGTTCACAACAATGGGTTCATAACAAGCATGTTCACGACTATGTGTTCACAACAAACGTGTTCACAACAATGTCTTCACAACAAATGTCTTCACAAACATGTTCTGTGGCAGTGGGCGCCGGCAGACCGCGCTGGTGGTTGCCAAGGGCAACAGCGAGGCGAGTCCCGCGGGGGCGCCACGTGCTAGCGGCACAGCCAGTCACACGGAGGCGACAACAGACACGGGCGCCATGTCGTCTGGCAGTGAGGACGTCGACGCAGGCGAGGGCGGCAGTGGGGCGAACAGGAACATGTCTGGACACAATGACGCAGGGGCAGAGTCAGCATCAGGTCAGTGTCACTGCATCACGGGAGGAGTCGGCATTAGGTCAGTGTCACCGCGTCAGGGTGGAGTTAGCATCAGATCAGTATTAGCATCACCACATCAGGGGTGGAGTCAGAACCAGGTCAGTGTCACCGTGTCCAGGGCAGAGTCGGCGTCAGGTCAGTGTCACTGCATCAGAGGCAGAGTCAGCATCAGGTAATTTTGTTTGACGAAGCTCCTTAATTAAATTTAAGGGGATGCGATGGTCAGAGCATGAACGACTTTTTTAGATTTTTGAGAAAAAAATGAGTTTCGAGTTGTTGACATTTCCGTGTAGAAATATTCTTCAACTATGTGTTTGCTAGAGTATACATTGGAGAACATATCTGCTAAGTTTCGTTCATCTAGGTTACATTTTAGATGTTGAACTGCGTGTACCAATGTACCCAAACTTTAAACGCGATTTACGCAGAAACATGTTTTCCCCTTCACCTCTTGTCTTCCGTGTCACTTATCTGAGCTGGTACTTGACAGAACTGCTTGAAACTTGCCACAGTGTTTCTTGATAGTGTGCTCTTGAAAACTGTTAAGTAACTTTTCTGAAAACATTGCCTGGTTTTTGCATAATGGATTTTGAATGTAAAATTTGCCCTCCGTTTAAAAAATAAATAATCTAACATTTCGAAAAATCACCAAAAAAACATTTTTTAAATATCTATGAAAACTCTTGACAGTTTTTATTGAGATACTATGGAGTAACTACACACTAAATTTGGGCTGTCTATGTCTAGTGGTTACTGAGAGAAGTGGAACGAAAGTTCAGTCCAAGATGGCCACCATACTGTGGGAAAAACCCCCCAAAAAATTCTGAAAAAAATCCACATTCAGTTTCTAACCATGACTCACAACCTCTGAAAATGTTAACTCTCTAAGTTCAACAATAATAAAAAAAGTGCTCTGGCCATCGCATCCCCATAACAACGGATTCTGAACTTTCTTATGCTCTCACTGTCTTAATGAAACGGTCCCCAGGTGACATCATATTTACATTTGTGCTGGTGTGAAATATATATTATTGAAATATGTTCAGTACTTTTTTAGTTCAAATTGAAGTGACATTTTGAAAATTGACGTTTTGAAAAAATGAGGTAATTTTGACTCGTATCATCTATGGTTTCTTAATGTGTGGGTTCGTAAATGCATTTTCTTAGTTTGGGATTATTTGTCGAGGAACATAAACTGGACACTGAAAGATGAGATTATTAAATGCATTTCTTTCAAAATCACAAAATTGACTGGACATTACCCAGACAGCTATTTTTAGCTCGTGTGCAGAATAAGCCTGTCTCATTTAATACCAGGTTCACTGTGGCAAGTCACATATGTTGATGTTATTCATATTTTCATGTAGGTGGGGATCTGACTCAAAATGACAGTAGTTTTGAGTAGATCCCTTAATGAATGTGGTTCTGATTGATTGTAGCATCGGCAAGTGCAACAGCAGCCATGCTCAGTGCAGCCAGCGCTGACAGTGATGACGCAGATGTCGGCAGATTGCAGGGTATGTCACTACATGACGTCTTTACAACCGTGTCACTTTCAGGCCTGAATGTAAAGTTTTAATATTTTTCTTACATAAGAATAATTAATTCTGAAGTGCAGTGTACCTAAAAATCTCAGTCTTTACAGTATTAATTAATTGTAAAAAATGTAAATATATGAAGGATTTCAGGGCAAAATATAATAAATGCCACTGAGAAAAGTTCAGAGTTGAAATGTACCTTTGTATGCTTCTGACATTCCAATATCATCCACAATATTAAGTTTTCATTTATGCTCTGAGGGCAAAGGGCAGAGGTGAGTTTTTTGTCAAAAAGAAAATGGATACATAGCGTTTTGTCTTGAAAACCTTCATTTGCTTTTCTGCCTTGCCACCCATAGAACATGGCAATCTACATTAAATTGCGCAACATGGTTATGTGATTATAATAACTCGTAACTTATTGCTTGTTCCAGCTTTACTTGAAGCACGTGGCTTGCCATCCCATTTCTTTGGTGCGTTGGGTGCACTTGGTCCCAGAATGCACCAGTTGCTGCACCGACAGATTGGGACCAGCGCATGTAAGTAGACAGTTGGAATCTGTGATTGTTCTGCCTTTGTTGGAATTACGCTGGCGTCAAACATGAATTAACTTTGTTGGATTTACGCTGGCGTCAAACATGAATTAACTTTGTTGGATTTACGCTGGCGTCAAACATGAATTAACTTTGTTGGATTTACGCTGGCGTCAAACATGAATTAACTTTGTTGGATTTACGCTGGCGTCAAACATGAATTAACTTTGTTGGATTTACGCTGGCGTCAAACATGAATTAACTTTGTTGGATTTACGCTGGCGTCAAACATGAATTAACTTTGTTGGATTTACGCTGGCGTCAAACATGAATTAACTTTGTTGGATTTACGCTGGCGTCAAACATGAATTAACTTTGTTGGATTTACACTGGCGTCAAACATGAATTAACTTTGCATGATTGTAATCATTTTACAAATTGAAGTTAGTTAGTTTTACACATATTTCTTATATCCTTATAGAGAAAGTGCATTACGCGTTGATTTTGTACCTAATTGATGGATCAGTGCATTGCTGTTTGCGTACGTCACAATCATCATTTTGCACATGACCTCCATCAAGCTTGCCTCATCAACAATGTTTATTTACACGAGTAATGCATGCGCATGACAACTAGTGCAACGTGACACCTGCAAAACCACCCTTTCCCGCACAGATGAATTTCCTTTTCTTTCCCACACGCAGTTCTCGCTTGAACAACTTATGTTTTTTGTTATGAAGAAAACATTTGGGGGCAAGAATTTCAACAAAATACACTGCGTAATATCCGAATGCACCATGTGTTCAGCATACATTTGATGGCCCTTGTTGCTAGGCAACAGGTCACGTGACATAGGTGTGTGTGTGACGAGTGTCGACTGCTTGTAGTGAACCGTGTGCAACAACTACTGCAGGGTCTACAGGCGAGTGGAGATGAGGGTCAGCAGCTAACTGCCGTCATTGAGATGTGTCAGGTGGGTTCAGGTGCAGTCAGCGACAGTAGTCGAAACACTGTCATCAATGTCTGGTGGAATTGTAGTCAGAAAGGTGCCGGAGATGGAATTGGTGTTAAAGACAGACCTACATGCAGGATCACATTTGTACCAGTCCAAAATGCCCCGGTAGATACACATCCACACGTGCACACATACGATCCTGTTGATACTTGCATGTTTATATAAATATGCATGTGTACAATAATATATTGTACACAAGTGTAACACACATTTTAAGGCCAGACATGGCATGGGTTTCTGCCAGGTTATGATAGATTTGTGTGTTTATTACATACATATATATATACATTTGCTACATATAAATCTCTAGAAATTACGTATATATCTCTTTAGAAATTACGTATATATCTCTTTAGAAATTACGTATATATCTTTAGAAATTACGTATATATCTTTAGAAATTACGTATATATCTTCAGAAATTACGTATATATCTTCAGAAATTACGTATATATCTCTTTAGAAATTACATATATATCTCTTTAGAAATTACGTATATATCTCTTTAGAAATTACATTTATTTATGGATCAGGCATGTCGATATCAAGTAATCAAATTCATTATGCAATCTGTAGCCCAGAGCTGGTGATGTGCTGTAGTGTGCCGTGTGTGTTGCCAGGTGCTGTATGTGTACTGTAGGTGCTGGTGATGTGCTGTAGTGTGCCGTATGTGTTGCCAGGTGCTGTATGTGTACTGTAGGTGCCGGTGATGTGCTGTAGTGTGCCGTGTGTGTTGCCAGGTGCTGTATGTGTACTGTAGGTGCTGGTGATGTGCCGTAATGTGTTGTGTATGTTGCCAGGTGCTGTATATGTACTGTAGGTGTTGGTGATGTGCTGTAGTGTGCCGTGTGTGTTGCCAGGTGCTGTATGTGTACTGTAGTTGCTGGTGATGTGCTGTAGTGTGCCGTGTGTGTTGCCAGGTGCTGTATGTGTACTGTAGGTGCTGGTGATGTGCTGTAGTGTGCCGTGTGTGTTGCCAGGTGCTGGATGTGTACTGTAGGTGCTGGTGATGTGCTGTAGTGTGCCGTGTGTGTTGCCAGGTGCTGTATGTGTACTGTAGGTGCTGGTGATGTGCTGTAATGTGTTGTGTATGTTGCCAAGTGCTGTATATGTACTGTAGGTGCTGGTGATGTGCTGTAGTGTGCCGTGTGTGTTGCCAGGTGCTGTATGTGTACTGTAGGTGCTGGTGATGTGCTGTAATGTGCCGTGTGTGTTGCCAGGTGCTGTATGTGTACTGTAGGTGCTGTAGTGTGCCGTGTGTTGTCAGGTGCTGTATGTGTACTGTAGGTGTTGGTGATGTGCTGTAGTGTGCCGTGTGTGTTGCCAGGTGCTGTATGTGTACTGTAGTTGCTGGTGATGTGCTGTAGTGTGCCGTGTGTGTTGCCAGGTGCTGTATGTGTACTGTAGGTGCTGGTGATGTGCTGTAGTGTGCCGTGTGTGTTGCCAGGTGCTGTATGTGTACTGTAGGTGCTGGTGATGTGCTGTAGTGTGCGTGTGTGTTGCCAGGTGCTGTATGTGTACTGTAGGTGCCGGTGATGTGCTGTAGTGTGCCGTGTGTGTTGCCAGGTGCTGTATGTGTACTGTAGGTGCTGGTGATGTGCCGTAATGTGTTGTGTATGTTGCCAGGTGCTGTATATGTACTGTAGGTGTTGGTGATGTGCTGTAGTGTGCCGTGTGTGTTGCCAGGTGCTGTATGTGTACTGTAGGTGCTGGTGATGTGCTGTAGTGTGCCGTGTGTGTTGCCAGGTGCTGTATGTGTACTGTAGGTGCTGGTGATGTGCTGTAGTGTGTCGTTTGTGTTGCCAGGTGCTGTATGTGCACTGTAGGTGCTGGTGATGTGCTGTAGTGTGTCGTGTGTGTTGCCAGGTGCTGGATGTGTACTGTAGGTGCTGGTGATGTGCTGTAGTGTGCCGTGTGTTGCCAGGTGCTGTATGTGTACTGTAGGTGCTGGTGATGTGCTGTAATTTGCTGTGTATGTTGCCATGTGGTGTATGTGTACTGTAGGTGCTGGTGATGTGCTGTAGTGTGCTGTGTATGTTGTCAGGTGCTGTATGTGTACTGTAGGTGCTGGTGATGTGCTGTAGTGTGCTGTGTATGTTGTCAGGTGCTGTATGTGTGCTGTAGGTGCTGGTGATGTGCTGTAGTGTGCTGTGTATGTTGCCAGGTGCTGTAGGTGCTGGTGATGTGCTGTAGTGTGCTGTGTATGTTGTCAGGTGCTGTATGTGTGCTGTGTGACCCTGTAGGTGCTGGTGATGGGCAACGAGGAGAGTCTGGCAGGGTTCCCTGTCAAGCAAGTGGTGCCTGCCCTGGTTACGCTGCTGCAGATGGAGCACAACTTTGACATGATGCACCACGCCTGCCGCGCCCTCACGTACATGATGGAGGCACTCCCACGCTCCTCTGCAGTCATTGTAGACGCCGTCCCTACCTTCCTCGAGAAGGTGTGTGTGGTCTCTCTCTATCCGTCTCTCCCTCTCTCTTTCTACCTCACTCCCTTACCCTTCTCCAGCCTTACTCTGTCTCCCTCCCCCACCCCTCTCTCTTGCCCGGTCAGTCTCTCACCCTCCTATCTCCCTCTCTCTATTCCTTCTCTCTCCCTCTGTCTCTCCCTTGTCCTCTATTCTTAAAAAAACGTAACAATTTATTTGTCAATTTTCATTACTAGACACAGTAGTATTGTTCTGCATTCATAGCTCATTTTGTAAAAACATGTAATATTTCCATAAAACTTCTCTATAGCCATTGAAAAAGGATTCCATAAAGGTGATGTGTGCATAGTTTCGAGCTGTTCAGTTGAAGAAAACCAAAAATTGAGAGAATTACAATAAATATTTAGGTATACTGGACAGTAGAATCCACCCAGTAAACCTTTTCAGATGGATTAAAGTACATACATTTCAACAGTCTTCACTGTGTTACAAACGTGTTAGTTCTCATCCGACATGATGCTTTCGCGCGTAGAGTTGAGCCGTTCTTGTGTCGACAGCTGCATGGCCCATGCTCCTGTTGCATTGTACATAGTATGGTATGATTGATGTGGCTGAATGTACGCCAAAACACATTCCTAATTGATATATATTTTATACATGTTGATCACCGCAATAACGTATCTGTATCTGATGTTTACAGCTGCAGGTCATCCAGTGCATGGACGTGGCCGAGCAGAGTCTACAGGCCCTTGAGATGTTGTCTCGCAGACACAGCAAGGCCATCCTGCACGCGGTACGTGCAACACCACTTAGGGACCGTCTCAGAATGTCGATGTTCGATATCAGACGAAAATACTTTTGTTTGGAGGTCAGAGGCAGTATCGTCTGGCATTGGATATAGATATTTTATGCTTTGGACAAATAGTGTTAATATATGATGCCATCATAGCAATGTTTACAAATTTCCATCTGAGGTGGAGGGTTGGGGTTGGCAGAGGCCAGATGAAAGTTATTTCGTCTGATATCAGACATCGACATTCTGAGATGATCTCTTACAAATGACCTATCCATGAAGCCACAAAAAAGGATACCAAACTCATGCATGGAGTGTTCGGACAATCCGTTGTATATTGTGTTGAAATTCTGGTCTCCAAAGTTTGTTATGACAAAAACTTGAGACTAAGCGTTTAAATGAACAGCGGTATGCAGGATTGTTCTATCTCGCAGATGTCATGCCACCCTAAAGATCACTTGATCACCTCATTGGCAGTGCAATATATTATATAACATTTTTTTCAGTTGATTTTTAAATTGCTATGTTACTAGAGCACCACACATATGGGACCAATCTGTTCATTAGCGCATACACAAAAACATTGTAAAACATAAATGCTATCATAATAGTTTAGAAAAGTAAAATAACTAAATACAATGTTTTATTATGACTAATAAATAAATACTATAAAAACTAAAACAATAAATAATGTTGACGTTTGGTGTGTGTTTCTCCCACCAGGGTGCCATTGGGACGTGTCTCATGTACCTAGACTTCTTCTCGGTGCCAGCGCAGAGAGCCGCTCTCGCAATTGCCGCCAGCTGCTGCCAGAGTATCACATGTGACGAGATGCACTTTGTACGTGACTCTCTGCCTCTGTTGACAACAAGACTGGGGCAACATGTAAGTCACACCCCTACGGCCTCCCAAGCTCTCCCTTCGTCTTTCAACCCCTCCCTAGGTCTATTAACTCCTCCATGGGTCTATCAACTCCTCCCTGGGTCTACCAACCCCTCCCTGGGTCTACCAACCCCTCCCTGGGTCTACTAACTCCTCCGTGGGTCTACCAACCCCTCCCTGGGTCTACCAACCCCTCCCTGGGTCTACCAACCCCTCCCTGGGTCTACCAACCCCTACCTGGGTCTACCAACCCCTCCCTGGGTCTACCAACTCCTCCCTGGGTCTACCAACCCCTCCCTGGGTCTACCAACCCCTCCCTGGGTCTACTAACTCCTCCCTGGGTCTACCAACACCTCCCTGGGTCTACCAACCCCTCCCTGGGTCTACCAACCTCTCCCTGGGTCTACCAACCCCTCCCTGGTCTACCAACCCCTCCCTTGGTCTACCAAACCCTCCCTGGGTCTACCAACCTCTCCCTGGGTCTACCAACCCCTCCCTGGTGTACCAACCCCTCCCTGGGTCTACCAACCCCTCACTGGGTCTACCAACCCCTCCCTGGGTCTGTGTAGAAAGGGCTTTGAATGAGCAGTGCTTTGAGACGTGATCCTCATCAGTTTCCTGTTCCTTCCCAGGACAAGAAGTCAGTTGAGAGTGTGTGTCTGTGTCTCGCAAGACTTGTGGAGAACTTCCAGTCTGACCAGCGACTACTGAAGGAGATCGCAGCCCACGGTCTCCTCACGCAGATACAGACACTTGTAAGTACAGCCCACAGTCTCCTCACACAGATACAGACATTTGTAAGTACAACCCACAGTCTCCTCACACAGATACAGACACTTGTAAGTACAACCCACAGTCTCCTCACACAGATACAGACACTTGTAAGTACAACCCACAGTCTCCTCACACAGATACAGACATTTGTAAGTACAACCCACAGTCTCCTCACACAGATACAGACATTTGTAAGTACAGCCCACAGTCTCCTCACACAGATACAGACACTTGTAAGTACAACCCACAGTCTCCTCACACAGATACAGACACTTGTAAGTACAACCCACAGTCTCCTCACACAGATACAGACATTTGTAAGTACAGCCCACAGTCTCCTCACACAGATACAGACATTTGTAAGTACAGCCCACAGTCTCCTCACACAGATACAGACATTTGTAAGTACAGCCCACAGTCTCCTCACACAGATACAGACATTTGTAAGTACAACCCACAGTCTCCTCACACATATACAGACATTTGTAAGTACAACCCACAGTCTCACACAGATACAGACACTTGTAAGTACAACCCACAGTCTCCTCACACAGATACAGACATTTGTAAGTACAGCCCACAGTCTCCTCACCCAGATACAGACACTTGTAAGTACAACCCACAGTCTCCTCACACAGATACAGACACTTGTAAGTACAACCCACAGTCTCCTCACACAGATACAGACATTTCTAAGTACAACCCACAGTCTCCTCACACAGATACAGACATTTGTAAGTACAACCCACAGTCTCCTCACACAGATACAGACACTTGTAAGTACAGCCCACAGTCTCACACAGATACAGACACTTGTAAGTACAACCCACAGTCTCCTCACACAGATACAGACATTTGTAAGTACAGCCCACAGTCTCCTCACACAGATACAGACACTTGTAAGTACAACCCACAGTCTCCTCACACAGATACAGACATTTGTAAGTACAGCCCACAGTCTCCTCACACAGATACAGACAATTGTAAGTACAACCCACAGTCTCCTCACACAGATACAGACACTTGTAAGTACAACCCACAGTCTCCTCACACAGATACAGACATTTGTAAGTACAGCCCACATTCTCCTCACGCAGATACAGACACTTGTAAGTACAACCCACAGTCTCACACAGATACAGACATTTGTAAGTACAGCCCACAGTCTCCTCACACAGATACAGACATTTGTAAGTACAGCCCACAGTCTCCTCACACAGATACACTTGAAGTACAACCCACAGTCTCACACAGATGTAAGTACAACCCACAGTCTCCTCACACAGATACAGACATTTGTAAGTACAGCCCACAGTCTCCTCAGATACAGACACTTGTAAGTACAACCCACAGTCTCCTCACACAGATACAGACATTTTGTAAGTACAACCCACAGTCTCCTCACACAGATACAGACATTTGTAAGTACAGCCCACAGTCTCCTCACACAGGTACAGACATTTGTAAGTACAACCCGACACTCAACCTCACACAGATACAGACACTTGTAAGTACAACCCACAGTCTCCTCACACAGATACAGACATGTAAGTACAACCCACAGTCTCCTCACACAGATACAGACATTTGTAAGTACAGCCCACAGTCTCCTCACACAGATACAGACACTTGTAAGTACAACCCACAGTCTCCTCACACAGATACAGACACTTGTAAGTACAACCCACAGTCTCCTCACACAGATACAGACACTTGTAAGTACAACCCACAGTCTCCTCACACAGATACAGACACTTGTAAGTACAGCCCACAGTCTCCTCACACAGATACAGACATTTGTAAGTACAACCCACAGTCTCCTCACACAGATACAGACATTTGTAAGTACAACCCACAGTCTCCTCACACAGATACAGACATTTGTAAGTACAGCCCACAGTCTCCTCACACAGATACAGACACTTGTAAGTACAACCCACAGTCTCCTCACACAGATACAGACATTTGTAAGTACAGCCCACATTCTCCTCACACAGATACAGACACTTGTAAGTACAACCCACAGTCTCCTCACACAGATACAGACATTTGTAAGTACAGCCCACAGTCTCCTCACACAGATACAGACATTTGTAAGTACAACCCACAGTCTCACACAGATACAGACACTTGTAAGTACAACCCACAGTCTCCTCACACAGATACAGACATTTGTAAGTACAGCCCACAGTCTCCTCACACAGATACAGACACTTGTAAGTACAACCCACAGTCTCCTCACACAGATACAGACATTTGTAAGTACAACCCACAGTCTCCTCACACAGATACAGACACTTGTAAGTACAACCCACAGTCTCCTCACACAGATACAGACACTTGTAAGTACAACCCACAGTCTCCTCACACAGATACAGACATTTGTAAGTACAGCCCACAGTCTCCTCACACAGATACAGACATTTGTAAGTACAACCCACAGTCTCCTCACACAGATACAGACATTTGTAAGTACAGCCCACAGTCTCCTCACACAGATACAGACACTTGTAAGTACAACCCACAGTCTCCTCACACAGATACAGACACTTGTAAGTACAACCCACAGTCTCCTCACACAGATACAGACATTTGTAAGTACAGCCCACAGTCTCCTCACACAGATACAGACACTTGTAAGTACAACCCACAGTCTCCTCACACAGATACAGACACTTGTAAGTACAACCCACAGTCTCCACAGATCACACAAGTACAACCCACAGTCTCCTCACACAGATACAGACATTTGTAAGTACAGCCCACAGTCTCCTCACACAGATACAGACATTTGTAAGTACAGCCCACAGTCTCCTCACACAGATACAGACATTTGTAAGTACAGCCCACATTCTCCTCACACAGATACAGACACTTGTAAGTACAACCCACAGTCTCCTCACACAGATACAGACATTTGTAAGTACAGCCCACAGTCTCCTCACACAGATACAGACATTTGTAAGTACAGCCCACAGTCTCCTCACACAGATACAGACATTTGTAAGTACAACCCACAGTCTCCTCACACAGATACAGACATTTGTAAGTGCAGCTCATCTAATGCAGCAAATGTTAAACGGATATCAGGTGATTGCTCGCAACTTGACGCAGTCTTGCAACAATAAAGACAAATCTTTTGAAATTTATGTCATGTTTATTAAACGTTAGGTTAAAAAACTTCGGGATACTGTCTCGGATGGATGCACTTTTTATGGTTAATTTCTAAATTGTTATACATTTTTTTATACATATTTCAGAAACAGATTTTTGTTGAGAGTTATTTACGTAGATGTTTTTGATATGCTGTGTGTCCTCCTACCTCATCTCTGGTCACCAGATGGCACCACCATTATCAATGTAAACCATTACTAACGTAATTAATTACATAATTGTAGTAATTGGTTTGTTTTACCATGGGTGGGTGTAAGCTAGTTGTATTGTATTCTGTGATGGCGGTCTGATAACTTGTGTGTGTTGAGCCATGATTCTGTGACAGTGGTCTTACAAATTGTGTGCGTGCGTGCACGTGTGCTTTATGCCTTGATTCTGTTTGAAGCAGTCTCATAAGTTGTTTGTGTTTCAGTTGGTCCAGTCTCCCCCCCTGGTCAGTTCGTCCACCTTCGTCATGGTGTGTCACATGCTGGTCATCATGTGTGCCCACTGCCCTGATCTCGCTGTAATTCTTCTCAAAGAAAGTGAGTCTGCACTGACACCTGTTTATGTCCCACAAACACGCAAGACCGATGGTTTTTAACTCCAGTGTCATTGGGTCATCAAGCCATTTTGTGTGGGTTGCCAAGGGTCTCCATTGGCCGAACTTCCCTTTATAATGATTTGAAACACTGATAAATTAACTCACCGCATTTCAAATCCATGAGAAATATGTCATAAATTGTTTGTCAAATATTCATCCTACAAACATTGTCAGCATCGTACAATCTTCCTGACTGCCCGTCATTTATTCGTTCTCTTTCTACATTGATACACCAATGAACGGCAGTGGTCTGGTGATACCTCCATGTTCAGCAAGCAAATGTAATACATTTTCTCATTTATACGTGTTATGACTACTTATGACTATTTATTTTATTACAATTACAACTGTTTAAAGGGATGAGTCGACAAACAGATCCTGCGGCCAGAATTTGGGTTGCCGCCAATAAAAGTTAAGAACCGTTGAACTAGGCCTACCAGAATAACACCTGTGTTCCATAATGTTAGGGCACATTTTAGGACAGATTGTCACTTTGATTGCTTTTAAATCAGGCACATTGTTTATTTTATTGTAGCACTTACATTTTAGGTATTAATTTATTTTAATTGGAGTTTGTTAATAAAGTAAAACTTTAAAACTAAACCGAGGTCATTTAGTTGTTAATTTGTTTATTTATTCTAATTTTAAGACTTGATAATTCAGTGAAGTATTCATTAACAGTTAACACTCAGTACGCTACAGTTAGTCCATGTCGCCTCAGACAAACAGACAGACAGTATTTATTTTGACCATAAGTATGTAAACTGCAATATAAAATTCAATGTAAGGTCACTAGCCTGCATGTTTCGTCATAGTGGCAGATAGAAGAACAAATAATGCCATGACAACAGAAAAAACTGTAATCTGTTTACAACATTTTTACACACAAAAATATGCCTATTGGAATAAAAGTTGAGTTTCCTGATATATATTTTAAGATTTTATAATATTTTTGGGGGTTCATTTTAGGGTGGATTGGCATTTGAATATTTTCTTGGTAATTTTACATTCATGCGAAGATTTCAAACAGGTAGGATTATTGTCCATACCCATCACATGTACACAAACAGTATTCCTGACATCGCCGACACCCTGTGTAATATATATATTTCAGACATCGCAGACACCCTGTGTACACTGCTAGTGCGTGATGCAGACACAACACAGACGGAATCAATCGAGGTAAGTTGGTTGTATGTTGTCACCCTAGGCATTTGTAGCTGTGGGAGAAAACGTTTGTCCCGGCTCCAATATTGGACATCTGTGAATGCCTCAGCCTGGCACAGTGCTGCCGATAATGACATAATTGTTGAGCGTTGCCTGTTTTCGCTACTTTGCTCTTATGTGTGTGGGTGTATTTTAAAACCACTCTGAAGATCTTTAATTAATATTTTTCAAAAAGTTTCATTCTAGAGACAATTTTATATTAAAACATGCATTTTTTTGGTTTGTTATAATTACTTAAACTTTGAAGGTAGAGAGAGTAGGTTGGACAACATGGCAACAAAAAACTTGAAATTTTAAATCACGATTATCTAGGTGACAAAGTTATCTGATTACAGTGTCCAATTTGTTAGGAGGGCGTATTGTTGTACAGGTAAATTAATCTTGGAATGTGATAGCAAGAACTGTCTGCAATCAAATCAGTTGTTATGAAGAATGTTGAGTAATATATCAACTGCAATTTCAGCTGATTGCCCGAACACCCCAGGAACTGTACGAGATTGTCTGTCTCATTGGGTGAGTGTTCCAAAGACTTACCTGAGTGTCTGTCCAACATTTAAAAGGGATCCAAACATGTTCATGTTTTTTACTATGTATTTACTAATTAGTATGGTTTATACAACCCAGGTAAGAAATACCATGCATACTGAGCATCCTCGCATGCCAGGGGTCGCAGCTGCTGATTACGTCAGGGCCAGCCAGCAGTACCCCCTGGCTGATCGCTTTGCGAAACTCTGAATTTAAGCTCGGCCTATGAAATCGCTCACTAGATCAGTGGATGTCGGCAGGTCAGGTGGTCATAATAAAACTAATTTCAACCAACCGTGGCTCGTGTTACATGCAATGTTTAGGAAGTAGAAGCAATTATTCAAATACACAATACCGCTAAGCTGCTCGTGCTAATTGGCGAACGGGTCATTATATATTGGGATTCCCAGAAGTCGTTATCCGTCTTCAAATTGGGGCGGGTATTTGCGCTGTTCTCACGGGTGATGCAGTCGCGACTGGCGAAGTCAATTACTAGTCTGGCTCGGCTAACTTCTGCACTTCGCGTAGGGGATCAGCCGGGGCTAGTTTTGCATGGCTTGCAAGGATGATACTGAGAAAACAAAGAGATTTGGTAATTAAGGTAGCTGGGGCTGGTATCATGTCAGGTGATTTCTTTATTTTTTTCTTAATAGAACATTAGTAGGTGTCAGTATGAACAGGTGTACTATTTAAAAAATCGAAGGCACTAGCGCCATATGTCACCAATCCGTCCTTTAAAAACTAGCATTTTAGTGTGTCTGTGGAAAGTCCCTTTTCAGATTCTTGGAAACTGACGATGTTTCCATAGTGACGATCACGTGTGCGTCAGCCCAGTTCAAACATAAATTCATTTACCATGAATGCAGATCATATAGTCTGGTTATTCTCATGCCACTATGCTGTTGTATTATAATTACCTAAATGCATCACACTAACAAATCACCAAATACTGGCGGGTAGTTTTGTTTATTCTGGGATAATGCCCGACCTCCGCCTCCAGTTGCAATGACACGTGACTGACCCCATCAGGTGTCAAACAATCTTGTCTACCACAATAAGTTCAACTCGTGGCCCTTCATAACACAATATCATGAGACAACTTGGCAGGAAAATCTTGGGGGAAATCTCGGTAATAGAAGTGTCTGTCAAATCGTGTTGAAATAAGCCACATGCCAGTGAAAAGGTCACATTTCTAAGCAAAAAACAAGCATCTGGTGACACTTGTATTATCAGTAACAACCAGGAAGTATTACTTAATGTAACTTTTTATAAAAACTACAATACTTACAAAGCCATAACTTGGCATATCAACTCGACTTGTGTTTACCCAAAATTGCATGGGATGGTTTTATGTTTGGTGAAGGGGTCTTGCTAAAATGCAGTACGGATTTTTGCTGTCTTTCAACATTGTAGCAAAATGTTTATGAAGCTGTATCAAACTTAATATGCATTAGTTTACAAAAAACCCTGTACAAATGTCAATAACATGTTTGTACTTACAACCATACAAATTTTTCTTTTGGGTAGTTTTGTCAAAATGAAATAAAATGCCATTTTAGGGTGATTTTTGACATATATTTTTTTATTGTCTTTAAACATTTAAATATATCTAAACAACATAAAAATTAATTCTTTTTGGTCTGGAGTATTGTTTAATGTGTTAGGCATTGTCTGAGAAAAAAATTGTTACTTTATCTTCAAAACATTTATTAATTTTATTTAAATCAAAACAAACATGTCATAGGCACCCTTACCACCTAACAAGGAAGTTATATGCAGCATTCATACAACAACATATATTTTTATTGTATGGTATTTTTATGTCTCCGTCCCATGCAACATAACGGTTATTTTGTATGTGTGCAGGTAACGTGTTTATACATAATACAGGATGCAAGATCTTGCATCCCATAATCCCCTGAGTCAGTTCTTGTTTCTCTAAATATTGATAGTTACCTATCATAAATTCAGACAAAAGTGCCTACTAATACATAAACATGTATGGTTGCGGACATTTACATAGTATAACACTAATTATTCATGTTTATTGAACTTATTTTTGGAAAATCCTATCAAATTTTTATATTGTGAGTCACCAAAGACTTACATCATGAACTGATGTTTCTATATGCTGTGATCAGCCGATGTCCAATTGATCATGATACAAATTAAACAGTTCACACTGTTCTGATGTCTGCAGGGAACTGATGCCTCAGCTGCCAACCAATGGTATTTTCTGCGTTGATTCGCTGCTACGCCGAGGCAGCAGTCCCGCTACTAGCAGCGCCATCTCGTGGCAGTGGCGTGATGACCGCGGCTCTTGGCACACATATGCACCTGTCGACAGCAACATGATTGAGGTATGTGGTACAAGATGATAGTCCCCAAATATTGTGCAATGTCATCAATGTCTTATGTATATATATATATATATATGTCGACGGTGCAATTGGTTCCATGTTTGCCCTGTAGGTGGCGCACCAGGCGGGTGACTACGACGTGAGTCTTCAGACGATGGGGCGCACCTACACGATTGACCTCGACGCCCTCCAGCAGGTCAACGAGGACACAGGGACGACACGCCCCGTCCAGCGCAAGACTAACGCCCCCATGTCAGGGGCGAACCAGGGTGAGTTTGTCATAGGGCTCAGATCATCTGTGACTGGTTGACAGGGTCTTCACTGTTCTTATGTTTTCCGACATTTCTTATATTATAATTGTGATTCATATATTTTTCTAATAATTGTGGAAATTTGGTGGTTTCTTGCAGTTTTTCACGCATTAGAACATGTTAAGGCCAGACACCCCAGGTGAAATGGTGTTTTTTGACAAAAAATACTGAAAATTAGATTAGTATACCTTTGTATGCATACTATCAGTAAAGTTCACTTCTATGACAATTACGTACCTCTAAGTGAGTTTTAATCATGGATCAAACATGTCGATATCATGTAATGAAATCCATTATGCAATCTTTGACAGCCATTTTCTCCAAAAAAAATTTCTACAAATTTCTGCATTTGGAAACAGGATATCTCTTGGAATAATTATGCTTAAATAATGTTTTCAGTGTTGCAATCAGCATATTCTACTGTGTGCGATGATCAGACACTTTTTTTAAATCATGAATAGTTTGAAAGATATAGCCATATTTGTTGCCAAAAAAACAAGATTTTTTGGTATTTGACCAACAAATTATTTTAAAAATAAAAAAAACATTTCAAAAATGCTCTGATCATTTCACAATAGAATCTATAGAGAACATTTTGTTTGTTACCATGGAAACGGGAGGTCTGGCTGAAAAAAAGTTCAATATATATTTTACTCAGTAAGACCCATTTCATGCATTGGGCAGAAAAAATTGAACTGTTTGCACAAATTAAAAAATAATCCTATCTACCTGCCAAGTCTGGCCTTAATTAACCAGATTAAGAGAATGTTGCTGAGCAGTGGAAACAAGTAGAACTAGAACAACTGGATTAGTACGTAATTTGTACCAACATGCTCATCAAAAAAGAAGCCAACTCTTTACAAAAAATATTTCCTGTAAATTGTGATCGCAAACGCAGCGCTAGCAAAGGACACACGATTAGGACAACACTTACCTGACATACATGATTACTCGTTGGCAGTCAGTTGTAGACTTTGTCTTCAAAATGTTGGTTTGCATGCCATTTGCACTCGATTATTATGTCCTTGTCGTTGGTAACTTTGTAAAATGTGGACCAGTAACATTTGGAAGTTGCTTGTCTGACTGACCAGAATCTTTTGGAGATAAATGTAAGACACTGCTTCAGTAGTGTCTGTGTTCACTGTGTGTTCACTGTTTGTTCACTGTGTGTTCATTGTGTGTTCACTGTGTGTTTGTAGATGCGTCACACGCCCTGCTGCGGATAGACTCGAGGGCAGACGTGCTGCTGGAGAACTCTGCCCTCGCGTCAGCCTTCATCAAGACACTGTTTGGAGTGCTCTATGAGGTCTACAGCTCCTCTGTGAGTCAGACATGTCACCCCTGTACCAACTGTGTCATCTTGGCACATGGGTCAGACATAACTTCACCACATTATTTCAAGGCCACAAGTTCACCGACAAATGCTGTATATCTACATCTCAGCAACCCTTCAACAAAGCGTTATCTAATTTTCAATAGGTATTTCTTGTGTGAAATTAGGGCAAAATTTAAATGTCAACTCATTTGATTTTAGTAACCATGGTAACCACTTAACCCTCGTAGTATCTCGGGCCGAAATTTGGACCAACCGTACCTGCCTTTGTTGTAACAATTTTCAATTCTTTCACGCGCAACTGACTCGCGAACATTTGATCTAACTGTCTATGGATAGCTAACAGATTTTTCGAGATCGTGTACAGTCGCGCCTCGTTATAATGCAGTAGTCAGGTTCCACGAAATGAATCCGCTGTATAAGCGGAGCGCGATAATGGGTTGCCGTTTCTGCCACCAGGGGCACTACAATGACGACCGTCACGGCCGCTGCACCAAGAATGCCATCGAAGTCACAGTCGGTGTGTTGGCCACGCGTTTTATGAAGCTTATTAAGATGTCAGCCAATGTCAATGTGTATTATGTTTAAATGTCATACACTGTTGAATGTTGAACTGAATAAAATTCATGAATGGTGTACAGTTTTAAAATGGACTGTGGACCATCAGGCCACAGTCAACAGAACGATAATATGGTACCGCTGACGTAAGATCTAAAATGATAACCTGGCACTCACCAGCCGAATACACAAATGAGTTGACAAATGCTGTGCTAGAATTTACTAAAGATTTAAAACTATAATAAATACGTTTACAATTGGCTGAACTTTGTTTTCAATCAATATCAAAGTACCAGTTTAGAACACATTTACTGTGCCGAATAATATCACGATTCACAATTTCATATGCGGTTGTTGAATTCATATTTTGGTGCACCAGTAGCTTTGCGTTCATCGCAACGGAAAAGCTAATATTTGTGACGCAATGTTAGCATACTGATCTTCCCTACTAAGTTGCATTAACTCGCAGTCTAGCTTACAAAACGTGATGTGGTTGAAGCCCACATTTTGGTGATTTTACTATGTCCTACTTATTGAATTGATGCATCCATTCATAAAGTCTACACCTCCACACACGTGGTATCGATGGAAACCTCTGTCGTTGGCCGATCTGCCAAAATGACATCAGTGGGCTGACTTAATTCAACGAATCAGAATCATGGTTTTAAATTTAACGTCTTCAGCCCTCCAAAGCAAAAGTCGAAAACAAAATGGCGGAGCGGTGTTCGGCAACGTATCAACTTCCAAAGTTTACTTCGGATTATTTTACATTTCTGCATCAATATTTTGACAAAATGCCTGACAGTATTCATAAATAAGGTTATACTAGTTCAGATAGTTAGAACGACTTTGGGGTGTTTTTTGATGTGAAAATTCAACAAATTAGCAGCGCAATGTTTCTCTGGGCGAGCGTGTGGTTGCAACGGTAACGAGCACGGTAGTAATCGGCCTGCTTGAATCAGCCTATTTTTATGTTGGAAAATATCATAAAGGAGGATTTTTAGTGGTCACTTGTAGGGTTAAAACCTTCCATCTGTGTTATACATAAATGAGGAAAAGTAGTGTTTGTTCTTTTCATTGGCATACACTGCCGACATGTTATTGTGCATTGTCATATTTTTAGTTCCAGGTAATCTGACAAACTTACCATGCTTACCAATATGTAAAAGAGTAACTATGATTTAGCCTTCTTTTCGTACAAGTAATATCTACTAAAGATTTGGTAATGATTCCTTGAAGGGTTGGTGATATTTGGCTTAACTGGGATTGTCGAAGCACTTGTCACTTTGAATTGATACTTTGCTAATCCCCTGTATGAAACCAATTTTGTTTAGAATCGGATATTGATATTTTGAGACGACTTTTGAAAGAAGTTTTGTGTTGATGTTTTATATGATGTATGATAAAGTGTAACGCCCGATGTGTAGTGATGTGACCCGGTGTTCCAGGCTGGTCCGTCGGCGCGATACAAGTGTCTGCAGGCTTTATTGAGGATGGTCTACGACGCTGCCCCGGAACTACTCAAGAACGTCCTCAAAAGTCAGGCTGTCGCCAGGTACTGTGTAATCACAACTGGAAAATGTGACCTATTTCACGTGGCATTGAAACCTTGCATGAATGTTCTTTGGGTAGTGTAGTGTTTATATCATCACGCACTCAATCAAGAGTGTCTGGGTATGGATCCCTACTGCCATTTTGAACCTTGGGATGATTTGTGATTCGTTGACTCTACAGTACTCTACTTCACTCAGCTGTGTTAATAAGTACCTGGGTACAGACAGTGGTAGACATGTGTGTATGACTAGTCCTTGTACAGTAATGGCAGCATGACCAGATGATTCCCTCACAAGTTGACATACGTTTTTGATAGAACAAGTCTGTCAGGGTGAACTGTAAAGTGCTATGTCTTGATACAGCACTGCGTAAGAACTTTCCTTTTCCTTGAGTGCAATTGCAGATATGAATGCATACATTTCAGGTAACAGCCCATAAACAATTTATTTATTATTATGACATATTTTTATTTAAAATAATCCACAATATCAGACCGTAATTGTTGTATGTAATGTGTATTGAATTAAAACTTTAGATCATGATTGTTTAGCACAGTTTTGTTTCAGCAACTTTATAGACGTTTTATTTTTACTACTCTCATTTTAGTAGCTCTATTAATCATTACATAAGTGTTAGTATTTTAGAAACATTGTCAGCGCCATTAAACAGAGTTGTACTTTGGAAATGAGTGTAAATAAAGCTGTTATTATTAACAGTCGATACATATACGCAAAGTGTAGTTGTCGTGTTTGTTGTTGCAGTCAAATAGCAGCAATGATGGCGTCACAGGACCTCAAGGTCGTGGTGTGTGCCGTGCAGATGGCACACATCCTCATGCAGAAGTTACCTGACGTATTTGGCATCTACTTCAGGCGGGAAGGTAAGTCTGGCACACCTCTGGACGTAAGACTGGTGACAGTCGGTGTCATCCTGTCAAGCCTGCGATAGCAGCAATGATAATAAGTCCTTGCATATAGCCTACTGTCATCTTTGTAGTCATTTGCTCAATTGGCTTATTCAAATTTTACATTTTAGGCAGCGCCTCGTGCCATGCAAAATTTGAATGGGTGCTACATTATTATGTGAATAGATGTTTGAGATGTGAATAGCTGTGAGGAATGGGAATAGCTGTGAGGAATGGGAATAGCTGTGCGGAATGGGAATAGCTGTGAGGAATGGGAATAGCTGTGCGGAATGGGAATAGCTGTGAGGAATGGGAATAGCTGTGAGGAATGGGAATAGCTGTGAGGAATGGGAATTGCTGTGAGGAATGGGAATTGCTGTGAGGAATGGGAATAGCTGTGCGGAATGGGAATAGCTGTGAGGAATGGGAATAGCTGTGCGGAATGGGAATAGCTGTGAGGAATGGGAATAGCTGTGAGGAATGGGAATAGCTGTGAGGAATGGGAATTGCTGTGAGGAATGGGAATTGCTGTGAGGAATGGGAATAGCTGTGCGGAATGGGAATAGCTGTGAGGAATGGGAATAGCTGTGCGGAATGGGAATAGCTGTGAGGAATGGGAATAGCTGTGAGGAATGGGAATAGCTGTGAGGAATGGGAATAGCTGTGAGGAATGGGAATTGCTGTGAGGAATGGGAATTGCTGTGCGAAGAGGTTGTAGATTGTGAATAGTTTTGTGGTGTGTGTGGATTGTGAATAGCTGTGAAATATGATTAGGCATTTGAAGTGTTAATAGTTGAGCAGTATGTAAATAGTGGTGTGAAATGTGAGTAGTTGATGTGACCATTGCCCTCTCTGTAGCAGTGGCTTCACCCCTTTCTCACCTTGATACTTTAACCCTTTCACAGTGACAACAATCCTTTCTCTCACTAATGGGACATTAATCCTTTCTCTTGTTTACCCAATGTTAACCCTTTCTCTGATGTGATGTTGACAACATTAACCCTTTCTCGTGCTAATGGGACGTTAACCCTTTCTCTTGTTTACACAAAATTAACCCTTTCACTGATGCTACAGTAACCATTTTTTACCAGTACAATATTAACCCTTTCTCTCACTGACAAATTAACCCTTGCCTCCCCTAGGCGTGGTGCACCAGGTGAATGCAATGGTGGAGCCCGACTACTGGAGCCACGTGAGTAAGCGCGACCCGAATACGGCAGGCGCCATGGCAACAGCCACCCACTGCTCCACGCCCCATGGTGACGTCACCAAGGGGGGTGCGGGGGCATCGGCCGCTGCCAAACAGAAGATTCTACAGTCGCTGCATCACAGTGGAGAGACGTCAATAGGTGGCTCCACCAGTCAGACAAACTCGCCACCGGCGCAACTGTGAGTATACAAACACTCCGTCTGCAAGTTATTTACATTATAATTGCTATTAAAATTTATTTGTGAATACTTTATCATTCACAAGTGACATATACAGCATGTGATATGTTGCTTAATAACATATCACATTAAGCCATCAAAGTAGATGCTAAACATACGTGGAACATTCTGGCATTACAACATACATTTTGTTGAATTTCAGGCCCCTGACATTTTTCTTTATGACAAAAATATAGGCAAAGTTGTTGGAGTGAGAACTGTATGTGAGAAGGTTGATCTAGCAGACGTCATGCCGCACTAGTAGTGTAATACACATGTATTACTTACGTAAACATAGTTGGCAAGGTAAGCCTTGACGGAGGTCACACGCATCCTTCTGATTGTGATGTAGGAAAACCGTGATGTGCTGGATCTGTTAATTAATGTTGTCCATTCTTCTCATTTTGTAATCATCTAACAAACAAATCTGGTATCCACTACAACATGGCAGCTTGTTTGTGAGAATCCTTTGGTAAAACCATCAGACAAACTGCTATATTATTTAGTACTTGGCCCAGTTGAAATTGTAGCAAATGACAAAAATTGTCCAATTGTATGTACTTTGACGAAAGTTGTCCAACTGTATGTACATTGACAAAAGGTGTCCAACTGTATGTACGTTGACAAAAGTCCAACTGTATGTACATTGACAAAAGTTGTCCAATTGTATGTACTTTGACAAAAGTTGTCCAACTGTATGTACGTTGACAAAAGTTGTCCAACTGTATGTACGTTGACAACAGTTGTCCAACTGTATGTACGTTGACAAAAGTTGTCCAATTGAATGTACTTTGACAAAAGTTGTCCACTGTATGTACTTTGACAAAAGTTGTCCAACTGTATGTACATTGACAAAAGTTGTCCAATTGTATGTACTTTGACAAAAGTTGTCCAACTGTATGTACATTGACAAAAATTGTCCAACTGTATGTACGTTGACAAAAGTTGTCCAATTGTATGTACTTTGACAAAAGTTGTCCAACTGTATGTACGTTGACAAAAGTTGTCCACTGTATGTACATTGACAAAAGTTGTCCAACTGTATGTACGTTGACAAAAGTTGTCCAATTGAATGTACTTTGACAAAAGTTGTCCACTGTATGTACTTTGACAAAAGTTGTCCAACTGTATGTACATTGACAAAAGTTGTCCAACTGTATGTACGTTGACAAAAGTTGTCCAATTGTATGTACTTTGACAAAAGTTGTCCAACTGTATGTACGTTGACAAAAGTTGTCCACTGTATGTACATTGACAAAAGTTGTCCAACTGTATGTACGTTGACAAAAGTTGTCCAATTGAATGTACTTTGACAAAAGTTGTCCACTGTATGTACGTTGACAAAAGTTGTCCAACTGTATGTACGTTGACAAAAGTTGTCCAACTGTATTTGTATGTTGACAAAAGTTTACCACTGTATGTACATTGACAAAAGTTGTCCAACTGTATGTACTTTGACAAAAGTTGTCCAACTGTATGTACGTTGACAAAAGTTGTCCACTGTATGTACATTGACAAAAGTTGTCCAACTGTATGTACGTTGACAAAAGTTGTCCAACTGTATGTATGTTGACAACAGTTGTCCAACTGTATGTACATTGACAAAAGTTATCCAATTGTATGTACTTTGACAAAAGTTGTCCAACTGTATGTATATTGACAAAAGTTGTCCAACTGTATTTGTATGTTGACAAAAGTTTACCACTGTATGTACATTGACAAAAGTTGTCCAACTGTATGTACTTTGACAAAAGTTGTCCAACTGTATGTACGTTGACAAAAGTTGTCCACTGTATGTACATTGACAAAAGTTGTCCAACTGTATGTACGTTGACAAAAGTTGTCCAACTGTATGTACGTTGACAACAGTTGTCCAACTGTATGCACATTAACAAAAGTTGTCCAATTGAATGTACTTTGACAAAAGTTGTCCACTGTATGTACTTTGACAAAAGTTGTCCAACTGTATGTACATTGACAAAAGTTGTCCACTGTATGTACATTGACAAAAGTTGTCCAACTGTATGTACGTTGACAAAAGTTGTCCAACTGTATGTACGTTGACAACAGTTGTCCAACTGTATGCACATTAACAAAAGTTGTCCAATTGAATGTACTTTGACAAAAGTTGTCCACTGTATGTACTTTGACAAAAGTTGTCCAACTGTATGTACATTGACAAAAGTTGTCCAACTGTATGTACATTGACAAAAGTTGTCCAACTGTATGTACGTTGACAAAAGTTGTCCAATTGTATGTACTTTGACAAAAGTTGTCCAACTGTATGTACGTTGACAAAAGTTGTCCAACTGTATGTACGTTGACAAAAGTTGTCCAACTGTATGTACATTGACAACAGTTGTCCAACTGTATGTACGTTGACAAAAGTTGTCCAAGTGAATGTACTTTGACAAAAGTTGTCCACTGTATGTACGTTGACAAAAGTTGTCCAACTGTATGTACGTTGACAAAAGTTGTCCAACTGTATGTACGTTGACAACAGTTGTCCAACTGTATGTACATTGACAAAAGTTGTCCAATTGAATGTACTTTGACAAAAGTTGTCCAACTGTATGTACATTGACAAAAGTTGTCCAACTGTATGTACATTGACAAAAGTTGTCCAACTGTATGTACGTTGACAAAAGTTGTCCAATTGTATGTACATTGGTAAAAGCTTTCATGTTTTCGCAATGGTCAGAGTCAATTTCATCTGTGATTTTAATAAAAAAGTACGCACACTTACTAAACTGACTGAATTCATAACTTTGTGCGTGATCAATAAAGATGAGTTTGACACATATGACATGTCTAGTGTGTACTTTACAGGAGACTTAGTGACATGCTGAAGCGAAAAAAGCCACCAAAGAAGTCACTCCTGAAGAAAGGCTCCAATCAGTCTCTATCAAGTGGCACGAGCACCACTGACACATCGCAGTCGAACATTTACTGCACCGTTGATGGCGGTGTCAGCACCACCACTGCCGTCACGCACCATGGTGCCATTGGTGGCCGCCGATCAGGCACCGCGAACTCACGTGTGGCGTGTCGTGCGTCGTCAAGGAACTCAAACATGGTAACCATGGTAACGTCAAGCAGTAACCGTAGCAGCAGTGGTCAGCCGACGATGAATGCGTCGCGAACTTCTACGTTTCACTCGCCGAGAAATACTTCGGCATCGAACTCGCCTCCGCCCACTGGGGGGCAGCACCAGAGCAGGTTCGCTCCATCGGCGAACAGTCGGACAAATCTAGCGATAACACCACCTATGCAGCTGTCGCCGTCCGACCTCGGCTGTCCTGTTGCCATGGCGACGGGATCGGGCACCTTTGCTATCTCGGTCAACAGTGATTGGATGGCACTACCGTCACTCCCGCGCAGTTCAACGGTTTCCACGGCGACCACGGGTCAGGGCGCTGGCTTCGGGTCAAATGTCGAGATGGGGTTTGCGCCACCACCTCGAAGTGCCCCCGCTTCCACAGGCGGACGGGCAGGGGCTTCTGCTAGACAGAAGTTCTTCGGGGGTAAGTAAAATTATCCTCCTATTCAGTATACATATAACTTGCATGTCAGCTTCCAGTCCAGTATGTAAGCAGACCTGCCTACCATTCCGGATTGTCCGGAAACATTCCGGAAATACACCTCAAATTACGGTATTACGGTGAGGGATGAAAATATAACGGATTCTTTCGTTGTCACAATGATCGTCAGTCACTTTTGTTGACAGCAATTCGGACGTTGTGCGTGCATCATCAATCGTTAGCTTCAAGCTGTGGCCTGAAGCTGCAGGTGATTATGGAAATGACGCTGTGACCACACTCAACAACCATTTTGCATCGATACTGCCAGTGTGGAGACGGAGTGGACACTTCTGAAGATGATCCTGTATGAACAGTCCCCAGACGTGCGACAGCTGACATGGTCTAGTGTCAATGCAGCCCACCAGGCAGAGTATGGAAACATACTTGGGCTTGTTGATGCCATTCTGACTCTGCCAGCCAGCTCGGCTGATGCGGAGAGAGGCTTCAGTCAGCTGAAGCTGACGAAGAGCAGCATCCGGTCAGTCCTGAAGGCAGATCGACTGACTGATCTGTTGACCATTCAGCTGAGTTCACCAGACATCGCTGCATTTGAACCGAAGGAGGCAATCGAGCTGTGGAGTGCTGGTGGAGCCCGGAGGCCAGACACTCAGCCGCTTAGGCCAACGCCCGACTGTAGTAGTTACACTGACAGCAGTGACACCGACTGTGATGACAGTAGTGCCTCCGACTCTGAGTGACACTGACTGACTGACAGGCAGTGTTAACGCCAGGCCTGGATGACACTGTGGTTTTTTGTGTTTTAAATAAAATTGTTGTGACCTAAATTTGTGCTGTTTTTTATTTGCAGGACTAGTAAACCTTTTGGCGGACTAGTAAACTTTTGTCTTTACTAGTCCTGCTGTCTAGTAAAATAAATGCTGAAGTTCTACCCCTGACACTGATATCGTGGTAAAACTGAAGAAAACACCACCCAAATGTACCTTAAAAGGAGGTAATCTGTTTTTCATTTATTAATTAATATTATGTTCCTAAGACTATACTATCGATGTTGAAGGTGTACTGCCCGCCAAATTGTGTTTAGTAAGCCCGTAAGAACAGTGGCAGTTTGAAAGTACGACCACGGGAACATGTCCAAGTAGTAAACAAAACATACAGTTTCAAAACAAGCTTTATTGGCAATACGGCCGAGTCGGGCTGAGTTAACCGCCATACCCTTTGATGTTAAACTTTCCCACGTTCAACACAGCAGACTTCCAGTTACAATTTACTATGCCTGCTAATTCTGGGTAGATGAACAGACTACGTTCCTTCAAGGCCTGAACCATAGCGACATATCACATTTGTTGACACGTGTCACATTTGTTAGCGAGTATAGCACCATTTTGGCTTCACCACAGTAATGAGAAAGATATATTTGAAAGGAACGAGGACCGTTAACCCAACAGTTTGACACTAACGCTACACTTTCTGTTTGTAGGTCGTGAGGCGAAGTCAGGTGGCGCCACTCCCCGTACATCGTTCTTAGGTAGTCTGATCCCCAGTAGGTGGAGCCGTTCGAGTACGCCAACAGCTGAAAGGTTACCACCTCCTCCGCCAAAAGTAAGTGCTTGAAAGTTCGAATGGTTGATATTATAGAAACCTCGCTCTACAGACACCTTGGTAATACAGCCACCTTGCAATTAAGGTCACCCTAGGATAATCCCAAATTATTTCTGTAACAGTAAAATCAAGGAAATTAGTCTCTCTGATACGACCACCTCGCCATTCTGGTCACTTGACCAATCCTGAGAGTGACCTTAATACTGATGTTTCACTGTACTACTGTTTTTTGTAAGAATCTATATCGCATATGCCTTGTGCAGAATATTTCATATGATATGTGTATTTGATGCATGTTATTTATACACATTTTGTCCCTGTATCATTTTTCCATTTGTAATGTTTCTGCTCTGATGATGTGATGTTTTACTTTGCCGCCAGGAGGCGACAACACCAAGACCTTGTGTGGTTTATGTGAATAATCGGGAGAAAATTCAGACGTGGATACGAGAGCAAGGTAGGGTACAATCATGGGTTCTTTGATGGCTTTGGGGTTCAGTGTGCCTTAACAGGGTTGGGGGGTCATCTCTTTCTGCAGCACCAGGAAGCAGCACTATCATACATACGTTTTTGGGGACTTGAAATACATTGACCCAGTTTGTGTATATATTTTTTAAATTTCCTTCCCACTTGAGTACTTTGCTGCACAAATTTGATATAAAAATGTCTAATATATTAAGAATGGGATCTAAGGATGACAACGCAACCATGTTAGCTGTAATCAGAACTTAGGTAAATGTGCAGTGTAGACCAACCTAGACTGGAGTCAAATACGTAGAATTGTACTTGTGTTTTTTAAATGACACTTATACTTGCCTTTATATCAAGGACATGACTTGTGTATTTAAAATGTAAACTAATATTGCTCTGCAGTTTTGCCTGTGTGATGGAGAACATCGAATGCCCATCCTGATTACAATTTACTATTTACAAAATAATAATCGTTGTTGATCATTGTGACTGACATGTATATGTACTTGACCTACTGTAATTGTTCTTGCAATTACAGTCAATAAAATGTATTTGGCTCCAACATTGAGACCAGCATCTCCTAGGTTATGGGTGATGTCATGCTTAGAGGGCAGGAAGGTATCACCTTCAACATGTGGTATTATCAACAAGATGGAGACGGACGGATCATTTTTAGAAAATTACAAAGGACGAACCCATACCGGAATGAACAGTGAACAGTGTGAGACGATATTAAAATTATACTTTTATATTATTAATATTATTAAAATGATGAATGAGTCAGTCAATGACATGCGGCTGTGAGATGGACTGTGAGTGTTACATGTGCGTTGTTTATGGCAGCATTGACGTTTGCGAAGATGTACTTCAGTGAGTTGGGTCACTCGAACAGTCACCCCGCCCTCGGCATAATGACCCGCCTCACGCACGCCGCCGCTGCCCTCCACTCACAGGTCAGTCAACGTCTCATGCATGGTGGCATTGTAGCGGTGGCGATGTCATCTTGGTGGCATTGTAGTGGTGGCGATGTCATCTTGGTGGCATTGTAGCGGTGGCGATGTCATCTTGGTGGCATTGGGACAGTGATATTCATTGTTGTGGCATTTTATCAATGTGGCATTGTCATGGTGGCACTGTCATCACGAAGGCGCTATCGTCAAGGCACTGTCGTCACGTTACCAGTCTTCTTCCATGTCTGGAGTCTCCTGAGATTTGTGGGAACTGTAAATCAAAACACTAGATTGTTAGATGTGTTCACTGAATGTAAACTGAACACAGATTTGCAAGGATTACACGACATGTGTTATTACAAAGGTGTTCGATAAAGAAAAGCTGTATTTCAATTTTTTTATACTCGATCATAGTGGCTGATTTTTTGTTACCATGGAAACGGGGGATTTGGCTGAAACAAGTTCAGTATTTTTTTTAATCAGACCCTTTCTGTATTTTATCTGAAGATTAACAATATTTGCAGTAATTTTAAAAATAGTCCTATTTAGCTGATGACATGTGTGGCCTTGAGAAGACAGAGGACGGTAACTTGGCGTGTATCATTACAGATAGGCACGGCTGACCAGGGGGTGAAAGAGGAGACAGAGCGGAGGGCGTCTGGGTGCATGGAGGGAGGAATAACTACCCCAGAAATGGGGGAGATGGAGGCGTTGAGGGTAGTGTCTGAGGTGGTTCAGGGCACAGACGTATCGCCCTTTGAGATCATCCACAGCGGGGTAATCACCCGACTCCTCGCCTACCTCACAACCTCATCCACGGTTGCCATGGCAACGCGTGAACTCCACCTCCGGCGGTTCCTACAAGAGTTCCTCCGATGTCCGGTGAGTTTCTTGTATTTTGTGGCGAAATTTATGTCAATTCCTCCCACCAATATGAGAAAAGCATATCCGGTAGTTTGACAGCTAGTGATTGGGTAAGCTCTTCCTTGCAAGATAAGGGTGGTAGTTGACTACATTACCCCTGGCAAATATCCTGGCAATGTATGAAAGTTAGCTGAATCAGTTGTACTATATATTCTAGTAATTAGCTCCGCCAGTTGCAACCTTACCACTTGTGAGAACAGTGCTGACGCCCATGCCCCAGAGACAAAGACCAACTCTAGGTAATCCAGTTATAGTTACTCTCATGAGCAGGAAATGTGTATTCAAATCATTACTTCTACTTCCAAAACCCAAACCCAAACAGCCAAATCTTGAAAGGCATCAAGATTATTGGCTCAGCTTATTTTTGGCAATATGCCATGGGGTATTGAGACTGATGTAATCAGCTACGCCCCCTGGCATGTGTGAATGGATCAGCTTTGAAATCCCACTTCTGGTCTGCACTGTTTTATGTGCCCATGCATGTAAGAAGCATTTAAGGAACAGTCTGTTCCTTCTAACGGGCGTCCCGTGTATCTGTGTATCATAAAATGTCATTGTAACAAATCTTGTATCTTTAAAATGTCCTATTAACTACTCATTCTATTTTGAAATAATGATACTTCAAGAACATTCACGCAGTTATAAAGATGGTTCCCTGTATGAGCCCTGGTTCCAGCTGGAAAACGTTCTCACGATTGCATAGACGTGTACTTGTGAGGCTATTAATGAGTGGGTTGTGTTTGCAGCCTCCAGAGGTCACTGTGGTCCACCAGCTTGATCTCTCAACCCCACCGCCGCTATCCGCTCTAGTCAGCAAACTCATGGGGTGTCTACATCACCTAGAACAGGTAAGGCAGGGCGCAGTGCACGAAATGGGCATATGTGTAATTTGTATGTATATTGTGAAAGCAATATACAAAAGAAAGCATCTGAGAACATGAAGCTAAACGGTGTAGTTGTTTAGCATGTTTTTTATGTTACTGGTGACATGCCTTGATTGACAGGTGACGCATAACAGACCATCAGTTCAAAACGAGTATATCAGCATGGCAAATTCCTTTTTTAGCAAGCCAAGCAAATCAGTACACATATATAATCTGATGAGTTCGTTTACATTCTTATGGGTTAATTTATGGAGTTCATTTGTGACTACAGAGAACTCTGGTTTCACACTGTAATTGCAGCATGTATGGTGTGTTGTTTGCGTAACATATAGCCCCCCAAGTGATAATGTTTGTGTGTTGTTAGTTCCAGGTCAAAGTTCATGACCTGCCGGAGGGTGCAGGAACATCGGGGCGAGGAAGCAGTGCTCTACGCTTTCTCAGCACCCACCAGCTGAAGGTGAGTAGCGGTCGAGGGAATCACGCTGCATCTGTCTGTCTCTATTTATCCCTACTACAAATGCATACCAACGGTTTACATTTTCCAAGACATAAGTAACATGCATAGTTATCTTTATGTTACACATGTATATCTTGTGCACAGCTAATTATATATTATTTAATTTTTACCATCGATATCTTATGATTTTTGAGTTTACATTTTAAAGTAAGCAATATGATCTTACGGATGTTGACATGAGTTCACAAAGTATGATCTTATGGATGTTGACATGAGTTCACAAAGTATGATCTTACGGATGTTGACATGAGTTCACAAAGTATGATCTTACGGATGTTGACATGAGTTCACAAAGTATGATCTTACGGATGTTGACATGAGTTCACAAAGTATGATCTTACGGATGTTGACATGAGTTCACAAAGTATGATCTTACGGATGTTGACATGAGTTCACAAAGTATGATCTTACGGATGTTGACATGAGTTCACAAAGTATGATCTTATGGATGTTGACATGAGTTCACAAAGTATGATCTTACGGATGTTGACATGAGTTCACAAAGTATGATCTTATGGATGTTGACATGAGTTCACAAAGTATTGTTGACATCAAAGTCACAAACCTCCAAACATACATTGAGCATTACGTAGGGGGAGGTGCTTTGATATTGCAGTAATATGGAATGTACTACTATTTTGCTAATTAGCTAGTGTAACAGTTGTTAATGTAAATTGATGCTAATAGCAATTTTGGATTGTAAAAATCCTAAGTCAGACACCACATATTGTGTTGTTTTTAATATATTGGTTTGTAAGTGAATGCGTTTTATTAGTTTTGGATTACTTGTCGAGAAACATAAATTGGACATAGAAAGTTGAGATTGTAAGGTATACATTTCTGCCAAAATCACACAATTGATGGAATATGGCCCAGACAGCTATTTTTGCTCGTGCGAAGAGGCCTGTGCGACTTAATAGCCAGTTTGCTGGGGTGGATCACAAATGTGTCATGTGACTTTGTTGCCAGTGTGTGTTGGAGCGTCACCCGTCATGTAACAACCTGCGGCCGTGGAAGGGTGGGCCGGTGAAGATTGATCCCCTCGCTCTCATCCAGGCCATAGAGCGCTACCTCCTCGTGCGAGGCTATGGCCGCATCAAACCTCTGGTCAGTCACCTCAATGTTTGTCCTTAGTTCTGTCATACTTAGTGTCAAACATCTAATTAGTTTCCTCAATGTTTGTCCTTAGTTCTGTCATACTTAGTGTCAAACATCTGGTTAGATTCCTCAATGTTTGTCCTTAGTTCTGTCATACTTAGTGTCAAACATCTAGTTAGTTTCCTGAATGTTTGTCCTTAGTTCTGTCATACTTAGTGTCAAACATCTGGTTAGTTTCCTCAACGTTTGTCCTTAGTTCTGTCATACTTAGTGTCAAACATCTAGTTAGTTTCCTCAATGTTTGTCCTTAGTTCTGTCATACTTAGTGTCAAACATCTAGTTAGTTTCCTGAATGTTTGTCCTTAGTTCTGTCATACTTAGTGTCAAACATCTGGTTAGTTTCCTCAACGTTTGTCCTTAGTTCTGTCATACTTAGTGTCAAACATCTAGTTAGTTTCCTCAATGTTTGTCCTTAGTTCTGTCATACTTAGTGTCAAACATCTAGTTAGTTTCCTCAATGTTTGTCCTTAGTTCTGTCATACTTAGTGTCAAACATCTAGTTAGTTTCCTCAATGTTTGTCCTTAGTTCTGTCATACTTAGTGTCAAACATCTAGTTAGTTTCCTCAATGTTTGTCCTTAGTTCTGTCATACTTAGTGTCAAACATCTGGTTAGTTTCCTCAATGTTTGTCCTTAGTTCTGTCATACTTAGTGTCAAACATCTAGTTAGTTTCCTGAATGTTTGTCCTTAGTTCTGTCATACTTAGTGTCAAACATCTGGTTAGTTTCCTCAACGTTTGTCCTTAGTTCTGTCATACTTAGTGTCAAACATCTAGTTAGTTTCCTCAATGTTTGTCCTTAGTTCTGTCATACTTAGTGTCAAACATCTAGTTAGTTTCCTGAATGTTTGTCCTTAGTTCTGTCATACTTAGTGTCAAACATCTAGTTAGTTTCCTCAATGTTTGTCCTTAGTTCTGTCATACTTAGTGTCAAACATCTAGTTAGTTTCCTCAATGTTTGTCCTTAGTTCTGTCATACTTAGTGTCAAACATCTAGTTAGTTTCCTCAATGTTTGTCCTTAGTTCTGTCATACTTAGTGTCAAACATCTAGTTAGTTTCCTCAATGTTTGTCCTTAGTTCTGTCATACTTAGTGTCAAACATCTGGTTAGTTTCCTCAACGTTTGTCCTTAGTTCTGTCATACTTAGTGTCAAACATCTAGTTAGTTTCCTTAATGTTTGTCCTTAGTTCTGTCATACTTAGTGTCAAACATCTGGTTAGTTTCCTCAATGTTTGTCCTTAGTTCTGTCATACTTAGTGTCAAACATCTAGTTAGTTTCCTTAATGTTTGTCCTTAGTTCTGTCATACTTAGTGTCAAACATCTAGTTAGTTTCCTCAATGTTTGTCCTTAGTTCTGTCATACTTAGTGTCAAACATCTAGTTAGTTTCCTCAATGTTTGTCCTTAGTTCTGTCATACTTAGTGTCAAACATCTAGTTAGTTTCCTCAATGTTTGTCCTTAGTTCTGTCATACTTAGTGTCAAACATCTAGTTAGTTTCCTCAACGTTTGTCCTTAGTTCTGTCATACTTAGTGTCAAACATCTAGTTAGTTTCCTCAATGTTTGTCCTTAGTTCTGTCATACTTAGTGTCAAACATCTAGTTAGTTTCCTCAATGTTTGTCCTTAGTTCTGTCATACTTAGTGTCAAACATCTGGTTAGTTTCCTCAACGTTTGTCCTTAGTTCTGTCATACTTAGTGTCAAACATCTAGTTAGTTTCCTCAATGTTTGTCCTTAGTTCTGTCATACTTAGTGTCAAACATCTAGTTAGTTTCCTCAATGTTTGTCCTTAGTTCTGTCATACTTAGTGTCAAACATCTAGTTAGTTTCCTCAATGTTTGTCCTTAGTTCTGTCATACTTAGTGTCAAACATCTAGTTAGTTTCCTCAATGTTTGTCCTTAGTTCTGTCATACTTAGTGTCAAACATCTAGTTAGTTTCCTCAATGTTTGTCCTTAGTTCTGTCATACTTAGTGTCAAACATCTGGTTAGTTTCCTCAATGTTTGTCCTTAGTTCTGTCATACTTAGTGTCAAACATCTGGTTAGTTTCCTCAAAGTTTGTCCTTAGTTCTGTCATACTTAGTGTCAAACATCTAGTTAGTTTCCTCAATGTTTGTCCTTAGTTCTGTCATACTTAGTGTCAAACATCTGGTTAGTTTCCTTAATGTTTGTCCTTAGTTCTGTCATACTTAGTGTCAAACATCTAGTTAGTTTCCTCAATGTTTGTCTTTAGTTCTGTCATACTTAGTGTCAAACATCTGGTTAGTTTCCTCAATGTTTGTCCTTAGTTCTGTCATACTTAGTGTCAAACATCTAGTTAGTTTCCTTAATGTTTGTCCTTAGTTCTGTCATACTTAGTGTCAAACATCTAGTTAGTTTCCTCAATGTTTGTCCTTAGTTCTGTCATACTTAGTGTCAAACATCTGGTTAGTTTCCTCAACGTTTGTCCTTAGTTCTGTCATACTTAGTGTCAAACATCTAGTTAGTTTCCTCAATGTTTGTCCTTAGTTCTGTCATACTTAGTGTCAAACATCTGGTCAGTCGCCTCAATGTTCATCCTCAATTCTACAAAATTAGTTTCAATTCTCCAAGTGATAGTGTATAGAATCAGGACAATTTTGTAGTGACAGGCCCATGAATGTGAAATAACTTGCCAAAATATGTGCGATTGGCAGAAACATTAATGGCATTCTGAAAAAACTTAAAATGTGGACACCTGTTTCCCCTGCACTACACTTGCTACCGTGTAACAAACACTGTGTGCGTGTTTTCAACAATTGTTGCAAATTATGTAAAATTATGTGACAAATTATAATATAACCACAATGATCATTCTTTGACTGAATCACAAGTTATCACAACTTAGATGATGGAGATAATAATACATTCATAGTCAGATACTATCAGTGTGCATGGGTATACCCCGAGGGGTAAAGGGGTCTGATTTGGTTCATGAACGGCAAGTGAGAAAAATAAATGCTACTAGTATAAATAACATTCATTGGAGATTACCTCTCAATATAAACAAAATGTCACCAGTGTCATCCAACTTGTTTTTCAGGACTCCAACGACATTTGCAGCGATGACGAAAACTCGGACGATGACATTGATGACACTTTGGTAGGTGCTGTAACCATTTCTGTGTGAGATTGCACTATATCAGGCCACTGTATTACGATACTTCAATGTGACAGCTACAGTAGGACTAGTGATGCAGCGTCTGATCCCCTTACCAGTTCAAATACACTGCCTAATGATTATCACTGGAACTGCAAAAACACCAGCTTTATTATGATGCAAAATTCATAGGGTGTTTGTTTGCAAACTTGTCAAGATGTTTTTGGCTATTTTGATGTGATTGTTTGACATGTTAGCACCAATGACGTTAGCATCAGCCATTGATGCGAGTGTTTATCGTGTTCATGTGAACGTTGATTTGTTAGACCTTCACGAGTTACGTATACATATCACATGTGGCCAGTTGCAGGATGCACTACACATGCCCAATATGCACACAACACACTGACAGATCGTCACTGTCCAATATGCACACAAGACACTGACAAATCGTCACTGTCCAATATGCACACAACACACTGACAGATCATCACTGTCCAATATGCACACAACATACTGACAGATCGTCACTGCCCACAAAAATGTGATATTACAACAACAAAGTAATGAGGTCCCTGAATGGATGCAACATGTGCCAATATTGGCCCAACTGCAGGGAAGCAGCATACAGGAACTGAGTCTACAGTCTGCGTTTTTCTGCAGGCAGCAGTATCCATGTCTTGGGGGTCGTTTCTGTGTCTGACTGCAGGGATATCAATTGATGTCACGATAGGCAGCGATATCACAGTGGTCATTTCTGTGTTTGTCTGCAGGCAGCAATATCTATGTCAGGTTGTTTCTGTGTTTGTAGGCAGCAATATCGATGTCTCAGGGATCGTTTCAACACCGCCTGGAGTTTGTGGTGGGGGGTCACGCGGTGCCCTACGACATGACTGTCTACCAGGCTGTGAGACAATACAGTCCTGTACTCACTCGCGATGGCGCCTGTCTAGACTCCGAGCACCCTCTCGCCAACACAGAGATCTGGGCTCACACACATATTATACAGTAAGTTGTCTTTGTGATGTGCTTTTGTTAGCATTACTGACGTTTGTATAAAGCCATGTGTGCAGGAGTTAGGCATGTATAAACATTATAAGACATGTGGAATCATAAGAAAAGAATAAGAAAAATATGTATATAACAGATTAGATCAAGAGTAATAATATATATGTATATAAAATATATGTTTTGTCTGTTGATGTATATATATATATATAATGTAAAATAACTAAAATACATTATATAGTTTCTAATAGAGATAGAAAGAGAGGCAGTGGGCTGTGATATGCAAAATAGTATCAAACACGTGTAACTGACCAAAGGGGGCTCTGTCTCCTTTGCATTTACTGGTTCACAATGACATTATCCATAAATGTGTTTGGTACGTCCGGAAAGCAGACAACTTCCCAGACAAGGAAATATAAAACATGGCGGGGTCACATGCTGGATTGCGGGTGGAATATAACGATCTTTGGAGAGCACATGTGGACATTTAAACATGGATTCCTTGTTGTTCTTTGTTTATAGGTATTTGTAATAAGAATTTAATAAAATGTCACTTGTTGTGAATGCACAACATGTTAAGCTATCGGAAAGTACTGAAATCCCAAAATGTCAACAACAAAATATTTTTGCACCCGCGGCTACCCTTAACACAAACTAAACCATCTCAGGAACTGCACTCGTGAATCTCTAGGGAGACCGTAATAACGATAATAACAACATATTTTAATCTCTAGGGAGACCGTAATAACGATAATAACAACATATTTTAATCTCTAGGGAGACACTAATAACGATAATAATAACATATTTTAATCTCTAGGGAGACACTAATAACGATAATAATAACATATTTTAATCTCTAGGGAGACACTAATAATGATAATAATAACATTTTAATCTCTAGGGAGACCATAATAATAACATATTTTAATCTCTAGGGAGACAGTAATAATGATAATAATAACATATTTTAATCTCTAGGGAGACAGTAATAACAATAATAACATATTTTAATCTCTAGGGAGACAGTAATAACGATAATAATAACATTTTAATCTCTAGGGAGACAGTAATAACGATAATAATAACATTTTAATCTCTAGGGAGACAGTAATAACGATAATAATAACATTTTAATATCTAGGGAGACAGTAATAACGATAATAATAACATTTTAATCTCTAGGGAGACAGTAATAACGATAATAATAACATATTTTAATCTCTAGGGAGACAGTAATAACGATAATAATAACATATTTTAATCTCTAGGGAGACAGTAATAACGATAATAATAACATATTTTGATCTCTAGGGAGACAGTAATAACGATAATAATAACATAGTTTAATCTCTAGGGAGACAGTAATAACGATAATAATAACATAGTTTAATCTCTAGGGAGACAGTAATAACGATAATAACAACATATTTTAATGTTCACAATTTAAAACACTATTTTAGTAAAACAAATATTCCATTCAGACATGAGGTGTGAAATATTAATTTGCACCTGCCTTGCCTGATCAACAAGCTTCCTAATTCACGCTACTAAGTTCTTCTAATGTCACTAAAAATGTCTTAGAATAATATAACATTATCCGTTAGGTTAAACCTGTTCTATTCATACTAAATTTGACGTTCCTAGTCGTAAAATTAGTATAATAACTAATCAAACAGAATTGGTTAGCCAGCCGATAATAGATTTGCGCTTTGGTTGCAAGATAGCCCTAGTGTAACATTTTACATTGAAGCACCCGAGGGACGGCGGCACCATACCATGGACTTCCTGCCTACTTTAGTGATTAACCCTTTAATTTTGAGACACAAATTCTACTCAAACCTGTTAAGTTTTATGTATTGACACTTCAGTTTGATGTATTGTTACACCACTAGATGACAGTTGAATTGATACTTCTGTTTGATGTATTGTTACACCACTAGATGACAGTTGAGTTGACATTTCAGTTAGATGCATTGTTACACCACTAGATAACAGTTCAGTTGACACTTCAGGTTGATGTATTTTTACACCACTACATGACAGTTGAGTTGACACTTCAGTTTGATGTATTGTTACACCACTAGATGACAGTTGAGTTGACACTTCAGTTGGATGCATTGTTACACCACTAGATGACAGTTGAGTTGACACTTCTGTTTGATGTACTGTTACACCACTAGATGATAGTTGAGTTGATACTTCAGTTAGATGCATTGTTACACCACTACATGACAGTTGAGTTGACACTTCACTTTGATATATTGTTACACCACCAGATGACAGTTGAGTTGACACTTCAGTTTGATGTATTGTTACACCACTAGATGACAGTTGAGTTGACACTTCAGTTTGATGTACTGTTACACCACTAGATGACAGTTGAGTTGACACTGCAGTTTGATGTATTGTTACACCACTTGATGACAGTTGAGTTGACACTTCAGTTGGATGCATTGTTACACCACTAGATGACAGTTGAGTTGACACTTCTGTTTGATGTACTGTTACACCACTAGATGACAGTTGAGTTGACACTTCAGTTAGTTGCATTGTTACACCACTACATGACAGTTGAGTTGACACTTCACTTTGATGTATTGTTACACCACCAGATGACAGTTGAGTTGACACTTCAGTTGGATGCATTGTTACACCACTAGATGACAGTTGAGTTGACACTTCAGTTGGATGCATTGTTACACCACTAGATGACAGTTGAGTTGACACTTCAGTTGGATGCATTGTTACACCACTAGATGACAGTTGAGTTGACACTTCAGTTGGATGCATTGTTACACCACTAGATGACAGTTGAGTTGACACTTCAGTTGGATGCATTGTTACACCACTAGATGACAGTTGAGTTGACACTTCAGTTGGATGCATTGTTACACCACTAGATGACAGTTGAGTTGACACTTCTGTTTGATGTACTGTTACACCACTAGATGACAGTTGAGTTGACACTTCAGTTAGTTGCATTGTTACACCACTACATGACAGTTGAGTTGACACTTCACTTTGATGTATTGTTACAATACCAGATATCAGTTGAGTTGACACTTCAGTTTGATGTATTGTTACACCACCAGATGACAGTTCAGTTGACACTTCTGTTTGATGTATTGTTATACCACTAGATGACAGTTGATTTGACACTTCAGTTTGATGTATTGTTACACCACTAGGTGACAGTTGATTTGACACTTCAGTTTGATGTATTGTTACACCACTAGGTGACAGTTGAGTTGACACTTCAGTTTGATGTATTGTTACACCACTAGATGACAGTTGAGTTGACACTTCAGTTAGATGTATTGTTACACCACTAGATGATAGTTGATTTGACACTTCAGTTTGATGTATTGTTACACCACTAGATGACAGTTGATTTGACACTTCAGTTTGATGTATTGTTACACCACTAGATGACAATTGAGTTGACATTTCTGTCGTGTTTCTAAGGTACCGAACTGTGTCTGACAACTCGGCTGCCACAGGGGGTGCTTCCCCGTCGTCATCGACAACGGTGAAAATACGGAAGACACGAGCGGAAGCCTCACGCAGACACTCAGCCAGTAAGAAGGATGATCTATCACTAGGTCAGTCATCCGATCACTGGATCAACATTTACTTGGGCCTTTCAGGGTAACATCTGTTTCTATAACATGCCATAACATTTTAGGGTAGATTTTCTACAAAAGATTTTCTTTTTTGATATTTTAATGATGGATGGTGTAAGGTAGGTAGGAATGTTGTCTTGGTAACTTTAACTGTTGTGAAGTTGTCATCAACAATTTTGTCACACCAATAGTAAAAAAACTAATTTCTAGTAGTTTTAATAGTAGATGTTGGGGCAGAAACACCTTTGAAACTCTGTTCCAGGCTGCATTGTTTTACTGCCCATGGATATAAGAATTGTCGGATACAAGGAACAGTTTGACCACATCCCCACATGTTTCTTGTAACGGTCCCTCATATACTGTTTCTGTGTGTAATACGCAGTTTTCCCTTCATTGTTTATTTATCTGTCCGGGTGCATATTAGACATAGTGACATTGCTAAACAATATTTTCTTCAACCGGATATGAGCCAGAGATATGTGCTCCATGATATGGGCCAGAGATATGTGCTCCATGATATGAGCCAGAGATATGTGCTCCATTATATGAGCCAGAAATATGTGCTCTGTGATATGAGCCAGAGATATGTGCTCTGTGATATGAGCCAGATATATGTGCTCCATGATATGAGCCAGAGATATGTGCTCCGTGATATGAGCCAGAGATATGTGCTCCGTGATATGAGCCAGAGATATGTGCTCCATGATATGAGCCAGATATGTGTGCTCCATTATATGAGCCAGATATATGTGCTTTGTGTTATGAGCCATATATATGTGCTCAGATATATGTGCTCTGTGATATGAGCCAGATATATGTGCTCCGTGATATGAGCCAGAGATATGTGCTCCGTGATATGAGCCAGAGATATGTGCTCCATGATATGAGCCAGTTATGTGTGCTCCGTGATATGATCCAGATATGTGTGCTCCATGATATGATCCAGAGATATGTGCTCCTATATATGAGCCAGATATGTGTGCTCCGTGATATGAGCCAGAGATATGTGCTCCGTGATATGAACCAGAGATATGTGCTCCATGATATGAGCCAGAGATATGTGCTCCGTGATATGAGCCAGATATATGTGCTCCGTGATATGAGCCAGATATATGTGCTCCGTGATATGAGCCAGATATATGTGGTCCGTGATATGAGCCAGATATATGTGGTCCGTGATATGATCCAGATATATGTGCTCCGTGATATGAACCAGAGATATATGCTCCGTGATATGAACCAGAGATATGTGCTCTGTGATATGAGCCAGATATGTGTGCTCCATGATATGAGCCAGATATATGTGCTCCGTGATATGAGCCAGATATATTTGCTCCGTGATATGAGCCAGATATATGTGCTCCGTGATTATGAGCCAGAGATATGTGCTCCGTGATATGAGCCAGATATATGTGCTCAGTGATATGAGCCAGATATATGTGCTCTGTGATATGAGCCAGAGATATGTGCTCCGTGATATGAGCCAGATATATGTGCTCTGTGATATGAGCCAGAGATATGTGCTCCGTGATATGAGCCAGAGATATGTGCTCCGTGATATGAGCCATATATATATGTGCTCCGTGATATGAGCCAGATATATGTGCCCCGTGATGAGCCAGATATATGTGCTCCGTGTTATGAGCCAGATATATTTGCTCCGTGATATGAGCCAGATATATTTGCTCCGTGATATGAGCCAGAGATATGTGCTCCGTGATTATGAGCCACAGATATGTGCTCCGTGATATGAGCCAGAGATATGTGCTCCGTGATATGAGCCAGAGATATGTGCTCCATGATATGAGCCAGAGATATGTGCTCTGTGATATGAGCCAGAGATATATGCTCTGTGATATGAGCCAGAGATATGTGCTCCGTGATATGAGCCAGATATATGTGCTCCGTGGTGATATGAGCCAGAGATATGTGCTCAGTGATATGAGCCAGATATATGTGCTCCGTGATATGAGCCAGATATATGTGCTCCGTGATATGAGCCAGAGATATGTGCTCCATGATATGAGCCAGAGATATGTGCTCCATGATATGAGCCAGTTATGTGTGCTCCGTGATATGATCCAGATATGTGTGCTCCGTGATATGATCCAGAGATATGTGCTCCGTGATATGAGCCAGATATGTGTGCTCCGTGATATGAGCCAGAGATATGTGCTCCGTGATATGAACCAGAGATATGTGCTCCATGATATGAGCCAGAGATATGTGCTCCGTGATATGAGCCAGATATATGTGCTCCGTGATATGAGCCAGATATATGTGCTCCGTGATATGAGCCAGATATATGTGGTCCGTGATATGAGCCAGATATATGTGGTCCGTGATATGATCCAGATATATGTGCTCCGTGATATGAACCAGAGATATATGCTCCGTGATATGAACCAGAGATATGTGCTCTGTGATATGAGCCAGATATATGTGCTCCGTGATATGAGCCAGATATATTTGCTCCGTGATATGAGCCAGATATATGTGCTCCGTGATTATGAGCCAGATATATGTGCTCTGTGATATGAGCCAGATATATGTGCTCAGTGATATGAGCCAGATATATGTGCTCCGTGATATGAGCCAGAGATATGTGCTCCGTGATATGAGCCAGAGATATGTGCGTGATATGAGCCATATATATATGTGCTCCGTGATATGAGCCAGATATATGTGCCCCGTGATGAGCCAGATATATGTGCTCTGTGTTATGAGCCAGATATATTTGCTCCGTGATATGAGCCAGATATATTTGCTCCGTGATATGAGCCAGATATATGTGCTCCGTGATATGAGCCAGAGATATGTGCTCCGTGATATGAGCCAGAGATATGTGCTCCATGATATGAGCCAGAGATATGTGCTCTGTGATATGAGCCAGAGATATATGCTCTCTGATATGAGCCAGAGATATGTGCTCCGTGATATGAGCCATATATGTGCTCCGTGGTGATATGAGCCAGAGATATATGTGCTCCGTGATATGAGTCAGAGATATATGCTCCGTGATATGAGCCAGAGATATGTGCTCCATGATATGAGCCAGAGATATATGCTCTGTGATATGAGCCAGATATATGTGCTCCATGATATGAGCCAGAGATATATGCTCTGTGATATGAGCCAGATATATGTGCTCCGTGATATGAGCCAGAGATATGTGCTCCGTGATATGAGCCAGAGATATGTGCTCCGTGATATGAGCCAGAGATATGTGCTCCGTGATATGAGCCAGAGATATGTGCTCCGTGATATGCAGCTTCTTAGACAAAGCATAGAAAACACCACCTCTCATTTCATGTAATTTATCGCCCATCTTAAGTGTTTTACATGCGTGTTTCGTGACAGTGTGTCGAAGTAACGTAGTTTGGTGTGTATGTCTTGGCAAAATGCTGAAACAACACAGTACGGGTTCAATATAGTTCTACAACCATCCACTTGGGGTCATTCATAGTCGTACAAGTATTCACCAGGTGGAAGAACGTTGTGCCGTCAAGTAGTTTGGCTGAATAATTTCATTTATTTATTATGTCTTCATTTATTTCAGACGGACATTCCTCATGTTTGAGGGGTTCTCTCGACGAGTACTTGGTATCTACATTACCGGGGGTGACAGTCAATGACCCCTCCCTTGAAGTGTGCTCCCTACTGCGGGTACTCAACGCCCTCAATCGCCACTGGGCATTCCTCTACGAGGTACGTCAACGCCGTTGTCAGGTAGAGTTGACCCTCGCTTTATACTCACCTCTGTAATACACCCACCTTGCAATTAACAAACAGTCCCAAATTATTTCTATTAATATACAGTAAAACATAGGAAATTAGTCTCACTAATACGGCCACCTCGCTATTTAGATCACTTTCGCCCAGTCCCAGGATTTACCTTAATAGTGAGGTACCAGTGTACATGATCTATTTCAATACATTCATGTGTACTGGTGTATTAGATTATTAGTCAGTGCTACAGTAATAACGATGAGACTTGGTTGCTGTAATCCACTGGCATTGTGACGAGTTTCTGGTGAAACTATTGTTTTGTTGATAGATGAGTAATGTGCATTGAGCAACTCTGTGTTTGTGACCAGTAAGTTAACAAGGTTGTGTTTTGTTGACAGGTGTTTGTGACCAGTAAGTTGACGCGGTTGTGTTTTGTTGACAGGTGTTTGTGAGCAGTAAGGTGACGCAGTTGTGTTTTGTTGACAGGTGTTTGTGAGCAGCAAGTTGACAAGGTTGTGGTTTGTTGACAGGTGTATGTGACCAGTAAGTTGACACGGTTGTGTTTTGTTGACAGCTGTTTGTGAGCAGTTAGTTAATGTGATTGTGTTTTGTTGACAGACGAGTAATGAGACGAGTGCGTTGAGTTACTCAGTGTTTGTAAGCAGTAAGTTGACCGCGAAGGCCAACAGACAACTGCTGGACCCTCTAGTCATCCTCACGGGCAACCTGCCCAACTGGCTGAAGGAGATCGGCACTTCCTGGTACGTCTAACTACTGCTGCTAAGCCTACTTAAACAGCGCCACACTCACATCTTGAATTATGAATGAGATTGAGTTATCAATGTTCGTTTGTTGTTCGTTTATTGTTCTCCTCTTGATTTCCTGTCGTCGGGGGTGAGGCTGGTCTTGATTCCATGTCGTTGGGGTTGAGGCTGGCCATGACTCCCTGTCATCGGGGGTAAGGCTGGCCTTGATTCCCTGTCGTCGGGGGTGAGGCTGGCCTTGATTCCCTGTCGTCGTGGGTGAGGCTGGCCTTGATTCCCTGTCATCGGGGGTGAGGCTGGCCTTGATTCCCTGTCATCGGGGGTGAGGCTGGCCTTGATTCCCTGTCATCGGGGGTGAGGCTGGCCTTGATTCCCTGTCATCAGGGGTGAGGCTGGCCTTGATTCCCTGTCATCAGGGGTGAGGCTGGCCTTGATTCCCTGTCATCAGGGGTGAGGCTGGCCTTGATTCCCTGTCATCGGGGGTGAGGCTGGCCTTGATTCCCTGTCATCAGGGGTGAGGCTGGCCTTGATTCCCTGTCGTCAGGGGTGAGGCTGGCTTTGATTCCGTTCCTTGATTTCAGTTTTCTTTTCTCTCACTTTTCTTGCATTACTCTCTCCACCAACTGTCTCCATTCCCCTCTGTCTTTTTGCTGTCGTTCTCCACTCCTCTCCCAATCCTTCCAAGTCTCTCTTTACACAGTCCTCCCATCGCAGTCTAGATCTTCCTCATCTCCTTTTCCCCTCCTCTCCGGGCGCCTGCTTTCTTTGCCAGCCGTTCTCCCATTCTGTCCACATTCCCAGCCCACTTCAGTCTACTCCTCACCAGCGTCTTCTTAAGGCTTTCTCCAGCCTCCTTCCTCAACTCCTCCTTTCTTCTACTCCAGCCTCCTCCCTCAACTCCTCCTTTCTTCTACTCCAGCCTCCTCCCTCAACTCCTCCTTTCTTCTACTCCAGCCTCCTTCCTCAACTCCTCATTTCTTCACTCATCAGTTCTCTTCACTCCCACAGTTCTTCTTAGCCAGTTTTTTTCACAAACCTGCACCCTCTCTTGTTGTTTCCCTGTCAGTGCCATCGTCTCTAGGCCATACAGGTATGCCAGGGTAACATATGAACACAGCACCTTTCCTTTGAGTCTACGCTATATGCGCCTGTCTCCCATTGCACATTCAACAAACGAAGTGTTTGCCCCAGCTTTTATCCTCCTGCGAATTTCGGTGTCTGAGTTACCATCCCCGCATACTGCTCCACGCAGGTATATAAAACTGTCTATTTGTTTTAGTTTCTTCCCCTCCAGGTGTATTTCCAGCTGTTTGTTTTGCTGCCCCACCCAAAGTACTTCTCCAAACTAACTTCCAGTCCATGTCTGCTGAACATATCCTTCCATTCTGTCAGTTGTTCTTGGATGTCTGCTTCCCCGTCCACTACCACTGCCAGATCGTCTGCACACAGTAGCTTCCGGAGGATATCTCTCGTACTAGTCTTTCTGCTTATCAGTTCCACCACTGCGATAAACAACAGTGGGCTCAGGGCGTTCCCTTATCTCATATAAAATTATATAAAAATACATGATACTGTACACCGCGTACAGCCAGATGGTTCTCCACTGTGGTGGTCTGAATTATGTGCTGCGGTGTCGAACCTTGAGCAAGTTCGTTCACTCTGCGTTACTCCAGTTCACTCAGCTGTATGGAATGAGTACCTGGCTATAGACAGTGGTGGATATTTGTGTACGAATAGTGTTCATGCATTAATTGCAGCGTAGCTGAATGCTTCCCAGAGAAGTCGAGATGGTGTTCGATTGAACAAGTCTGCCAGGGAGTAAAGTGCTTTGAGCAGTCCTGAGGACTGGATACTGCGCTATATAAGAACTCACCTTTACCTTTTATTTTGTCACGGTAGTAATCATGTTGTAGATGTTAAAGTTGACTGTGTTTGTTGTGCAGTTCATTCCTACTGCCGTTCGACACGCGGCAAATGTTGTTCTATGCAACGGCGTTTGACCGCGACCGAGTCATGCAGCGGCTGCAGGACATGACGACCGATGTGGCACCAACCAACTTCAGCGACCGCGTCACGCCGAGACTCGAACGAAAGAAGGTGAGATCAGACAAGTACAAATATCACCTTGCGAGAAACCGTGGTTTGATTGTGCGAATTCCGGTCTCCATATGAAGTTTTGGGTCGTCGCGTCAAGTTCTGCAACAGTTTTTGCACACAAGTTTTTCTTCGTCAAAAAGTTCCCAGTCTGAAGGGATGTGACTAATCAATTATTACCCTGCTGATGTGTGACGCATCACTCAGTGACAGACAGCCCAGTGCAGAGGTTAGAAGAAGAGTAGGAGTGGAGGCGATTGGGGATGTGATCAGAAGAAGCAGGCTGAGGTGGTACGGCCATGTAGAGCGAAAGGACGACGAGGACTGGGTGAAGGGCTGTACAAAGTTAGTGGTGGAGGGGACAGCTCCTGTCGGCAGACCAAGGAAGACCTGGCAGAACTCCGTGTCTGCAGACTTGAATCTGATGAGTATCGACCATCGGGATGCACGGGACCGTGTCAAGTGGAAGAGGGCAATTGGAAGAAAGGCGAACCCAGCAGAGCCTGGAAACACCGCCTCTAAACGACGATGGTGATGATGATGACAATGATGATGACAATGATGATGACAATGATGATAATGCACCACCATTCTTTTTCCATTCACCATTTTTCCCCACAGCTTTCTACTAGTAGCTTTTCCCTCCACATTTTCACTTATTTTTACACCCATCTTACCACACAGTCTTCACATCTGGTGTCTGCTTCGTCTCTTGTGAGGGCTGACTTGTTGATGGGGTAACTCAATCCTTTATTAAGTGTAACAAGATTACATTCTCGTGTCGAATAACAAACAATGATAATCTTTATATTTTGTGATGTTTTAATTTCTGCTGTCTGCCAAATACAACTTTGCATGCAGCAGATAATAATGTCCTGATAAATCGAACATGACTCCATAGTATCGCCACCTGGAGTGTGGCTGACCACACGATTTTTCAGTTGGTAAAGACAAAGGACTGTAGAAAGAGCACCTGGGAGGAGATCTAGCTACAGTGTCTTAAAGTAAGTACACTGATGTGTAGATGAAATGAGTTGTCCTGAAGACTGTTCCTTGTGTTGTAGCGAGTGGTATCAAGGAAGGACATTCTGCGACAGGCAGAACTGGCAATGGAAGACCTCGGCAGTCCAAAGACACTACTGGAGATACAGTATGAACACGAGGTGGGTAGTTGCACACTGAGCATGGCGTCTAACTATACTCAAGCCAGTTATGCATGTGTGTGTATGTTAAGCTTTTCTTCCTAGATTCTTTGAATCTCGGATGCAAAACGTTCATCAGTTCATCTATGATCCCTTAGAAGAAAACTAACGCTTTTTTTAGCTCCATGTGGGTTAAGGGTTCTTACCAGATAAGGATTCATACCGAATGTTAGACAGTTGTTCGCAACAACTGTTCATATTTATATAATCTAGGTACGAATATGTTGAGAAACCGCCTACTGCATCTGTATGTATGTAGCGCATTCAGAGGATGGGCATTTTGCAGGTACATTAAATGGATGTGTCACGTGTTGGTTGTTGCAGTTCAACATTCTCTAACTCATTTCTTTCCAGGAACCTCTACATTCGGGTTTCTGACAGTTTATATGTGATAAACAATTTCATCTAGTTTTGCTATGACATGAAGAAATGAACAATGCAGCTAATTAAAAAGGAATGGCAGAGAAAACTTAATCATATCAATAATAAAATAATTACAATTAAATTTGCCTTTAAGAACCGTCACGTCTGTGCTGGTCCGCACAGCTTGTGATAGTGTGTTCCAGTTTTAAAGTTTTTCGTATTGTTGTAGTAGAGGGTGATTCAAAGCTCTTCGTTGCCACATGATTGTGTTGTGAGATGACTAGTATCGAGCATGTCACGTGACTATAATGTCCTTAATGTCACATGACTAGAGCTGTGTGTTTCAGGTTGGTACGGGACTTGGTCCAACGCTAGAGTTCTACGCCCTTGTGTCACGTGAACTGCAGAGGGCAGACCTGGATCTGTGGAGGGGGGAGATTGTCACCCTCCCGGACACCAACAGTAAGCCTTCTCTCATACCACAGGGGTCACAGGGTCAGGGGTCACGGGCATCAAACTATAATAATAACATTGTACACTGATATCAAAAGTAAAACTCTCCATTCAATAGTGTTTACAAAACTAAACTGATGAAACATAATTAATAAAGTAAATATTTTTAAAACTTCACTAGACAGAAATTAATTAGACAAACTAAAGCACACATATAAAGTAAAACTATAAGTTACCATTGGTAATTTACTAAATATTTACTCAATTCAAATAAGAATTAGTATAAACAAATTATAATAATTAGTCTACCCAGGATCTGTTGCACAGGGGTGGGAGTGAGCTAGAAGTGCACTGTATACGTAATTAACTCCCAAGAAACTTTGCATGCGATCTGAATATTTCAACAGCATCCAGTGGTCTTCTCCAGCAAGCTGAAGAAGACTGAGATGTAATCAAAATACTCAGATCACATACCAAGTTTCTGATAGGTAATTATGTATATTATGAAGAACTGCGAAACTGGACCATCAACCCATTCGTAGAAGATCATTGTTGTGATTTCTTCCACCAGGTATGGAGGACAAGGCAGTGTCCTACATGTTCTCGCCCAAGGGTCTGTTCTTCAGCCCTCTGGGGCGCAAGAGTGGCCGCAGCGCCCTTGCCAACCGCATTCGTACCAAGTGTCTGTTCCTCGGCAAGTTCATGGCGAAGGCCATCATGGACTCACGCATGGTACGGCTCATCACAAGTTACTCCAGTGGTCACTGTCAGCCTTCACGTTGTCTTTCACAATAACATATACATCATCATAATTTGAAAAACAAATTCCAATGGGAAAGTTAACAGTGGTATGTGCCCTTTATCAGTGTAGCGCCGTGCTGCAGTGGCTAGAGCTTCGGACTCTTGCTCGAGAGAACCCGGGTTCGAATCCTGTGCGACGGTGTCGAACTTTGGGCAAGTTCGTTCAGTATACGTTGCTCCAGTTCACTCAGCTGTATGAATGAGTACCTGGCTATAGACAGTGGTGGATATTTGTGTACAAATAGTCTTCGCGCATTAATTGCAGCATGGCTGGATGCTTCCCAGAGAAGTTGAGATGATGTTCGATTGAACAGGTCTGCCAGAGAGTAAAGTGTGAAGTGCTTTGAGCAGTCCTGAGGACGGGATGCTGCGCTGTATAAGAACTTACCTTTATCACACTTCAAGTGCTGTAATTCATCTATATATTCTCACACCTAAACATAATAAAATTTTCAGCTGTCTGAAATATACAATACAAAAAAAATCATTTTTAAAATGTCCGAAAACATCGTGTCCAAATACGTACTGCAATTCCGGCTACCGTAGATAGTGCAGAGTAATAAATACCACTAAAAAGTTAAATTTACTATCAATAGTGCACTATCGTCTCATCGACTGTTCAAAGCATTGGTGGTTTTATTTTCTATCCCAGCATGCAATGCATATCCAAAATATACATCCCACACCATGGAACTACGTTTTGTATAATCATCACAGTGAGTGATGCCGTCATTTATTCCGTGTGCTCCAGATCGACCTGCCGTTGAGTGTGCCATTCTACAAGTGGCTGCTGGGACTGGAGAACACGATGACCTCGGCCGACCTTGAACAGATCGATCCTGTTCTTGCCAAATCCTTCAACCAACTCGAGCAGATTCTACGCGAAAAGAAGCGAATTGAAGCGGATCGTTCTCACGTGAGTCAGCCATCATGGTGGCAACAACTGACTCGTTCTATCTGACTCAACCTTTTCTCCAAAACGTTCTTTCCTCCACAAGGTTCCATTTTACTCGTGACAGAGGGCTGTGTTACATTGTTGCCTTACTACTGTCATTGTAATTGATGAAAGCAGAAATTAAATGGTCGGTTCTATGGAGTTTTGTCAGTGAACAAATTGAATAGTGAGACAATCTCCAGATGGCGCCACAGTGACATTGCTTTACCAGGAAGCGATTGCTATTGGGAAGTTATCATTGACTGCATGCAATGCCATAATAAGCAACAGCAGAAATTAAATTATCAACGGGAACGAATTTAAGATCAAAATACTTAAAGGGAATAAAAACATCTATTGCTCGAATTCATGTTATATTACATCCTGCTATCTATTTCCACGTCCACCAAGCCAAAAAAATCACAAAATTCAATGAATTAGAAATTCCACACTTTATGGTGTGCATCCGGACATTTTCAAATATGCATATTTTTGGCGCGCTTTTCGGGATGCCGAGATGTGACGTCACTTATGACTCAAACTCGAATCAGGCCGACCCTTTCCATGCATTCAGAGCATGTTTACAAGTATAGCTTTTGGGTCGAAATGAACGTCAGAACGAGTTATTGTGCAATATTCCGACGTAATACAAACACTAGTCATCATAGAGGAACAAGCAGTTATCTTATGGTTCCACATGAATCAAATTTTATTCAAAACAACGAATGCGAATGGGCCTACAAGTCGACTAGGTTTCGCCGAGCTTGAGCTCGTTTTCAGAATAATTATATCGAATGCAACCAACGGGAGATAATCTACACCAATAAACATACATAGCAAACATATATTGTGTCCAGCTACATAAAGTAACGTGTATAATCTCATAATATCACTAGAATATCGATATATGAAGGAGTTCTACAATTTATCATAACAACTTAAATCAGTCAGAGAATTTCCGCTGGTCCCGCTAGCTCAGTGGGTAGGCGCGTTGGTTACTTGTCATTTATTTTACAATCGGGCGACGGCTGTTCAATCCTGACAGCATGCAAACCTTTGATTTTCTTTACACTTTTTTTGTTTATGTTTTCACAAAGTATTATAAACAAAATCATGTTATACTATAATGCACTGTTTGTAAATAATTTTTATATTTGTAGTAACTATTTATTCGCCACAAAAATGAAAATATGGTAATTATATAACGATGTTTCTAAATTTTTTTTTCTGCGGGAATCGCTTCACAGACGGGCTTAAAATCGAATTTATGCTACAAATGTATTTTTCTGTATTTGTTTAATGTTGTCAAATGTTACATACAATGTTAAACTTTGTGTACACATGGAAAAAGGATTTTAACTAATGCCTTATTTTTATTTCCTTTAATGATAACTGCTGCCCTCGACGGCATGGTGTAGGTTAGTTTTATCATAACTGCTCTATGTGGTTCCTGTAAACTACACGTCCTTGTTTCCACGTGATATAAGTGTTGTGGGACCGCCTTTGAAATGACCCCTTGATTTAACAGACGGCAGAGAGCTGTTCTCTTGCACTCAACAACCTCACTCTGGACGGCTGCTCCATCGACGACCTTCACCTTGACTTTGTCTTGCCCGGTTACCCGAACATCGAGCTGAAGAAAGGGGGCAGCGACATCCCAGTCACCCTCAACAATCTTGACGAATATCTACACGTGAGTTGTGTAAACAGTTGATCCTTGCTTGATGGTCACCTCAGTAATACAGCCACCTTGCAATTGTGGTCACCTCAGTAATACAGCCACCTTGCAATTGTGGTCACCTCAGTAATACAGCCAAATCGCAATTATGATTACCTTAATAATAGACCCCTTGCAATTATGGTCACCTCAGTAATACAGCCACCTCACAATTAAGGTCACACAAAAATAATCCCAAATTACTTCCGTCACAGTAAAGTATAGAAAATTAGTTCTGCTGATAGTCACCTTGTTATTCGCGTCATGTTGGCCCAGTCCCGAGGGTAACCTGTTATTCGGGTCACGTTGGCCCAGCCCCGAGGGTAACCTGTTATTCGGGTCACGTTGGCCTAGTCCCAAGGGTAACCTGTTATTCGGGTCACGTTGTTCCAGTCCCAAGGGTAACCTGTTATTTGGGTCACGTTGGCCCAGTCCCGAGGGTAACCTGTTATTTGGGTCACGTTGGTCCAGTCCCAAACATAACCTGTTATTCGGGTCACGTTGGCCCAGTCCCGAGGGTAATCTGTTTTTTTATAAGAATAATTTTAAGTTCCATGTGTGAACACAATACCATTTCATGTTTTACTTGTTTCAGTTGATCCTGCGGTGGACATTTGTCGAGGGCGTGTCACAACAATTTGAGGCCGTCAAGAAAGGGTTTGAGATGGTCTTCCCTCTGTCCAACCTCAAGCTCTTCTACCCAGAGGAGGTAACTAGTCCACATAGATTCTAATCCTGCTGGAGGAAATCTAACTAATCAAGCTCGTGTGTACATGTATGTTAACGTTTTCCTCGTAGAACGTTTGCGTCTCGGGCGCCAACATTTAAAGAGTTTGGGTACGTCCCCACAGTAGAAAAGTCACGTTTTTATTTTTTTCGCAAATTCAACTTTTGATGAGCATAAATCAATTGTTCGTAATGTTAGGCACGTTTTATGTGATTGGTCCAAGGTGTTGTGTTTTGAAACAACGGTCACATTTGTGTATCACAGCAAACCTCATGTAAAAATATTTTAGGGAACCGTCTTCTGCGTTTGTGATTGTGTAGTGCCATCTGGACGGTGGGCATTGGTGCAGTTAGAATACAGACATGTTTCCAACATGGACCATATATCAACCCTGCCAATTAATAGTAGACGAACACTGTTACTTGGACGGGGTAACAATTAGTTTGTGTGTGTGCCACCAGCTGGAGCAGCTGTTCTGCGGCAGTCGCTTTGAGCGGTGGGCGGTGCGGATGTTGGACGAGTGTTGTCGGCCGGACCACGGATACACGAGTGAGTCGACGGCTGTGCACAACCTCTACAAAATCCTCAGCTCGTACGAGATCGACGAACAACGTCAGTTCCTGCAGTTTGTCACCGGGTCGCCCCGACTTCCTGTCGGAGGTACGTCACAACCCCGTTCCATTAAAACATCCCCCCAGGAAGTTTGCGTCTACTTCACCACTTTTTTCGTGGAAATATTCAAGTTGCAAGAATGAAATAACAAATATACACAACTAGAAAATTTTGTTACAACTTTTTCTTTGTAAAACTAAACTTATAACCAATGGAGCAGTTTTTACATGTTTATCGATAGTCCTCTAAAATATAGTTTTAGTATAATATATAAATCCTTGTAAGCTGTGTGGTCTTTTTTGGATGTCAGGATATATCGTTTGTGATATAAAAAAATGTTCTAAATGTATATATTTTGTTGTGCTGCATGTATGATGGTTTTGTACATTTCTATTCTTTTTATTGGTCAGTTTTGTAAGTATAATGGTAATGGTTTTTGCGTGAATTTATAATAGAATCATAGTATCTGTTTTTTAGTAAGTCTGATTTTTAAAAGTGGGAAACATTTTAATATTGATTCTGTGTGCGAATTATATTTGCGTACAGATATTGTACATAATTTGTATATGTGGTTTTGTGAAATTTTGATCAAAGTGGCACCTCTTATCGAGGTATTTACCCAATGAACAAATGCAGTCATCAGACTGCCCCGTGTTAACCCTGCGTGTGATGTGTCGTAGGCCTGCGCAGTCTCAACCCGCCGCTGACGATCGTGAAGAAGGTGGTGACCTGTGAGAGTGCAGACGCCTACCTGCCGTCAGTGATGACGTGTGTCAACTACCTGAAACTCCCTGATTACTCCACCGAGGAGGTAATGCGACAACAACTCGCGACTGCCGCCAGAGAGGGCCAACTCTCCTTCCACCTCTCCTAGAACCACCACCAGGTGGCAGCACGTACGATGTCGCAGCTCACTGGAGTGAGGCTCTCGACCAAAACCAACAAATCGGCCATCTTATTGAACTGCTGTTGCAACGCCATAAAGGAACCAACGAACAAGTCCGCCTTCTGCGGCGACAATCATCTCGGTCGAGATAACCACTGCAATAATTGTCACAAACAAAATTGTCACCAACGACAGACTGTCGTTTGATCATGTGACGAGTGAATTAACCATTCACGCATCACTGCAGGGACGTATTGCAGAGACGTGATTGGACAACGTTGTTAGAGTGGTGGAAGTGTCACATCCAACTGCCATATCTTACTTTGACTGTGAGCGGTGCGGAAATGCGCGTGGCTTTATTTTGTGCGATGGTCGCATGGCACCGACGTGTGTCACAGCCGTACGATACGACGGCGCCGTAGGATAGCTCTTGTGTCGTTAGCGTCATTAGTGTCGTGTGTGTTGTCTTCAGTATATTTTTGCCACAACTGTCATGCCTCGTTAGACGACGGAATAAATGATCGTGACATACGTCTTGTTTGTTGCCTTCTTTAGGGATCATCACAGAACGATGATGTCCGACATCACACAAAATTACTTTCATCTGGCCTCAGCCCCCCACATATCCCAAGATGACAGTTTGTAAACATTGGTCTGATGATATCAATATATTAATACTATTGTTCTGAAGCATACAATATTGATGTCCGACACTAGACAAAACAGCCTCTCAGACCCCTCCCTGAAACAAAAGTAATTTTATCCGATATTGGATATCGACATTCTGAGATGATTCCTTAAAATTCTGAGTCAGATTTGGACATGGGCATCACAAAAATAAAACTTAATGATAATACCAAGAAATGTTTTCACTAGGATGTTTTAAACTGTGCACGCTGATGACATTTGTTTTGTCTGTGCTAACTTTGAGCAGTTATTATTTTGAAACCAATGGAATTTTTTTGTTAAGGATGATGTAATGGTGGAAGCCTAACTTACACAATTTCAAACTTTATCAATAATCCATACGACAGATAGAGAAAAAAGTAATTTCCTACTGTTTCAAGTTCGCGCTCTCAACATGACAGTTGGCCAGAGTTATCATGTGTGTGCCTTTGTGTTATGATGAAACCATAAATTAAGCCAGGCCTTGCTAACATTCGATTTGGATTCATAAGATATTTCTGCGTTACGTGAAAGATGTCATTTACACTCTGAGGATGCAGCACAAAAGTTATTCTCAAAAACAACAATATTAACCACTTCCTAATGTTTATTTGGTAACTTGCTAATCATCAGTGCGAACCCAATTTTAAATAAAATCTGCAGTAATTGGAAGTCCATCAACCATGTATTTATAAATAGGGCCATTATTACTAAATATCCTCCGCATGGGTTCTTTGATCAAATGTTGTTGACAATCAAACATTTCTATTTTATAAGGCAAGAAACTTGAGCAAAGAAAAGACTCGGGCCACTTTTATAATGCACATGATTTTATTCCTCTTGTTAATCTATAAATAATGAACAGATATGCTCGGGGTTCATAAATCAACCAGGCATCGTTCACGAGGGCAGCCTCAAATGTGAGGCGCAGCACTATAGTACTCTATATACTTAGCGGTAATGACATATCGCAGTTTCATATCTCTGTCGGTGAAAAACGACAAATCCCAACTCCTTTGAAGGCCGAGAGCTTAATGACAATTGGCACAGGTTGTGGCCGACCGTCAAAGTCACTGAGGAGCTCAGCAAACAGCACAAACCATGATTCACGCAAAGGCAATCGCGCGACGATATTTGCTATGTACAGGCAACAATTAACAAAAATGATTCAAGTAGTAGTACAGCCTGAAGGGATGCAACAATTTACAAATGTAACGTGTATAAAAAGGCGTCAGGTTTCTGCGAGGAAGGCCGATTTTTAACATGCTAGACCGACATCGTAGGTTACGCCTCTGCTTCATAGTCACACTGCACATCTGACCTTTATACACTCGACTGCTTTGTCAGTGTAAGATGTGACCCTAAAACATTGTTTATCAGGTGCAATAGGTCCCATAACGTCCACTAGGTGGCGTACACGCAAAACACATCTGTTGGTGTCTGCGATGTTCAAAGTTCGACTGCATCACCAATGTTTTCGTTGTATGGTACCATCTATGTGGTGGCGGATGAATTCACCCCAAAGCGCGGCGGCATACAAGTCGCATGTCGACATAAAAAAAATCTTCTTTCCACTCCAGTTTAGACCGATATTTCACATAAGCGTTATTGACAGATATCGGTGTATTCAATGTGATTCATATTTTGGCAACTCATCATTTATGTCACTGAATCACATCGAGCGACGATATGATACGAGGACCTTCCGTGTGAACTTTGAGCATGCGTCAATGATACGCATCGTCACAGACATCTGTCATCGAGGATCCATGGAAGCGTTTGTGACAGAAATCGGATGTCGAGAAATGCCGAGCTTGCAATGTGTTTCCGCTTTTGGCAACAATTTCAACACTATCGAAGTTTATCGAATAACAATACGACACACCGATTTTGAGCGTGCGCCAATCGTACACATCGCAACAAATATCGTTGACAGAAATTGGCATATCACACCGGCGGAGTGCTTTAGGTTTTGGCAACATTTTCACCACAGATGTATGTACACCAATGAGGTCTACCGAGCGACGAAACGACACGCCGACCTTCCCCAACAAATTTAGCTGCACTCACAGCGTATGTACATTTGCTGTCGAGCATCAACCGCCAGTCAACGTTGAGCGTGCATCGCGCTCTCAAGCAGACACTTCACGATGGGAAGGGCCGTTCTTGGAGGTGGGAGGGAGACACGAATGACTTGCGTAGGTAGAGCTTCTCCTGGTTGTGACGGAAGATCGGGTGCTTCGTGTAATGCTTAACGAGTTGATCCATCGAGTCGAAGGTCTGTGGTCCGATGCAGTAGAGTCCATCCTCCACACTGATACGGAAGTGTTTGTTCCGGTTGGCCGCCTTCAGCGAGATCGAATAACCACCGACCTGGAACATATGGCTGCTGGGTTAATTGTGTGGGAAAACACGGTGCTGCCATCTGTCCGACAATGTGGGTATCGTTACTCGTGCAACACAAAACAGAAAGTACATTCATTTTATAATCTGGCAGTTATCGACATTCTTGCTACAACACGTTATGTTTCCTAATGGTAGCATAGCAATATTCTGGAAACAATCTTAGAGATGCATCAACGTATAATATGATGTGATAGTATAAATAATCAGACATTACAAATTATTTCATGCTACACCAGATGATTGCTGTTGGATTATTCTTCACACGTGTAACAAAACATATCTCACAGCCACTTGATACCTTGGTATAATTATGCAAACTTTACGAGAAAACAACAAATTAATATCTTAGCTGAAACATTGTCAAATCCATCAAAACGTCAACAGGTTTGTGTGTCACGTTTGAAATGTGATGTTTCTCACTTGCATGTTACGCATTATGACAGAACGCCATTGCTATTTCCAACCCGAGGCCCTTTAAAACCTGTGTACCAAGAATTGACTGTAATAACAATGCTGATGACTAACAATGATAAGCCATGTCAGTCATATCACACAGCCAATTTCACTAACATTCTAATCAGCTCATAAGCTAACTTTTTTTCTCTTTACAATTGATTTTCCTCCTTAACAGTGATCTTATGTACTGAAAACACCATGGTGTGCCACCTGGATGCTTTCACCTGTGTGTCACGGAAATAGTTCCTTAACTTTAACACCAGGTTCTTTTTTAAAATGATGGAGTTTCTTTATGACCTCATTACCTTAGTGTAATGGTCCCCCGGTCATTCTAAATGACCACAGATTGCCAGGTGATTCTACAGTGAATGGATGTGTAATGTTTACTTACATTTGTCTCGCTGTCTCTCACTATAAAGTCGCCATCGTCGGCGTACTTGCTAAGCAATTCCTCACAGTTGGCACGTGTGATGTTGCCAAAGTACCAGTCCTTACTAAGGAACGGTGTTGATATAAGATCGACCCGACTCGCCACACTTCCCGAATGAGTCCGTCCACTGCTACTAGTGGCGCCACCACTCAGACTGCTGTCAGACTGCGACGCCGACGGTGGATAGTTCTTCGTCTCCACATAATTCCGGGGTATCACACCAATGTCGCCGCGTTTGTTTCGTGCCTTCCACCACTCAGGGTCACCACTGGGCTTCTCGACGATCTCAAGCGTCTCGTTCTTTTCGAAGCTAAGTTCCTCGCTGTTCCGCCCAATGTATGCGTACACGGCTACGACGGTATCACCCGCCGTCTGAGCGTCATTCGTGTCGCTGCGCTGCATGCGGTAGCCATCTGGTGGCTGCATGTATAACCCGGCGGAGTCGTTATCGATCGGCTCATCCTGCTCCAGATAGTTTGAGGGATACCACCCGGTTTCCGTGCCTTTACGGACCTTCCACCAGCCATCCTCGGACTTATCAAGGATACTCACAACATCTGCCTTACACAGAGATATCTCGTCCAACTGTTTCGCTTCGTATGCAAACCTGACTCGCGTCTGTCCGAGCGACGGTGCATCACACAGCTGAGAATTGCTCCCATGACTGCCGTTCTCACTGTGGTTATCGTTCCCGCTCCCCCGTACGGCCAGCGCCGGGGAATGGGGTGTCTGAATCGCTGACTTCACATCCGCGCCCTTCTTGCGACCGAGGGTGTTGCGCAGGCTCGTGAAGATGGAGGGCTTCGCGCGCCTTACGTAGTTGGACGGCACAAAGCCGGACTCGTTGCTAAAGTTCTGCACCTTCCACCACTGCTTGCTGTCGTCCAACAGCACCAACTTCTCGCTCTTGCGGATGTCGAGTTCCTCTGCGCCTTCCGCCTTGTAGTCGTGTTTCGCCACCACGTACACCTCCGCCATTGTCCTCATGCCCCGCAACCTGCAACAACCCACAACACACGTCACTCACCCACAACACAAGCTCGACATTACTAGCAGGGGCGTAGCCAGAGACCGGTCTGTCTGTCTTCAAGACTGGCAGATGACTTGCTAATATGGGTAATTACAACTGATAAGACGGGTGGAATTTATAGAGGGTCAGTTGGCCACTAGGTTAACTAATAGTTCCAAGTCTAGGGGCCCACATTAATGACTATCATTGGCACAGCTGATAGTGAAACAAACCGAATGGATCAGTATTAAGTGTTGTATACCACATACAAGATACTCCCTATCAAATAGATAACAAAACAAGTTCTACATGCGTGTCTTCACATGCAAGGGATCCAACAATAACTCATTAACTGCAAAGTTACATACTGTCATCCAGAGCATGAGCATTTTTCTATTTCTTATAAATTATGAACTATGTTGAAAGTTACTCTTTTATCAACCTGCTGCACCAAGTTTGTTAAACTTCTGTCAATTTTCTCTAGAACATAAAAACACAAGTTTCTCCCATTAATGGATAACAACGACACTGATGTCTTCGTGCACAAGGGATCCTACAGTAACTGACACGTGCAACGGACCCTATACAATAATCTACTGCAGGTATGTGGTGTGTGCCAGACACTAGAAATTTAACGCCACAAGCGTTGAAGTTGGCTGTACACCTGTTCAACAATAATTTTACACACAGCAGAAAATACTGGGGATACGTCTCAAAATCCCTCGTGTTTCATTCATACAATGTGAAGACAGAGTTAACCCTCTCGTGGTCAGAACGCCCGAATCAACCCGACTCCCACTCACGGCCAGAACGCCTGAATACGCCCGAATACAGGGGCACATTTAAACTGGTACCGCGAAAGTGTCATGCAATAACGGCAATTTATTTCGGCAGTTAACATATAATAATATTGAAGTTTCACTGGGAAGCGTCAAATGATGAAATGATGGCAATTTCCGTGACTAAATAGCGCCAACCACCACGCGGTTTTGTAGTCGAACGCAGCGACAAACAATTTCCGGTCCCTCTTTTACGCCACGCAGTGAATATTTTAATGGTGATTTTCAGCCAATGAGATTAAAGTTTAACATTTGCTGCGGGCATAAACATGGAAGCACCCAGGAAGTATTCCAAAACACGCGTCCGCAGGCGATTTCTACGATTAAATGCTAACTTTTGAGCGGTCTATTTTGTTGTAAAGAAGTATTAATGCGCCGCGCAACGAAGCCGGTGGTGTTTTTTAGCTTTGGTGTAATTCTCGACATTGTCATTATGTCGAACTCCAGTAATTCGGACATTGATGGGATTTTCGAATCGAGTTTATAACGAACGCTACCATCGAAGGGGAATGTTTTGCACTATGATTACGCATTTTAAACATAACACCAACTTAATAGTTCAGACGAGATGACTGCTATGATCACAAAGAACGCCATTTTGTATAAAATCTTGAAAATACATGCACTCTGAAAAACTTAAATTATTTCAGTTTTATTTACCATAGGCATAGACATTTAATTAGTTTTCCATTCTGTAGCATAGTAATTTATGAACATTTCATACGCAGCATGTAACCGCTAATTAGAAATGAAAAATAAAAATAAATTAATTGTTGAAAATTATTTAAGTATTTTATTTTTGTCAAACTTTAGCAATTCATATTTGGGTAATAAATTGACAAATATGTCACATACTTGGCTAGTTACACCAGGAATTAGTTCTTCAGATGTAGTGAACATTTTATTTGAATCGGATCAAAAATTATTTATTTATTTGCATTCATGCAACCCGAGTATATCACGATTCACTCACAGCACATTCTCTTGATTTAAATTAATAGGATTCAATAACAGTAGGCACTTCAACAAAAAATTTAATATCATGCTAGAACATTGAGAATGGGCTTAAATTAAAGGTACTAGGTTAAGGATCACATAACCGTTTATTTTATTAAGATACATTTAATAGATCAAAAGATATTGCGATTTTAAGACGGAAAAACTGTAATTTTTGTGTATCTCTTACAATGGTAAAATGGACTAATTTTTGTGTTTTCTGTGGATAAATATTTGCTTTAAAATGTCAACTTTTTTATTTATACAGATATTTAAATACTGTTTTCAGGGTTTTCAAACACATTGACCAGAGTAATAAATTTACAATATATCATATTTTTTAGTAATAATTATAACCAAATTAATGCAATTGATTAGTTAATTTTAGTAATGTAGCATGCAAACTCAACAGACCGATACGTTCCAATTAAAGGCCATAATGCCTATGATTATGAAGATATCTATACATATTATACAATGTGTATAACCACATTAATGATGGTAATAAATATTCATTAACAAATCAATTAATAATAATTTAATTAGTCAATATTGGGTAATTAGCACGCGATCTCGACAGACCGACACATTTCAGTAAAAGGCCATATTGTCCATGATTATGAAAATATTTGTATAATTTATGCATGCAGTAAACCACATTAATTATGGTAATAAATATATACATTAACCAGTCATTTCACATTAACAGTAACTTAATTAATAAGTTAATATTGGCTAATATTAGCACGCTAATGACTGACCGCTACATTTCGATGAAAGGCTGGAATGTCCATAATTATGAAGACAGTTATATAATTTATGCAATGTTTACAACCACATTAAACATTATAATAAATATACATTAACCAGTCATATAGCATTAACAGTAACTTTATTAATAAGTAAATATTGGCTAAATATCACACAAACTCAACATATCAATACATGACAATGAAATACAATTGTCATACTCCTAGTTCACTGTGTCTATGTGTGACTGTGTCATGACAGGTTGGATGACTGTTGCAGGCTCTGTACACACCAGTAATCAATTGTTACTGCTTCATAATGTAATGTTCTGCATTTTAACATGAACTTGATGAACTAATGTTTATAAATTGTTCACAGTATTCTGTCGCTGAATCCAAATGCGCCAAATGCAAGATTGCTTTCTGCATTACTCCCCATGGCCCATGGGAGTCAAGTCATGAAGAAATCTGCTCTGCTCATAAGTCTTTTTGTAATACTGGAAGTTGATTGTCTCATAATGTAATGCCAGTAGGCTGCAAGATCTGTGCAGCAAGGTTCATATTTCAGTATCTTGTAAAATAACGTTGTGTTCTTCAACATGATGTCTATAAGTAATGTTCATGTCGTGTTGAATGGACACTGTTCAATCTAGATATCAGATATATAATCAGTCAGATTAAATGTGTACGTATGCAAGCAGGTGATGGGTGTCATATTCAGACGACTCTGTGGCTCGGTACCTTCGCAGTCAAACACAGATCAGCGCAAGATCAGTGTCACTGCATGTAATTGCGAACAATATCTGAAATAAAAAGGCAATTGTGAATCATATTATGATAACTGTTTTGATTCTGCATGCAAATCTTGTGAAATACTTTTCACATCCCTGCCTCTGTTACTCAAGAGAGCAGTGTGAAATTCTATTATAATGCATTAGGTCACACATAAATTCATAATAATTGTGATATTTGATATGTAAAACTGTGGAGTTTAATGTATTGCGTGTTGTCACACAATGAAACAAATGATGCTACAACTGATCAAGGCATTTATTGTTTGTATTACATGTTTTACAAATTTTTTTGCAGTGACTGTTTATCTTGAAACACTTTATAAAACAAATTAAGTCAAATATTTGACCACAAAAACAACTTTTCTAACAAACTGTTGATTTAATAGGTAAAAACAATTAATTAAAATTATGACAATGAAATTTATATTATTTCTAAGTCTAAATAAAAGCATAACCATAAATAATGGAATAAGCAGCCATATCTACTATGCCCATCACCCCTGCCACCCCTTGTGGGCAGTGTGGCTATGCATATTGGTCCATGGGCATGACATGGGCTGGCATATACTAGACTAGTATAGGCCATATTTCTACAAACAGCAAATCTAAATCTAAGACAAAATACGCAGAATTGACAAGGATATTATTTAAATATTATATAAATAGTACAGGTTTTGTACTTGTAGAGATTTCAATCCAAATAAATAGATTAAATCACGATCTGCCATCTGGCACCGCGCTGCAGTGACGCGCGCAAGACAGAACTTCCAAATCATGACAAATGTGACGATTTTTTGAACGGCGCAAAACCATATTGCGCAACGGAGTGCAGCACCAATTTTTTCAACACAGACTAACTAAAGCTAGTAGATGAAGCTAAACACAAAATAGTTCTGGCTATCCTCGGCTATTATAAAAATAAATGCAACTGAACACAGAGGTGATCGCAAAACAGCTGTAATATAGCTTAAATTTGGTCAATTTTCAAAATTTAAACGACGTAGACAAAGTTCAACCTACCTCCGACAACGACACAGCAGTGAATGACGTCAGTTTCCGGAAAAGAGCGCGAAAACGCGAGTTGAAACAAAACGATAACCGGGTGCCCGGCAAACGAGATGGCCTGCGGTGACGGCGAATCGACGCACGAGAAATGACCCAGTTTGCGGAATTCTTTGAAGTGCCTAATAACAGGCACATATTTGCATTAATCTGGCCTTGAGAGGGTTAAAGCAGTGATTTTACCCTGTTTGACCCAACTAGAGGAGACACTCAAGCCTGCGGGGCAGTAAATAGACCAATACCGTGTAGAAGAGGTATACACTTATACCCCTTACATAACAGCTACTGAAACCTGGCAAAGAGAACTAGCTATCCACCCAGCCGTCACTCCTACCTGTGGTAGCTAAACGCCAAGTATCTGCTGGATATGACACCCATCTCAATCTCGGGCTGTGAGGCCAGCCCTAGGCACACGCCAGGGAGGAATGGAGGATTCCCGGGCCACACATAGCAGGAGACTGAGTCAGAGAGAGAGAACAACGAACCAGCCTTGCCCTGTCCATCACACCTATGTCTCAGCAGATTTATGCCTCCTTCACAAGATGCCTGCAGCAGTGAGGGGGCTGACTTTGCAGGGACCATCTCAACATGTGGGGGTTTGATAACACTGTCATCCATAGATGTAAAGCATACAGACATATCTCAGTCACCCATAATTGTGTGTATGCAGTGTAATATGTACAAACTGGGATGCACTAGCACAGTGTCAAGAGCATCAGACTCTTACTCTATTAAGAGATTCTGGGTTTGAATCCTATTACTATTTCGAAACCTTGGGCAAGTTGTTCCCTCCATATTGTTCTGGGTGGTTAACTCGGATGTATGAATGAGTACCTTGCTATAGACAGTGGTGGATAGATGTGTATGAATAATCTTTGTACAATAATTGCAGTGAGGCTGAATGCTTCCCAGAGAAGTCAAGATGGTGTGTTCGACTGAACAAGTCTGACAGGGAGTCAAGCATGAAGTGTTCTGAGTTGTCCCAAGGACTGGTTAATGTGTCAATAATATAAGAACTTGTTAACCATTTTCTCTTTGTAGTATTCTGTTTAAATCAGTATGCGAAGAAAGCAGATGCCCTCAAAGGGCGGTCATGAAAGGTAGAAGTAAAATACTAGAATTGAGGTGAGACGATTGTACATGGCAGAGAGGGAGCAGTAATAGAACTGTTATTATAAATGTTTATTTATAACATCATTAATTGGAAACATCGCCATAATAACATAAAACAAACATCGCCACAATAACGTAAAACAAACATCGCCACAATAACATAAAACAAACATCGCCACAATAACGTAAAACAAACATTGCCACAATAACGTAAAACAAACATCGCCACAATAACGTACAACAAACATCGCCACAATAACATAAAACAAACATCGCCACAATAATGTAAAACAAACATCGCCACAATAACGTACAACAAACATCGTCACAATAACATAAAACGCCACAATAACGTAAAACAAACAGCATAATGACGGCAAATAACTGAGTGTGCACATACTCAAAGACAGTAACCACATGAAATGTTCAGAAAAACACAATATACCTAACATAATATGATCCTAATCAAAACTGCTGCTAACCCAGCTTCCCACTATAAACAAAGTTAATAGCAAACATTGAATGATCAGAACATGAAAAGTGACACACTGTGAAAATGTGCACCGGTCACAGTATTCTACAACATCAAATTAGTAATTTCTAGAATGATCAAACATCCCTGTTCTGAGATGTCCCCTTATGCTATGGCTGTGGCCACCCCAGTTCACCTGATCTGGGGCCAAACTATAAATATGTACATTTCCTGGGAGGGACTGCTGCTGTTTCCACTAAGGCTGTGTTCACATCTAATGGGGATCAACTAATGCGGATCAACTAATTCGGCTCTGTTCACATACACAAAGTTAGGCCGGATTAAGCGCCAACCGAATTAGTGCACTAGGGGGCGTGATGTGCGGATCATAAGCACTCATACAGTTGCAGGGTTGGCATTGATTTAATCAAATTGATTAAATCATCGATTAAATCAACATGAAAAAATCAAGATATTGATTTTTTCGATTTGAATAATCAGATACACCACAAATGTATTGTCTGTGTTGTTGCTGGCTACTGCCAGTTGATTTAACTGTACATATTTTTAAATAAAGTTTAAATTTGTACATAACTTTGTTTTAATTCTTTAGAAAGGCTAGGAATAAAATGTTCAGCCCATTGGGTATATTATGATATTCCACATATTTATTTATTTTCAGAACTACATATTATTTCTTATAAGATTTGTCGAGAATGTTGAAAAAATCCAATAAATCGATTTAATCGAAAAAATCCAATTTAATCGAAAAAATTCGATTTTTTTTCGAAAAAAATCATGATTTTTTCCAACCCTTTTAACAGTTGTCTCGAGAGAAGACAACTTATCAATATGGCGGGTTACCAGCTTGAAGTTAGTTTCTCGATAGTTGTCCTTTTGACTGTAGTAGCTCATGTACTTATTATCCACGAACATGACATCATATTGAGATGTCGCAGGAACCAGTTGCTTCATGCGGCAAAGTTACAGAGATTCCGTACGAAGCTTGTTGCAGCAAAGGTGGCATGGCAAAGGTCACATACGGTCTCGCGGTCTGTGCAAGGCTACAACCCGAATCAAGACAAACGGAGCGTTCACATTGGCTAATCCGCATCCTAATTCACCTAGGTTCCTGCATTAGAATTCGGGAAGCGTTCACATTGCGCTACCCGAATTGGGGTCCACATCCTAATGCGGCTAAAGTTGTATGTGAACATGGCCTAAGTGTTGAGAGTCAAATCTAAGTCGCCCATAATTGTGTGTGTAGAATATAATATTTACACATACCCAATAAAAGTCCTACTGGGCACATTTTAGTAATTTAATGAAAGCATTTTTTTCTTGGAATGGGAAAGCCCATTTGAAGGTATCAAGACAAAACGTGTGATCACATAGAGATGGAGTGACAAAATTGAATATTGGTGACAATTCACAGCAAGCAGCAGATTCAAATTAATCAACCCTAGTTATCGGGGTTCATGCAGAAAGCAGAAAGATGTTTTAAGAACATCCAGTAACACGTCTTATTTGTGCAAACACTGCTGGCTACATCTACATGGTTATTAAGGTCTGATGACAGATCCATGTCCTGAAGCACCCAAGCAATCACTAACTGGATAAAGAGGGGGTGCTTTACCCTCCCCCACACAATAAGTTCCCAACTGGGGAGAGAAGGGATGAGTGTAGTACCCCCCCCCCCCCCACCCTGGAGCATCCAATCAGTCTCCAACTGCTGTGCACACAGTATTCATTTCTGGATATTCTGTATTCCCCTACAGTCTGAGTGAGGGGGTAATTACAGCAACATGACATGCCTGTGCCTCAGCAACATAACACGTCCGCCAGGACACTGTCTAAGACCCACATGTCTGTGTTCAGCTCTGATTCATGGCTAAGTATTTCAGTGTGCAATAAATGCCTCCCCACCCCCATCCCTGCTGTTAACCAAGGCATATTGTGAATCATAAATGCCACATCAGGGGTGCAACACTAACATGCAGCTGCCAAGGCAAATCAGGGACCTTTTCAAAGTTACGCCACACGCTACATTTTTAAGTCAACACAACCTCTAGAAGTAGACTATATATCAACATCAGGGCCAGATAAAAACAATCCTATAACAAGAAACTAATGAAGCTTGACAGGTGAGGATATTTTTTCAGTGGATCTCCAGATGCAGATTGCAAAGGGTAGTCTCAAAATGTAGATCTGTGTACCACGTAACGGAAACCAATGGGCATTTCCACAGTGACTCGCGTTACAGTTTTGCCCATTTCAGAAAGTATATTTTTGCTTTATGTGCTATAATAAATTAATGCATTTCAGAATTAAATCTTCTGTGAATAGGATCCTATTGGCATATGATAGTGTATTAAATGATATCAACAAATAATAATCTGATTACATCACATGGTTTCAATTGCACCTAATTATAGCGTGCCTCGTGTTACGGCGAAAGGAAAACACAAAAACGTATCTTCGTTCATGTCAGATTTCTCCTCAAAGTATAAACAACAGAAACCAATGAATACCTTTGAACGAATAACAAATAAATAGGGTTTAAAAAACACAATTAGTACATTGAAATAACAAACACAAATATTACATAATCAGCGTGACACGTGTTACCGTGACTCGCGTTACATGAAATCAGCTATCATTTACTAACTGATCAGACACACTTCAGCTTGAGGGAAATGGATTTTTTGTTTGTATTATATATTGTGAAGACAATGTAATGGAGAAAGGAGACAACATTAGTTTAAAATGTGCATTAACCATTTCATGTTACACATACAAAGTAATGCCAACTTGAACATGGTGGTTTAAATCACGAAATGTGTAATGCACAAGAACTGAAAAACACTAACCCACTTTTCCCATACAAAAAATGATTACCTTACAGTTATAAATACCTTTGCAAGAACACTTGCTACCAAATATAATTATACAGATGAACCTTCACATATGTGATTTAGAAAATGAAGTTGGCTACAGTGTTCCACATTGATGGGTGGCTTCAATCTGCTTTTGCCAATTTATTATTGGTATTCTTAAAATTAATCTACTAAATGTTACACAAAAAGTACCAGTCGTTTTAAAAGGAGTTCCTCTTTTCACCACCAAAACGTTTTCTTGATAATGATGATTAATCCACAGGTACAGATATATGGTTCATCACATTAATCTATCTCTGTAATTACTACCTGGCAACCTATAATTCAGTATTTGTTCTGTCAAAGAATTGATTTAAACATATAAACATGTTAGGTCAATAGCAGAAAAAACCTGTATGCACCAGCATGGCATGCACCGAGTACATTTATTATGTGTGTATTTGGAAAAAGACATGCATGTGCACATCAGATATAGAACTACCCAGGTATGTGTCTTTTCAAAATTTGATGTGCCCCCCCCTCCATCTTCCCTACCTCCCAGCTACATGAAACATTTAAGTAATATTGGTCCTTCCAATTTTGTTATCCTTCATGCCAACTATAAACAAATTGCAAACCTGTCAGCGCGGGCTCAAAATCCCTTACAAACTTTAGAGAAATAAACAATGGTTTTTAAAATACACTGGACAATAACCGCAGACTGCCAAACTCTGGGACTAGTTTCATGAAGTGTCTTATGACTTAATTTACTTTATTTTTGAGATCACTCCTAGGTATATAATGGCAAAGTTGCTGTGAGCTTTCATCTAAATACCCCACCCACACACACACAGGCTGAGAGAGGGCAGTTGACAACATAACTACCACCAGTGTCTAAGCAGACCACAAAATATGCAGGGGTGTATAACAATCACCCAACCTTCCTCACATTCTGTGCATTATTCTCCCACCTGTATTCGCAGCGTCACTTTCACTAATCAGGACGTTTGCCCACGCGAACTACCTGCACTTGATACACCCAGACATTATCTAATTATCAGATATCAGATGGAAGTATAAAGGCCAATAGCTGTTATCATCAAATCATAACATCTCAAATCACGACCGGCGAAATGTGTTTAATTTTTAACGAACCACAAATTTAAAAATATAATTTCACTGCCAGCTATTCATGGATATCAACATTGCTATACAGCTATTTCACATATATTTCACAATTTTCAGAATATCCCTTCATGCAATAAGAAATGTTCTATAGTTCTTTTAGTGCAGCATCCAGTCCTTAGGACTGCTCAAAATGCTTTTACACTTTACTGCCTGGCAGACCTGTTTAATTGAACACCATCTTGACTTCTTTAGGAATCATTCAGCCACGCTGCAATTACTGTATGAAGACTATTCGTACACAAATATCCACCAGTGTCTATTGCCAGACATGTATTCATTCATACAGCTGAGTGAACTAAAGCAATGTGGAGTGAACCAAGTTGCCCAAGATTTGAAGACTGTAAGAGGAGTTGAACTCGGAATCTCTCGATTGAGAGTCTGGCACTTTTAAAACTGCTGCGTCACCACTCCTAAAAAACTTGTAGTTTTACTTAGAATATCAGTGATCAAGCCTTGCTATGGAGAGGGTAGATGATCTTATCTCAATGGTAATAATGACCAAGCAATAAATGATCAGGGCACATTCAGTCAACCCCTGATATCTAGTAATTTATTCATTCATTCACTGGGGTATCGATGAGGTCAGAAAACCAATCCTGGGGTCATAATTATCTACAAAATCGGGGGTTTTCACAAAACATTGCACAAACTGATGTCATTTAAAGGAACGAACCAATCCACTATGAATCAGTAGCAGTGTCTGAAATTAGCAAAAAATGAACTAGCCAAGATTTAGCCCAGATCAATGTTGAACTGACCCTGATGAATTTGAACTGGCCCGACTAATTTACAAACCACACATTTCCATTTTTCATGCTAGTACTCGTATTTAACTAAATTAGTATTGTACTCAGATTCATGTATACAGTACATTTGCCACATTTTTACGTGTTTCCTGGTTTATTAGCTAGGTGACACCACCAAACTATGTGGCCTTCACCTTGCCGATATTGGTTACGTTACGAAATACACTTTCGTCACCAGTCAAATTTTGATTTAGGCCGTATTTATTTGTAGATAAAAACAAAAAGCGTGTCTAATTCTGACCTACAATCAAGACAACTTACAAACACCATAAAATTTAGTCCAAAGGATGCAGCAAAACTATAAAAAATGGCGTCCAGTCTGACTCTTGGAAAACTGCACTGCTGAAGGCGATGCCATTGATGTTTAGACTTGGCGTTCGTTGGCTTTGCTATTGAATGCAACCGTTCGCGTTATAAGAGTTCAGTTTTGACGAACTATTGTTGAATTATTACCAAAGTTGCTATAACTGGGTTGGGTCTAAGAATTCTAATGAACTGTGCATCAGATGCAGCCTAGCCGTGTCCGCCAAAATAAACTGGTGGCATCAGGCCGATAACTTTAGCATTTTGGCAAATTGAATCAGCGGGACGCTGATTCAAAGGCCTTAATTCCGAACACTGATCAGACAACCTATTACCTAGGTTATTTAATTCCTTCCCAAGAATCAGTTGGTCAGATTTTTTTTAAATTTTGAACCTATATATGAAAATTCACGATTTAGTTGTGCACACGTTTCAATGTTGATCATGTTGCCCCTCCATGTTCCCTCAAAAACCGTGTCATCAACAAATTTAAAAGGCTGACATCAATCCGTCAATAGGATTACGATTGTTACCACCTGGTGAAGTAATTATTTTAACGATATATTAACAAATGTATACTTTTTTAAGTGTACATCAAAGAACCAGATTCAGGATGGGCTGAACTAGTTGGGGACACTGCGTTAACCAAAAGACTACCTCCCCTATTAAATGAAACCAGGGTCATTCCATAGGTTTGATGAAGTCTTTGGTAAGATAAGGGAGAATCAAAAATTTTTGTGTTCTACTAGTTCCAGTAGTTTTCAATTTACGGCATTTTGAAATTTGGGACTTACTTTGAACCCAAAGCGCAAATTTCAAACTGCCGTAACTCAAAAACTAATGGAGCTAGAACACTCAAATTTTGAATTCTTACTTATCTCACCAGACTTTCAACAAACCAATTAATTTTAAAATTGAAGAGATGAATGCAACAAATTTAGAAATATTCGTTGCATTCACATGGAATAATAACCTACCTGACTGTCCTGACAATGTGATAGTGAAGCAAGCACCTAGCTGTTAGTCTGCCTAGTGTTAGTCTGATCAGAGACTAAGTCAACCTTCAACTTGTGGCAGACCACAATTAGTTAGCAGACTGACTCACACATAACCAACCGGGGACATTCAAATCAAATTGTGCATGCTAAACAGCAATGTAATCCTTTCCTCCACCAGTTATTTTACTTTTGGACTAAAGAACTACTCACACAGACGTATCAACAGTATCTAGCAGGACCACAATTTAATGTACACAGTAAAAAACCATCTGCTCAGTAACTCCACTTAGTGAAGACAGACAGTCCCAGAGACACACCAGAAGACAGTGTGCAGCCATGTGTGATTTGGGCCAAGCCAGATAGCAGTACTCTGTCACGCATGGGCGAGCAAACACAGTAACACAAAGACAAGAGCAGGCATGGTGTAACAGTCTGTCTACAAGGGGGGGCATGCTGCTATCATGAGCCTGTTTACCTCAGACTGGTCTCTGTGGGATATATTCCCTAGGCACACAGGAGCCAGGCTAGTCAAAAAAGCCTGCAGTTATGCACACTTCAAAGGCTGCTTGCTGCACTTGCTAACATTCAGCACCAGCCTTCCTGCAGATTTATGCTTGGGTTGACATACATTTTAACCACAGTGGGTTCAGGAGTACAGGTTTTACAAGGTGCCATATATAACAGGAACCTACTGTGACATCATTGTCATAAAGTTTGTACCCGTAAATACAGTTTGCAGTCACATACATGCATGGCGTCAGCCATATTGACAGACTACAAATGGGCACTAAGATAAGACTGCATTCAGATCTCTGTGACGGATGGGCACATATAAGAAATATGTCATATACATGAGTTCATTTGTGGAGTAGATCCAATACTCTGTATACGTTGTACTGGGAAGAAAGAATCTGCCACGTTGGTTGACTGAACATGGATCTGTCTGCCCGCAGGTTTATATATCCACATAAACACCCGTCACTATGGAAATACAATGGGACACATTTTCTTTATCCATAGATCCAGATTCGCACATCAATCAACAACAAAATAATAACAAAAAGTTGTGAAACACGATGATTCACGAGATAATAATTTTATGGAATGTGAGTTACCACACCCAAGTAGGGGCTTGACTGGGTGCAGATTGAATTTACGCCCAGGGTGCTTCATATCTATTGTACTTATTCACCCTGATATCATAAATAAAACATTGTGCTAACAATGCAATCCATTGTTTGATCAATTTGTGGCTGCACTAACTATGTGTTCCACATAGACACAAGGGCAATTTAAAAAAAAATGTAACCTGAACAATGGAACTAACAAAAACATTTAGGTTGCACATCTGACAAAGCACACATAACTTGGCATATTTGTAGCAAACACACCAGACGTTAAGGCCAATTGTACAAACTACAAAGATTACAGGAATCAATGAACACAAGAATCTTCCTACAAAGATTCAAAGCGAGGTTTTCTATTCTGTTATATAGATTCAGCCAAGGGTGCTAATCATCAGAGTGAAATTCATGGAATCACATGCACTTGGTCTGACTTTGCAGTGGGGAGCATCGGAACCAACAAACTTCAAAGGTACTTCCTGGTTGGAATACACGCCTGTGCACTAAGTGTGAATAACAGTTGTTTACAAATTGAATATTTCTTTTTAAACTCAATTTGGCAGGAACTAAATACCTTCAAACCATCTGAATATAACTTATATAACCAAGAAATCGTCAATTGGAATTCATAAAAATATAGAATTGTTGGACGCTTTAGCCAGGGCAAGACAATGGACAATTACCTTGGACTTACTAAACAGTGATCGCAAACCAACCAACAAAATATTCATACAAGACTGTAGTCTGACCTCACGCCAACTCACATCTTGCAACAAGGACGAAAGTAAAGAACTTATTGAAAAGAGAGGCCAGAAGCACAGCTTGTTCGTGCCCACTGAAGCACGTTGCACTCACTGAAGCATGACGCTCCCACCAGTTGTTTATAACAACTCTAACAAAGATTGATTGGCTTGTATTCTTCACACACATCCCCTGAGCGGCGACATTTCTTCGACACACACACCTGGCAAAGACAGCCTCGGTGTACAGTCAAGCCACCACCGACACAATGGCGCCGAGCCACAGACTGGTAGATCAGATCCCGTCTTTGTGATACTGTTATCCGAGAGACAGGGCAACAGGCAAGACTCGAGTTAACAGACAGCGCCAACAAGGGACCCTGTGTTCGCCGCAACAAAGGCAGGCATCACAATAGATTTGTCATTCTGTCTAGTTCCTTTGCATGGTGGACAAGTGCCGGATGCACTGCAAGCCGAAAATTAATACTCAAGTCGCTGGCAGCAGCGGTGAATGGCTTCCATAGATACAGACTGAGGTGTCCCACACAATCAACAGTGACTGTCTCACAAGTGTGACACATGATGAGTAACATCTTACTGGGTCCCATGCTTCTATCAGTCTGATGAGTAACATCTTACTGGGTCCCATGCTTCTATCAGTCTGATGAGTAACATCTTACTGGGTCCCATGCTTCTATCAGTCTGATGAGTAACATCTTACTGGGTCCCATGCTTCTATCAGTCTGATGAGTAACATCTTACTGGGTCCCATGCTTCTATCAGTCTGATGAGTAACATCTTACTGGGTCCCATGCTTCTATCAGTCTGATGAGTAACATCTTACTGGGTCCCATGCTTCTATCAGTCTGATGAGTAACATCTTACTGGGTCCCATGCTTCTATCAGTCTGATGAGTAACATCTTACTGGGTCCCATGCTTCTCAGTCTGATGAGTAACACTGGGCTGGGCAGTGTAAATAAACTTGTGTGAGTACTAATGCAGAAGTGGCGGATTACATCACAATTCATATAAATGTAATTAATATTACTTAGCTGTAAGTACTCTTAAAATTTAAGTACTGCATTAATTAAAAGACCAACTGGTCAATAAGGTGAAATGTTCTTACCAGATCATTGTATTCTGTATCTCTATTTTTATTGTACTCAACTTTAATTTTATTTTTATGTAGCTCAGCAATTCGCTTCTGTTTGGCACCTCTGCCTCCTAGAACATCGGCAGGCTGCAGCGACTACAGAATGCTGCTGTTCGTCTAATAACTCGGCGTGCGCGATGCGAACGTGCATTACCACTACTGCATCAACTCCACTGGCTGCCTGTCCAGTAAGCAATGAATGCAAATGAGATAGTTGCTTACTGTCCAGTCTCAGTTGGAGCCTTAGCACATGTCAGACAAGACTATGGAAGATGGGTGGGCAGAGGAGCGGGGTGGTGCCTGTTCAATGTTTTTCTCAAATCGATCCAAACAATTTTCCATCAAGCAGAACTGTCTACCCTCAATCAGAACTCTTGCCTTGGCATACATACCCATCGCACTCACCTAGTGACATGTACATACCGATCGCACCCACCTAGTGACATGTACATACCCATCGCACTCACCTATTGACATGTACATACCGATTGCACCCACCTAGTGACATGTACATACCCATCGCACCCACCTAGTGACATGTACATACCAATTGCACCCACCTAGTGACATGTACATACCGATCGCACCCACCTAGTGACATGTACATACCGATCGCACACATCTAGTGACATGTACATACTCATCACACCCACCTAATGACAAGTACATACCAATCGCACCTACCTAGTGACATGTACATACCCATCGCACTCACCTATTGACATGTACATACCAATCGCACCTACCTAGTGACATGTACATACCCATCACACCCACCTAATGACAAGTACATACCCATCGCACCCACCTAGTGAAGTTCTTACATTTAAAAAGGGCAAAGAGAGATGAGAAACATCAGCATCAGAAAGGGATGAAATTAGGACAGATGAGAGATAAGATTGGGAGAACAGAAGATTGGCCTAGTTGTGTCCCTGATAGAAGTCAGGGAGGTGCCTTTCACATGGCTGGGATGCCTGGGGAGCCTCCTTGGGTGGAATGTATGGTGATAAGAAAGACAGAATGCACCTAGGAGAGGCTGGCTCATCAGATAATGAGATGGTGGAGGATTTGTGCTCAAGGTACATTACAACAAAGTCGGATCAGTTTGATCGCAAAATCATTAATTATAGTATTTATAAACAGATACTAAATATTATACACACATGCAATATGCACTGTGCAGTTCAGATTTCATAATGACACGGGCTGAATAAAATAGCCAAAAGTATTTTATTACATCATGCAGCCGTTGCAATGTAAATTCAGGTGCTAAAATAGGCCTGCGTGATGATTGACTTCTGTGATTGAGTTTGAATTGGCCAAACTTGATCATTACTAGTATTTAGGAGTGGGAAATAAATATCAACTATTATTACTGAACATTCTTCAGGATAGTTCGTTTTCAAATTAGAAACTTTCATTTTTCATATCCAAGAATCATGTTAAATTACCTGGTAGAGGCTTTCGTTGACGTGTCACGCCGACTTCATCAGTACCTATGACGCTGAATGACGTCAGCATCCCACCACCCCAAACATCAGAAGTTGGGAGTTGTCAGAACCCTTATGAACAGGTGTGAGACAATAACTTCGGAGGAGGGGGACAAGAAAGAAGAGATGGAACACCTGAGAGGAGCTCTAAGAGTATGTGGCTATCCGTCGTGGGCCTTGAAAAAGGTGACAGATAGCAGTAAGAGGAAAAAGACCAACAAAAAGACTAAGGACAAAAACTATCGGAGCCAAGTAGTCATTCCATACATAGAGGGGGTCTCAGAGAGAGTACATCGAGTACTGAAAAAGTATGGAGTAGCAACGGCCATGCGTCCCCACACCACCCTCAGGCACCTGTTGGTACATCCCAAGGACAAGGTACAACTAGAAGAACAGGGCGAACTGGTGTACCAAATACCGTGCAAGAATTGTGGTGGGGAATACATTGGGGAGACAGGAAGACTACTCAAAACAAGACTGGAGGAACACAGAAAGGACGTAGACAACACGAAAAATGAGAAATACACAAGGAGCGGGAAAAAAAGATTGATGTCTACCATCAATAAATCCGCCCTTACAGACCATACGACAACTGAAAACCATATCATAGACTGGGAGAGAGTGAAAATTGTAGACAAAGAAACCAACAGAAGAATTCGGCATATCAAAGAAGCCATCTGGATCAGAAAAACCAAAACACCCATCAACAGAGACGAGGGCAATTACGAACTGCCTCACGTGTACGATGACGTCATTCAGCGTCATAGGTACTGATGAAGTCGGCGTGACACGTCAACGAAAGCCTCTACCAGGTAATATAACATGATTCTTGGATATGAAAAATGAAAGTTTCTAATTTTAAATATCAACTAGTACCACTGCGACGTGCATTCCACTGTAATTGTATTCAATGGTGTCATCCTAACACAGGTAGTCAGACACGGCGTGCGGTCTTGTCCGATTACGTGTTAATAGTATTACACTACCGACTCTTTCAATTTCAGTTGCATGCAATTTGCAAATAGCCATTTAATTTGTTTTTTTAAGGGAAACACAAACCCTTAATCCTAACACTAATGCCAGTACTAGTATTGCTAACACTACGGTGATAATCCCCATGGAACGTAGCTAATTTTCAAAAACTGATGATCCCTTAACAAACTCGACTTTTGTGTAACGTTTCCTGTTGTCCAGTGTGGTTGCTAGCCATGTTAGTTTCAGCTGTGCGAGGGTGGACTTCAAGTCTAAACCAAGTGCCACCTAAGATTGATAGTCCCCAAACATGAGTCACATGACCACTTCCCTTAAGAAAAACATTTCACCACTAAACACTAGTCAACTGCAGTCATTTCCCAAATGAGTAACTTCCTTCACGGTAGCATTCAAAATACCCTCAAGATAAAATGCAAAATACACTCATGCCGAAACAGTGAATCAGTGGGTTATCATTAATATGAACACTGTTCAGAGTACTTTATACATCACGCTCAGCAGATCTGTTCATTCGGACACAAACTTGACTTCTCTGAAAGTATTCAGCTATATTGCAACCGCTGTACATGACGGATACTCGTACACATGTATCCAGAATATTCACCACTATCAGTACCAGGGACTATTTAAACAGCTGAGTGAACTGTAACTTGGAATGAACGGAAATGACTGGGAAGCTTTGACATGGCGGATCAAACTGGATCCTCTCCTTCCCTGACTCAGTCTGATTTTGTAACATTGTGCTAATTTGTACAACACAGAGATGCCAACTTGCAACTATATATCAGAGTAATGATCTCATGGGTTTGCCATTACGAGGAACGCTGAAAACGGTCACAGTAGACACTGAAGGCAGGGTAGGGTGTGGGAGGGGTATTTTCTCTCGGAATGGTCTGGGGTGAACGCTTTGAGCTTCAACATCAACTGGGTTTGCCCAATAAATGTTTCTCCAAAATGAAGATTTCATGCTGAATGACCAACTAAGTCTTTACAGTACATTCCCTGGGTAAACATGTGCTTAACAATCACTATCAAGATTGTCTTGTGGCAGCAGACACGGAAAGCGATCTGCAAAATAACGTACAAACTACAGCCACTTCTGCATGAAGGAGAAGTTCGTCGTTGAAGGGAAACTTCTTCAGCATATAGCTGGTTGTTGCAATGTAGGAACTGATCACATGAGTGTAGAAACTTGTCAGGTTGAGCTTGTGTTGTGACGATGTAGTCTTTGGCTGCCTTTCCGAACCAACATGTTTTGTACATTTGTACATTCCGCCATGTGCCACATTGATGTCCAATCGACAAACCATGCAAAATGCATGGCTACAACTCACTCGTGATGAGATCAACTACAGGTATTTTGCAGTGTATTCTTTCTTGAACCGTTGGTCCACTGTTATTGTCCTTTTACACTCGGATACAGGGCCTGTAGACGACCTTTTTTCCGAAGAAGACATGGTGTTTTCGCATCAGATTACACAGCCAAAACAATGCTCACATGCGGGAACAACAAGTATAATCACAAACCCAACGCGCAGGGATTCATATTCTCAAATAAATTCCTGCGCACGTGACAGTTTATGCAACTATGGATGAATAAGATCATTATTAGCGTAATTTCTTAAATTACGATTCTCAAAGAATTAATATACATGATTTTTTCCCCAGCTAAGATATCAATAATTCGACTTTGTTTTGTTGCAACGGATAAAACCAACGCAGTACAGTGTTTTGCCATTTTCGACATCGTGTCCTCTTGCGGGATCAGCTAACACATGTGGCTAAATCTGCCACGTGGCGCCACTGTTATCGGAGCCCTACCCACTATGGGTAATACCGTAGTTACTGGCTAAATTAGACTTCCACATTTTTTGCACCAAAAAGCATGGGAGCATAATGATTGATTTACGCATCATAATAGCGTATCAGGGGGCACAATATTGTAATGATTACACCCAAATCATGATGGTTGGCATCTCTGATATTAATGTAAGCCTGTGTTTCAGCCTGGCAACATGCCTGTACATTCCTGTACAACAGCTTTAAGAAGTCTAGAACCCATGCTACAAATGTGTACATTCCAGACCCGGAGGCTGGCACACTTTGGTTGAAATCTGTAAAGTTGTATGAATGTGTAAAAAATAATAACTGGTTAATATTCTTATAACATTCTTATTCTGATCCTATCTATCAGCCAACTCTACAATGTCCAGGGAGGGCTACTTTTAACATAAAAAGTCGATGAACACAAAGAAACATTTACTTTCTAGTCTTTATTATCTATAATAATAATAACAACAACAAGGTAACTTCTTTTGCACCTATGTCCTTGGAAACCAACTCAGAGATGCATCAAAACAAAGACTGGTCAATCTCAAAATCGATAACGCACGTACCCACATTCAGTTTGTCAAAAAGTGGATGGAAAAGCCAGGGAGCTTTCTATTCCCAAAGCCCAGATACGGTTGTATTCTTACACTCCCTAAAACCCATATTCCAATTTCCAAGTATGGGAATCTGGTATAGTACACACAGGTCGTGCATTCTTGGGTAGTTGGCACTGTGACAGGCCAGACCAACAGAAACACGGGCAGTACTAATTCACACAGCAAGAGAGCTGTGTAAAGGAAACCTATCCCCAGACGCCTAGTGTCTACAAGGATCAATGAAACGCTAGTTTCTGGGAGTGTGGCTGGTATGCAGAATGGAGGCAGGGTTGAGGACAAAAACTGTTTTGATCAAATACAAATATGATCCACTTTTTTATTCCAAATACACTTCATCAAATACAACTATGCCGTTATATTAACATTTCAAATACACAAAATTTAATTCAAAGATGTTATCAAATGTTTAGAAGCTACATAGTACAGATTACATTAAAAGGTGCAGACGTAGGTTTGGGTCTAAAGGCAGATGCTAGACATGTACAAATTTACTACTATTTAAGAACCTAAAATGTGCTTTGATTACTGAACATTCTTCAGGATATTTCGTTTTCAAATTAGAAACTTTCACGAAAGCCTCTACCAGGTAATTTAACATGATTCTTGGATATGAAAAATGAAAGTTTCTAATTTTCTAAAATGTGCTACTTCGAGCAGGTGAAATACAACATTTAACACAACCTTGCTGTATTTGATCAGATACACCAAATTATGAACATCAAAGCTTCTTGAAAAAGGCAAATTATACAAGATTTCAAATTTATAAAATCAATGAATGATTGTAAATTAAAAACAACTGCACAGAGAAAGGGGGTGACAGCCAGTCCTGAGAAAACCACCCACTGTCCTGTCTGACTCATACTAGTCACCCCATTGACACACATACAGGCTGGTGCTGAGTGAATGTTATCTGAGCACATCTACTACAGACTGGTAGATAGAGCCAGGCAGTGAATGAGGCTGTGGGTCAACATGGTGCAAGTGGCATTGTGTGACCAGCAGGCACCCTGGTCTCACCACCACTAGCACCAGCAGCATCCCCACACACTGGCCAGTGTCCTTGATGTCAGCCACATTGCCCAACAATACTAAATAACCAGGACTGATCCTCAATGTCAGCAACACTGCCAACAATACTAACTGACCAGTTGAGTGTCCAGCTCTATGTGGGACTGGTCCTAAATATCAGCTACACTGCCAAACAATACTAACTAACCAGCTATATGTAGGACTGGTACTAAATATCAGCTACACTGCCAAACAATACTAACTAACCAGCTCTATGTAGGACTAGTCCTAAATATCAGCTACACTGCCAAAAAATATTTACTAACTAACCAGTGCTATGCATGACTGGTCTTAAATATTAGCCACTGCCAAACAATACTAACTAACCAGTTCTATGCAGAATTGGTCCTAATTATCAACAAAACTTACAAACAATACTAACTAACCAGCTAATGTGTGAGGGTCGGGACTGCAGGTTTCTCTTTAAATGCCCTTAAACTGGGAAATGAACATGTAGTTCTAATGTTTTATGTACTTCTTCCAAACTTCATGTCTGCATGTCCATCCAAAGGAAAAATTTTGTTCCCAGGGATCTAGACATGTTTCCTGTGATGACACAAGCATTACTAGGACAGTAGGACTCCAACAAAATACTGACAAAACACAAAATTTAGAAGGGAGGGAATTCTCCACCCTTCTAAATGTTTGTTTTATGTTTTTGTTGAACTCTCATGAGCCGGTACTTATCATCCTGGGCAGCAAACACACTTCCATGAAAATCTACAGCAGCGTACTGTTATTGATTTAATGGATAATCAAGGAATTCTCAGCCAAGATACAGACATGAACATGTCGTTCAGAACTGTCAACATTGTTAACGAAGGTCTCATCTTTTGCTAGTAACACGTGTAACACTAAAGTAGATAATACGTATCAAGTCTAATTACAGCAAAGCAGCCGGTCTGGGGGTCAACTGCCATTAAATAATATGTTGTTTCACTAAAACACTGCTACTGATGGTGCCTATCAAAAGGCCTTGGTGCAACTGATATGATATCATATGTGCCAGTCACCAGTTGTCACGCATATACACAGCCGCATGACTACATCACGTGATACTGTTCATCGTCCCCCAGTACAAAAAACAGTTAACAATAATCAAATAATGATTCAATTATAAAGGTCTGCTCGGTTGCGTGTGGAAAATGTGTGTTTGACCTTGCTTATGAAATAGCTTTTACTAGCTTATCTGAATTCTCATTCTGACAGACCAGGCATTCCATCAAGTTAATGTTACTGAGTCATGTGTAAGCAACTGTGATTCACCAAGTAAATGATAACTATCCAAGCATGTAGGTCTGAGGGAAATGGTTCGACTTGCTTTTTTCTTGAATTGACACCTTACACACATTTTGACGTGTGGGTTTCTAGTTCACCAGTTAGCAGTGCTGTACAATTAAAAATACCAGTCGGTGACCATTTCATTTTTGGTGTCCATTCTAGTGACACATGTTGCCAATTGTAATGTTTTTTTATATTTATGATTCAATATTATACAGTGGAATCACAATCAAAAGGTATGTTTCAGTGTTTGCGTTAACGCCGTTTTGGGGCGATATTACGTGGTTTTTCGAGGTGGGGCACAGTTTTTCAAGTTTCACTGCGTCTCTTCGACACAATTCTAGTTGTTCCATGGCCCTCTAACACAGACAATGGCCACACAGACAATAAACTGAACAATGACCTGAATGGGAATTATTTTAATCACATCTTACATTGATGACTGTATATTGAGAACAGTCTAATCAATATGATTGTGCCTTGCTTACCTCTTGTCTATAGTTAACATTGTTTATAAACTTTAGACAAGCACCGGGAACAGTGTTAGTTGCCGCCGATGCCATATTATTGCCTATCATAAATTGTTCAAGTCTTACAAAACAAAGTGCAATTCGTTAACATCTATGCAAATAATGTCCATCCATACATCTACCTGATATGCATGATATGTTTACAAATACCTCCGTCAGCCAGGATCACAAACGACAACATTGAGTTCTAGTCTTACATGTAAAGAGTATGTCATTTGTGTGTGTGTGTAATAAAATATGATGTAGCTGCTGCTTATTATGCTTTGCAGCATGATACATACTAGCTGCAGATTCAAACCCATACCTGGCTAAACCTTCAGTCATATTTAGTCCTAGACAAGAGGCTAGCCTTGTTGTCAAAGACTAAACTGCATCCACAGAATGATAAGAATCCAGGTCACCAAAATTGTACTTACTGGATGCTATTTGAAATATTATTAGAATGCAATAGACGTGCATTTTATGTATGTGATCAATTATAATAGTTAATAATAACCATGTAAAAAAATACTTATAAAGTTGTTTTGTTATGAAAACCATAACATCATATACACAGCTGCACACTTTGGCGGTTAATTAACAACAGTATTGGGCAACAAACATATAAATAGTCAATTACTTGAGCATGATTATTTTGTAAAAAAGACATGGAAATGTGTGTCAATGTGGTTTGTAAATTAGTCAGGCCAGTTAAAAAAAAATATGGGCCAGTTAATATTTTACTAATTTCAGACACTGATATGCTAGACAATTTGAAAGAAAATTTAAACTTACATAAAGTTTCTCACGCTTAAATTATCAATTGATTTAGTCTATCTATTACACTAACTGTTATCTGTAAGCGTCTTCCCTTACGAAGCAAGCGTCTTCACAAGTTACGATGCCGCCTAAAAGTCGACGTAAAGCATGGAATTATTATTTAAAAAACGTATAACGTACTGTATAACATATACGATACGTACTGTATACCGTATAGAGCCATACGATACACGACTCTAGTGATTATCCCAGACACAGGTTTGTCTTGCATCTGTCAAACACGAAAACGGGTCATGCCAGTAGAATGAATGAATTGAATGGGAGTACCCCAACTTTTCAAGATTCAGCGAATGTAGACACCCACTTGGCACTTGTCCTATTGAGGCATGATTGCCAATTTGGGAGTCCATTTCTAGTGAGGAACTTAATGGAAATAAAACAAATCGGCACCTACCCTCATCAAGAATACAACGTTTGGTGTACATTGGTTATATCCGCGTCACAAATGACATCGCGATGACTAATGTCTCCAAATGAGGCGATCCCGACGCGACACCTTCCTCTTTCTAATACGGCTCCTTTCAACTTTCACTAGGTCGTAGTGGTGCGTTTCCGAAGAATGAGGAGTAAGTCTGCTGCTCGCACAAGCTCGTAAACTTTCTACATAAACATAACGTAATATATTACGAAGAAGTAAACTTAATATTTCGATCCGGTTTAAATTTCATGCGGCTCCAAACCGGGATACTTCCATCGCCGCCATCTTGACCTTTCGCAGTCGGGACTATTTCCTGGACTGAATGACTTGGATGAAGTTGTAATACAAATTAATAAAAATGACATTTACAAAACTGTTATGTTATGATAAAGTAAATGTATGTATATTTATTTACCAGGTTTTAAAGGATAACTAGTGAGGTGATAAAACATTGAAGAACTCTTTATGACGTAACATCTTTTCGGCCATATCCCTCCACAGGAAGTTAGTAGACAGCGCCACTTGCGGCGTAGGTTGTCTTAAAATCTGGAGGTTTGTGTACAAATGTTGGCGTGATGTCAAGTGCCGTTTTGGTGTCTGGATAATTCACTGCGTTTTAGTTTAGGTGTATGTCATGTAAAACAAAACTACGTGTAAATCGTGTGCACACCATACTGCAAATGTCCTGGTCCAACCATATTGTAATGTTAGCCAAAGATAACTCTGTGAACAGTTACACTGACACTGTCACCGACGCAGTGGTGTCATTCTACGCGACGACTACGGTAATTGCACATTTTGGAAGCTGTATATATTATTTAATTAAGTATAGAAATGGACCATTTTCTTAGCTTCATTAAGTTTATTAATCGTAACAACATCGCACAAATGCTTGGAGTGCTATAACAAACTTAAAAAAAATGCAAGAACATCAAACTGGAAGCGTTATTTTATATCAATTATATATGTTGAATTGAATTGAATTTTATTCAACATAACATACATACATATACAGCATAATTCCTATAATGCATACTAAATAATATAGTATATAATATATTGAAATGTTGAAAGGAAAAATGCAAGAAGTGCAATACTTATAGTTAGCATTTCCCTTTCCATAATACATGTACTTGATTTAAAAGATAATTTGACGAATGAGGTACATGAAGTATAATTTAATACTCCTTATGAACAAGTATCTTTGATGTAGATAAAGTTGATACATAAAAGGATTGGAACATGATGTATAACAAATGAGTAAAAAAAAAAATATATATATATTTTTAAGAATTTGAAGAGTACATAATGTATTTATTGACCAATAGGAATAAGTATCGTTGATGTAAGAATACTTTATACAAAATTAAGATTTGAATACGATTATAGCGATAAAATAAAATGTACTATATATTGTATTTACTGACCAGTAGTGATCTATACCTTTTCTTAAAGGCAATTACATTAGTGCAATTTTTGATATTTGTATTTAAACAATTCCACATATTTACACCTTTTATACTGATACACATCGCTTTCAGAGTTGTTCTGCAATACTTAGATTCAAAGTTATTTTCTTGACAAGTATTGTGGGCATGAGTGGTGTTTACCACTTTAAAACGAGAAAGAAAATTATTTGGCATTAATCTGTTATATATTTTATACATTATGACCATGAATTTTAAATCAATCAGGTCAAAAATAGTCAGTGCATTACATTTAAAGAAAGCTGGCTTTGAGTGAGCTCTATACTCCAACTGACAGCATATTCTGATTGCACGTTTCTGTAGAATATACAATGGCTGGATTCTATTTTTATAAGTGTTTCCCCATATCTCACAAGAATAGTCCATATAAGGTAGAACAAATGAACAATACAAAGAGTACAATGCAGTCTCATTCAGCAACCATTTAACACGACGCATTACTGACAGATTCTTTGCAATTTTAGTATGTACAACATTCACGTGTTGAGACCATGTAAGTTTGCAGTCAATATAAACACCAAGGAATTTGATACAATTTATTTGTTCAATATTAGTGTTATCTATGGAGATATTATATTCACATGGGGCATTAGTGTGACTGAAGACCATGAAATTTGTTTTTGATAAGTTTATTGAGAGCTTGTTTACTTTAAACCATTTGTGTAGTTTGTTCATTTCACTTGACACTTTTGTACACATTTCCAACAAATCACTTCCTTCAACAACAAAACTGGTGTCATCAGCAAACAGTATGGACTTTAAGTGTGACGACACATTACATAAGTCATTAACATACATAATAAACAGAGTTGGCCCTAAAATTGATCCTTGTGGTACACCACATGTAACAGTAGCACAACTTGAATTCACACCGTTGAAGCACACATACTGTTTCCTGTTTTCTAAATAACTACTGATCCATTGTTTGGTAACACCCCTAACACTAATGTTCTAGTTTATCGATAAGAATTTTGTGATCCACTGTGTCGAAGGCTTTCTTTAAATCAATAAAAACACCAATAGTAAGCTTTCCCTTGTCCATTGCATTTGTAATTTCCTCCACTAATTCCATTACTGCCATGGAAGTGGACATATTTTTTCTAAATCCATACTGACGGAAATACAAAACTTGTTTTGCATTTAGAAAATTCATTATCCTCTTGTTAAATATATTTTCCAGAATTTTAGAAAAGTGAGGTAGTAAAGATATAGGCCTATAGTTGGAGACAATTTGGTCATCCCCCGCTTTGAATAAGGGAATCACTCGGGCAATTTTCATATCATCGGGAAACACACCTTGTTCTAGTGAAGAGTTACATATATGCTTTAACGGAACTAGAATATGAGGAATTATATTTTTGACTAAACACATATTAATGCCATCATAATCTTTAGACGTTTTACTTTTACAATTATACACAATAATTAATAATTCTTCATCAGTGACTGGTTTTTAAAATAATGTTTCTTCTACCCTGTCACCCAGGAAGGACACAACATTTGCATTACATTTGGGTATATTTTTAGCTAAAGTTGGCCCGATATTAATAAAAAAATTGTTGAAATGTTCTGCAATATTCATATTCCCTGAAATAGTTGATCCATTGTTCTTAAATCCAGATGGATAGGATGATTTTTCTGAAGATTGTTTATTCAACAATGTATTAATTATTTTCCATGTTTCTTTCATATTTTGCTTATTTTCTTCTAGTAGGTTAGAGTAATACTCCTTCTCACACTGTCTCATGATTGATGTGAGTTTATTTTTATATGTTTTATATCTAACTTCAGCATTATCACTTCTTGTTTTGAGGAAACGTTTATACAGTATGTTCTTTTTTTTACATGCATTTTTTAGTCCTGAAGTCATCCATGGTTTGTGCCACCTTTTATTCTTTCGAGAAATAGTTTTAGCAGGAAAACAAACATCATAAGTATTTTTGAACAATTCAATAAATGTATTATAGCTTGAATTAACATCATCATTGTTCAAAACTTCATCCCATTTCATAATTTCTAAGGTATTGATAAATGTCTGTAATTGTTCTCCGTCAAATGATCTTGTTTGAAAAGACTGGTTTACAGTTTGGTGAACGTTAGTCGTATAGTCACAAATTTGGAAGACAGGTAAGTGGTCGCTTAGATCATTTATAAGTAAGCCACTAATTGTGGACCTGTGTAGCTCAGTTGTAAATATGTTGTCAATAAGTGTTGCACTATGCGTAGTTATCCTTGTAGGCCTTGTTATTAAGGGATGTAAACCATAACTATACAAATGATCAATAAAATTGTTTGTAGCAGCATGATTTTTATATTGCAAGAGGTCTACATTAAAATCTCCACACAAGTATACTATTTTGTCATTGCAGTTATTAAATACGTGATCTATATGTTCATTCAGTAACCCTAGATCTGTATTTGGTGCACGATAAATAGATGCAACTATTATGTTTTTACCAATACTAGTAGTAATTTCTGTACAAATAACTTCTGCACAATTATCTATACACTTTGATATAGTAGGTAGGGGTTTATGCTTTAGGGACTTATTTATATACAGTGCAACTCCACCTCCTGTCCGTTGGTTTCTATTAGTCTTAAAGCAATTATAGTTTTCTAGCTGATATTCATCATTTTCATTCATCCAAGTTTCAGAAATTGCAATGACATCAAATTTGCAGTCTAACAGTGAAATACATGCTTTTAATTTGTTAAAGTTTGCAGACATGCTTCTGACACTAAAGTGTATTATTGAGAAATTGGATAATCTTTGATTTTTTGGTACGATTTTGGTATTGAATTCATCCTCTGTGTAGTATACACTATCACAGTCAACTCTATTATGGAAATTGTTGTCAGAGTCTATATCATCATTTATAGAATGTCCATTTTTCTGTGAGTAAGTAAAAGGTGCATAGTTAAGGTGTGTACATTGTTCATACAAGTCAATTATATTATCATTGAAACCTGATAAATTAAAGATTAGATCTCGATCAGTTACATCACTGAAAGGGAATATTTCATTAACACAATTATTACAGAACCAGTCTTCACTAGCACTAGATAAAGTAGTAAGCTGTTCATTTGTCAGGTTTGCACACTTTCGATGAACCCAAAGTTTACATTGGTCACAAAATATAGCATTTAATTTTACATTTTTAAAGCAAATGCTACAAGGGTTTTTCGAAGCCATGATGAAAAGTCAAGTGTTCACCATTTCAAGGACGAGTGTTCACAAGAGAATTCACTATAAGTAGACACCTAGTCCCTCCACTTTTTCCTTGGTCCATCCTAAGGAGAATAGGTCATCTGGCGAGTCGATCTTGAAGCGTTTCTCTTCGTTGTTTGGCATTTTCTTGACACAGAAGAGCTTGCAGTCGAGTGTGTAAGCCCGCTCAATCTCGTCGTCATGTTTGAGGTTGTAGAGCAATGTAGCTCTCATCTTTGTGAGATCATCGGTAACATACACTCTAGGTCCGGTGTCACTTCGAAGGTTTTTTTTCTTGCGCATGAAGTCTGTTTTAACAACTCTCCTCACAAATTTCGCAATGATGGTGCGAGGCTTGCCACTGGATCGGTTTCCAGGTAGCCGATGGGCTACACTGATGTCATTCTTGGTGATAGCCACACCCGCCTTGCGTGCGAGCTTCACCACTTCGTCAGCTGTATCTTCATTGTCTCCCATCTCAGGCAGTCCGTTGATGCGAATATTCTCCTTTCTTGTATATTGTTCGAGCTATAACTTATGTCATTGTCAGTGGTGTTACAATAGTGATTTGAACCTTACGGATACAGTAAATACACGTATGCGACCATTAAACTATGAATCATGTGTCACTAACAAGAAATCAACCATGTATTCATTAAACATTATACCATTTTTGCGATCTATCATGCATTGAGTTTGTGGTACACTGTGTGTGTTCCAATATGTGGTACAGTTCAACATTGTTAGAGCCACGGCAATTGCAAATTGTAGTACATACCCAGACAGTCTGCTCATATTGCTAGAAAAATTGTACAGATAAACATCCAAATGTGCACCTACATCTAAGTATGCGCATGTTTGAAAAGATTATTGGTAACACCATTGATGGTGTCAGTCACACCACTGACACTGGTAACACCACTGACAGGATGACCATACTTACACGGCTTGTGCATATATTGAGGGTGCATAAGTGAATACGAGTAGAGTTTACCCACTACACTTGTCAGAGCTCTTTTTGGATTTCTTGCCAAATGCGAGTGTCTTCTACTTGCAAGACTAGGCTCGGGGATGAAGCAACGGATCTGGTCGTCGGCGTACAAACTAATATCTGCTCGAGGATAAGGCTAATAGAAACGAGTCCAGGATAAAAGTTATCGACGTACTGAACGACGCACCACTGATCTATGCGCTGATCGTTGATTTCGTCTGGTCGCGACATGGCTGTGGACACATGATGTTGTGTTGTTGCACTGCTGCTGTTCTCAACGTCACCCTTTAATTGCACCTCGGACACGTCCTCCCTGGCTACATGATCATTGGTCTCACAACGGCAATTGTCAGTCCGAAACATGGGCAATCTATTTTACCTCGTTCCTTCGAACAAAGGCAACTGACATCTCTAACCTGCAAGGCGTTTGGTGAGAGGCGGATAATTTGTTGAAGTTGCATTGTGCCTTTGATCAATTTCAACACTCCCACTGACGTCAGCACTTCAGACTTTGCCTCCACCTGGGTTTCATCAACAGAGAAGAGTTCAACAGACGACTTCTGCGCTCGCAAGGCATCGTACATTGACATGGCATTTGGTATGTCATACCCATTGCGTGTCAGCCTGTCGGCTGCACCCTTTAGCAAACCCCCTACTCCATCCGGAGCCCCTTTACCGTGACAGGCTTCAAAGAAAAGCCATTTTTGAAGTGCTTGCGGAAAGGCTCAGTTGACAGTAGGTAAAAATTCGCTTTCTGTCTGTATTGTGTGGAGGGGATGTCACTGAGGAAGTGGATAGTGGTAACCTTCGGATGTCTCTCCTTAACCATGTCAAGGACAGGGTCAAGATGTGCCCATATGGCAGACGGGTCCAGTTAGAGATCAAGCAAAATGTTGTTGTGCCCGCAGTCGTGTATAGAATACCCGTGTGCAAACACGCATGCTTGTGGGAGCCCCCGAAGTGGACTGACTGAATCTCGCTAGCATACCGACACGTGTAATCCTCACTGAAGTCAACGTGAATAAGACACTCGCTGTCTGTGGGTCCTTCCCGAATCAATAGATTTGAAACTGACACCTGATGTTGAATACATGTCACTTGAACTTGTCAAGGCTTACATGGAAACGTGCGACAAGTTCCTGCTCGCTGGTCTGCACCTCTTTCTTTACGGTGATTATAAATTTCTTTTCGCACTGTTTTCGTTCGATGATTTCGCATTGTAAAATGTTACGCCATCGAAGCCGGCAGGTTTCGTCAATTGAAAGGCAACCGTTTTACATTCGTTGAATGCGCCGTATGCACAGTCCTTTGAAGTTGTGTTGCAAACTTGGCGATCTGCAATCTTCTCAAGATCTGTCGTTGATAGCAGACCTTTCTCGTACAGTTTGTCTGCCAAGAATTGTACATTTTCATGCGTCATGCATTGGCATGTTTCAATGTCTTGCTCTGTTGGTGGGACTACCCAGAATGGCCATTATTCTACAGAAGAAAGAGTACGATGCTTTGACTTGTGATTCTGCGACAAACTTCAGATGGATATTTTTAAGAGAGTCACACAATAGTTGACGTTTATCTTCTATTTTTGTTTTTGTGTTCTTCTTGCCGGTAGCTACTCGACTGACGTCGCCACGCAGGTAGAACGCCTTGATCTCAGTTTGCAAGTTGATGGCGGCATGACTGGCTCATATGCCATCTCCTTGCTGAATTCCTGACGACCCAAGCTCATCCCGTGCGCGAGTCAGACACCTGTATTTTTTGATGGTTTTCCCGGACATCACTCTGGCTAATGACCATTTTTCTTTTTGCGATTTTGAATTACGGTACTTTGCCTGCAGATCTTGCAGAAGCGCAAAATGAAATGTCAAAACACACTTCACGTTTTCCGATTTCGATGGCCAGTGGCTCAGAAGTCGTTTCGTCCTTGTCCTTGGACTTTGGTTTGCTCAGAGCGTAGCAAGTTTTTCATGGTTGGTGTCTTTGCGCCGGAGCCGTAAGTACCGCATTTTGTATTTGTTGGCCTGCTTTGTCTTAAGTTTGAGTTGCGCCCGTAGCTTCACGTTGTCCCCCTGGATCCTTGCTCGGTCTTTGGTGACTTGATTTCGTCCTTGTCTCCGTTGCCTGGAATCGGCTAAAAGTGCACCTAAGCGAATACGTGATTAATTGATGTACCACTATCAGAAAATACATAACTACGTGCAGTGGCGGACCGACGGACCCTGGAATAGATGACTGATGGGGTGGCTGAGGCGCAGTGTTGAAATGTGAAGATAAGCCAAGGAGGTTGGCAAATAAAGAGATGCCACTGATCTGTATTTATTTTGCTGTCAACATTATTCTAGTGGGCTTTCAATGGCAAATATGATGTGGCAGAATATGTACCCCTTCCCATGGACCAGCCACTAATGCATCCAGCTCAAAATGAGCAACATTAAAATAAGCACGATAATGACAGTCATTCTCCCTACAAGTACAACAGGGCGATAATCATTGGAAATGATGCACCTACCTTGATGGTGGTGGTGGTGCGGCGATTCCTTCGTGCGACACTGGGGGCGATAAAGGACAGTTTGTTTGCTGTTTCCGCAGTCGACTCCTGCACTGTTGAGCTCTCCATGTTTTCCTTTGAACTCGCTGTTCTCTCTGATTTATCACCTAATGCTCGTTTCCCTGCACGTATCTCTTCTATATAGTTCTTTTCTGCAGGTGTTCGGTACGGTGTTCTGCATTGCATTTAGCTCGATATGGCCTTTGCTTTTCGGCATTGGACAAAGGAGCCATTGACTGTGAAACATAATAAAATAATAGTTAATAACCTACCAAGTTTTACAGAATAATTTGCTATTGTTCCGCTACTAAGGAGTCTACCAGTCCAGTAGATGTTGGTTAAATATTTTATAGTATATTTTTTATATACAGTGTCAATTTTTGTAGGTAGCCTGGCTATCTGTAGGATTTTGTGTGCATTATATATAATATATGCCTTTTTACTATATTTCAAGGATACTCCATTTTCCAGTAGTTCCTAACTCGACTAGTCTTGTATCTTAATTGTAATATGTGTTTTTGTAATATGAAAAGTTTTTTCATAATCTATACATTACGTTATTTTGCAAGAAGCATTAATTAGATATACCCTGTACATCATAATGTTTCATAATGTATTTGTCTGCCTTTATTTTACCTAGGTCTAGTGGATGATTTTCATGTTAGGTGGACAGTGGTGTTACTTTTCGTCAGCGGTGTTACTTTATAACAGGTAACACCACTGACAGTAACACTACTGACAGTAACACCACTGACAGTAACACTACTGACAGATGCACCCAAAATAACACATTCTCCCTTATAAATGGTTGTGCCAGCTCAATTTTCAAGGCGATACAATTTACAATTGTGCATACCACATAACCTGCACTATAATTATCACTAACGATTGGCTTACTAGGAGCTATAGTCATAACTGATAACACCACTGACTGAGATTAAACATACTCATTGAAATTGAACCAAGTCTTGACAAATTGTAGTAAAATGTGCATAGTTGTACTTTGACATGGAGTGACATCTGGTGCAAAGAAGCAGAACTGTATGGGGATCATACACTATCACACCTGGCTGACTATGCAAAGTAACACCACTGACAGGGAATTTTGTAACAGTCATTGTGCGAGCAATAAAATGGAAAATAATGCACTGTGATAAAAATCAGCACTTGTACTCTTCTGATTTATAATTGTCATTAACATTGGCCCAAACTAAGACGTCTAGATAAATAAACATTTTTAAATTTACTAAAAATATTAAAATATATACTCAGATTTATTTACTCATGTGACTGACACTTATGTGTCAAACTTTACCCTATACTTTAGACATAATTGAATTATTCTTAATATTATATTGTCTGACCATCTCAGTGCATGGCAAACTTGTTAAGTCAAGTGAAGATGCCCATTTTACGACTTGTGACTTAATTTAGAATTAAGTTTCAAGAAATAAATGACTTACAGGTCTTAAATGCGCCTTCAGTCAGCATAATGATTTAAGTTTGTATTTCAAATGTAAGGCCACGTAAAATAATTCCCAGTTTCTCGTTAAACATATATAGTCATACCTATAAGTAATGCAACACTTTCTAAATATAATTATTCATCTAAATATGTTTTCCGGCACAATAAATTAATAACTTAGATTTTTGTCAGGCCAACTGAATTTGTCTACGTATGGGTTAACCGCTTGTAAGAATATACATTTGGTTCATTGATTACATAGATTATTGATTACTGAGAATAGCATCTTTGATAGTTGCCAGCCACTCCATCAGCATAACAGAAATTATCCCTCATTTACTTTTTTCAGAGTTATGAGAAAGAGAAATCAGGAATTTGTAACATGGCCTTTAGAATAAGAAATCTCCTTTCTTTGTTGGCAGGTATTATCGCAGTGTCAGCCAGAAATGGCTATTAGAACTAGGGCACAGAAACCTACAGATATGACTCGTATTACTTACTTACTATCCGTTACGCCCCCTGGTGTTTAGGGCAGTGACAAGGTTCCTCCATCGCTTTCTCCGGCCACTCACTGTATTGTGGTAAAGAGCGAACGGGTAATTAGTGGTAACTTACGTGGCTCGCTCTTTATGTTCGGTTGCTGCGTTGCGTTCTGTGGTCGCCGTTGATCCTGAGCCAGCACATCGGAAGTATGATGTCTTGCTCGGGTGGATCGGTGTGGCGCACTTGGTATGGGTGTGGTTGGGGTTTATATACAGGGCAGGGGTATTGGTGTGCAGTGGTGTGTGCAAGGGGTAGTGGGTGGGTGTCGATGAGCAGTGCTACCATCTGGTGACTACCACAGTATGGTGCCCCAGCTGTGGTTCATTTCCTACAGCTCACCCTCCACTGTTCTCCTTCATCACTCGTATATTTCATAATATGTAATATTGCTAATAAATTAGTTTTACCATACATATATGTTGCATTTTGAAGTTTGTGTGAGTACAGTTTTATTTAATTGTGACTTGAACGGAGAACTTTAGTGACTTATCAATCAGTCTTAATTGGCGCAAGTTACAACCCTATATTAACAATTATTTTGTTATACAATTCTATACAATTTTATAGTATTTAAGGGTTATTTTGAAAATATTTCAACAGCTGTTCATTTAATGTCGATTGTCTCATGCAGTGTGGCAGAGATGACACCGTGTGAGCCAAGGGTCGTCTCCAGAGGTGAGACCATGTCATCCAGGGATCGTCTCAAACTACTCGGAATTGAGTTTGCGCCACTCAACATTCCGCTGAAGCGTCGCCTGGAGACTTTTGCTGTACTACAATGGATTCTGAGTGTCCTCTTCATGGGATTGACATGTGTGGCACTGCTGGTTGCGTTATTGTTCACTCCGTTCTACTGGTTGACACTGATCTACATCGCCTGGTACGTCTATGACTACTCAAAACCAGAACAAGGAGGACGAAGGTTTGAGTGGGTGCGGAGGTGGTCGCTATGGAAACATTACAGGGACTTCTTCCCAATCAGTCTAATCAAGACGTGTGATCTCGACCCGGGAAAGAATTACATCTTCGTTGTCCACCCACATGGCATTATAGGTAATGGAACGTTTGGCAACTTTGCGACGGACGCGACAGGTTTCTCGGAACTGTTCCCGGGGATTCGACCGATGTTGTTGACGTTGAACCTTATGTTTATGTTTCCGCTTTTGAGAGACTATTTAATGTCATTTGGTGAGTCTTGTAAGAGAACATTTGTGCATGTGTGCGTGCATGCATGCACGTATAGAATGCTTTGTGTCGTACCTGCCTGTCTTGCTGCCTGCCAGTATGGACTGTTTTTTCCAATTCTTTATTCAGTATTTGTTAATTAATACGGCATGTGTGTTGCTGAATTTGATCACTTTGTATGCGATCAATAAACACTTGTGGCACAATTTTGTCAGGTCAAGTTGGCAATATGAAAAAATACATTATATGTAATTATTATATATACATACATGCATGTATACATACATTCAAAACACACAAAATCAATTAAAATTGCAATATAATTACACAAACAGGATTTTACCTGGCATCTCAATCTATAGGATTTACAATTACATAATTCGACCATGCCATGCATATATATATCCATTCCTCTCTATAATGTTGTACAGTTGTATGTGACCTGTCCTCATGATAATTTTGTTTTAGGTTCTTGTCCATGCAGTCGAGCTAGCATGAAGTGGTTGCTATCAAAAGAGGGAACCGGCAATGCGCTCGTTTTGGTGGTTGGTGGTGCCACCGAAGCACTGAATGCATGGCCTGGAAGTTTCAACTTGCAACTAAAAAATCGCAAGGGATTTGTGAGAATGGCACTCAAGCATGGGTATGTACTGGGTTTAATTTCAGAATACAAATAAACACTAAAAGTTGTTGGCCCTTGAGAGTTTTAGGCTTATTTTTGTGCCACAAAACCTTTGCGACAGTCGTCACAGAAGACGCTACATATAGAAACACCCAGAAGGTCATGTTGACAGGCGTGACCATGCTAATATTTTTGTGATAATGGAAGCCAGTCCGATAATTTTTATTGTAAACTAGCTGAGTTACTTGGCGTTGCTTGGGGAAAAAAGGCAATCATATGTAGACAGAGATTGTACTGGTAACTTGTCTATCACTGACGGCGTGTAGATAGAGATTATACTGGTAATTTGTCTGTAGCTGACGGTGTGTAGACAGAGATTGTACTGGTAACTTGTCTGTCGCTGATGGTGTGTAGACAGAAATTGTACTGGTAACTTGTCTGTCGCTGATGGTGTGTAGACAGAGATTGTACTGGTAACTTGTCTGTCGCTGATGGTGTGTAGACAGAGATTGTACTGGTAACTTGTCTGTCACTGATGGGTGTAGACAGAGATTGTACTGCTAACTTGTCTGTCGCTGATGGTGTGTAGACAGAGATTGTACTGGTAACTTGTCTGTCACTGATGGGTGTAGACAGAGATTGTACTGGTAACTTGTCTGTCTCTGACGGCGTGTAGACATAGATTGTACTGGTAACTTGTCTGTCTCTGACGGCGTGTAGACAAAGATTGTACTGGTAACTTGTCTGTCTCTGACGGCGTGTAGACAGAGATTGTACTGGTAACTTGTCTGTCGCTGATGGTGTGTAGACAGAGATTGTACTGGTAACTTGTCTGTCGCTGATGGTGTGTAGACAGAGATTGTACTGGTAACTTGTCTGTCGCTGATGGTGTGTAGACAGAGATTGTACTGGTAACTTGTCTGTCTCAGAGATTGTACTGGTAACTTGTCTGTAGACAGAGATTGTACTGGTAACTTGTCTGTCACTGATGGGTGTAGACAGAGATTGTACTGGTAACTTGTCTGTCGCTGATGGTATGTAGACAGAGATTGTACTGGTAACTTGTCTGTCTCTGATGGTGTGTAGACAGAGATTGTACTGGTAACTTGTCTGTCGCTGATGGTGTGTAGACAGAGATTGTACTGGTAACTTGTCTGTCACTGACGGGTGTAGACAGAGATTGTACTGGTAACTTGTCTGTCGCTGATGGTGTGTAGACAGAGATTGTACTGGTAACTTGTCTGTCTCTGATGGTGTGTAGACAGAGATTGTACTGGTAACTTGTCTGTCTCTGATGGTGTGTAGACAGAGATTGTACTGGTAACTTGTCTGTCGCTGATGGTGTGTAGACAGAGATTGTACTAGTAACTTGTCTGTCGCTGATGGTGTGTAGACAGAGATTGTACTGGTAACTTGTCTGTCACTGACGGGTGTAGACAGAGATTGTACTGGTAACTTGTCTGTTGCTGATGGTGTGTAGACAGAGATTGTACTGGTAACTTGTCTGTCACTGACGGGTGTAGACAGAGATTGTACTGGTAACTTGTCTGTCGCTGATGGTGTGTAGACAGAGATTGTACTGGTAACTTGTCTGTCGCTGATGGTGTGTAGACAGAGATTGTACTGGTAACTTACTGGTAACTTGTCTGTCTGATGGTGTGTAGACAGAGATTGTACTGGTAACTTGTCTGTCGCTGATGGTGTGTAGACAGAGATTGTACTGGTAACTTGTCTGTCGCTGATGGTGTGTAGACAGAGATTGTACTGGTAACTTGTCTGTCGCTGATGGTGTGTAGACAGAGATTGTACTGGTAACTTGTCTGTTGCTGATGGTGTGTAGACAGAGATTGTACTGGTAACTTGTCTGTCACTGACGGGTGTAGACAGAGATTGTACTGGTAACTTGTCTGTCGCTGATGGTGTGTAGACAGAGATTGTACTGGTAACTTGTCTGTCGCTGACGGCGTGTAGACAGAGATTGTACTGGTAACATGTCTGTCGCTGACGGTGTGTAGACAGAGATTGTACTGGTAACTTGTCTGTCTGTGACGGCGTGTAGACAGAGATTGTACTGGTAACTTGTCTGTCGCTGATGGTGTGTAGACAGAGATTGTACTGGTAACATGTCTGTCGCTGATGGTGTGTAGACAGAGATTGTACTGGTAACTTGTCTGTCGCTGACGGCGTGTAGACAGAGATTGTACTGGTAACTTGTCTGTCGCTGACGGCGTGTAGACAGAAATTGTATTAGTAAGTTGTATGTCACTGACGACGTCGCTACCACTAGGACTAACCTGTCTTGGTGATTGCAGTGTGTTTGTTTAGAAAGTAAACATGTCTACGGCATTCCTTTATTTTTTTCTACACTTGACTATCTCAAATATCACCGTGAATAATGGTCGCCACATAGATATCTATCACAATCGTTATAGTGAAATGAGATTTCTTTTCCTTGTTACAATGTGATTATCAAAATCTTAATTAAGTGAAGTAGGCCTATGCTATGGCTATGAGTACATCGCTACTGCCACCCACCACTGCGTGAATACTGATCACATGGAGACTGCGTAGTTTGCAGGCAGAAATATAACTTGACATTCACTTTTCATTGAAGTTTTGTTGGCTGTATAAGTGAATAAATGTTATATTAATCAATAATTTGAAATAGTATTTTTATAGATGCCAAAACGTAGCTCCATCTGTAGGAAAGATGTGAAATGCAAAAGAGGGCGCCACACCAGAAGTAGCACGTGCTCAAGGGACTGAAATGCTGGTGCCTTGGTTAAGCAGTGAGAATTTTCAAATGTCAAGAACTAAAAAACTATTCAAAATTTCTGCATACATGCAGCGATATATTTGTAGATGGCATAATTATTTTTTTACGATGATATAGAAAAACATTAAATTCCACGGCTGGAACTCCACGTATAGCCTTTGGAAATATTGAGCCCCCCAAGTTCTCCACCCTCCGGACAAATTTCGAAAATGTCTCAATCTATGAACCATCTCAATGGGTCTGCTAGACCACATGCAAAATTTCAGCCCGATACATGCAAAACTGACGGAGATGTGGGTTCACAAACAAACAGAACAAACTGTTTTATAATATAGAAACATATTATAAACAGACATACTGACTGCCCAAATGTTTTGTACCGTCTGGATATTTAAAATGCATCCCATGGTCTTCCACAGCTGACTGAAATTACGAATATGTCACATGATTCCACCAGTCTTTCTCCAGCTAATGTCACATGACTTTGGTCATGTGACACCCATAATTTCAATCTGCTGAAGAAAACCACGGGATGTGGTCGAAATATCCAGATAAAAAAAACAAGTTTCTTCAGAGGTATATATTCCTAAAACCACCCGATGGGAATTGTAACTCAAAACGAATGCATTCAAATTTTTATTAAGCTATGCCTTTCTAACTTAAAAATCTAGTAGACACACAGTATAGTATTACCTATTAAGGGTTTAACCTATATCACAACCAATATTATAGACCACATACTTGAAACAGATCATACTGGTACTGTTTTAGATTGCTGTAATGACGTGGGTTAGAGAGGGGCCCAATACAGGTCATAGCGGCGACACATCCAAACAGCGAAAACTAAAAATGGTGGCAGATCCAATTCGGTGAAAACCAAAATGGCAACAAATTAAATAATAATGTATATCCATCAGCTACGGTGTGTTTTGTCACAGTTTTGAGCACTATTTGTCGCTGATTTGACCAATGGTTTTCACTGTTTTTAGTTATGCCTTGGTATCGTTTTGACGAATAATGTTACTCTTTTGGTTTTCACCATGCTGCTTTTCTGATCTCATTATTCGCAGATTTGTGTAACTGCACAATCATAAACATTTTCGTAAACATTGAATTCTAAAGTTGTTTCTGCATCATTAAAGCATTTTTGGGCAGTCAGTATGTTATACTAGATACATTATATACAATCTATACTATATTATAACATGATTTCACAATAAAAATTATAGGATTGCTTCCCTTCAACTTATCGTCAATACAGATCTTTCCCCGATGTATGGTTGGCCACGACTATTGTACACTGCAATAGAGCACTTTCCCTGATGTATGGTTGGCCACGACTATTGTACACTGCAATAGAGCACTTTCCCTGATGTATGGTTGGCCACGACTGTTGTACACTGCAATAGAGCACTTTCCCTGATGTATGGTTGGCCACGACTATTGTACACTGCAATAGAGCACTTTCCCTGATGTATGGTTGGCCACGACTATTGTACACTGCAATAGAGCACTTTCCCTGATGTATGGTTGGCCATGACTATTGTACACTGCCTTAGAGCAGTTTCCCTGATGTGTGGTTGGCCACGACTATTGTACAGTGCCATAGAGTACTTTCCCTGATGTGTGGTTGGCCACGACTATTGTACAGTGCCATAGAGTACTTTCCCAGATGTGTGGTTGACCACGACTATTGTACAGTGCCATAGAGCACTTTCCCTGATGTATGGTTGGCCACGACTATTGTACACTGCCTTAGAGCACTTTCCCTGATGTATGGTTGGCCACGACTATTGTACAGTGCCATAGAGCACTTTCCCAGATGTATGGTTGGCCACGACTATTGTACAGTGCCATAGAGCACTTTCCCTGATGTATGGTTGGCCACGACTATTGTACACTGCAATAGAGCACTTTCCCTGATGTATGGTTGGCCATGACTATTGTATACTGCCTTAGAGCACTTTCCCTGATGTATGGTTGGCCACGACTATTGTACAGTGCCATAGAGCACTTTCCCAGATGTATGGTTGGCCACGACTATTGTACAGTGCCATAGAGCACTTTCCCTGATGTATCGTTGGTCACGACTATTGTACACTGCAATAGAGCACTTTCCCTGATGTATGGTTGGCCTTGACTATTGTACACTGCCTTAGAGCACTTTCCCAGATGTATGGTTGGCCACGACTATTGTACAGTGCCATAGAGCACTTTCCCTGATGTATGGTTGGCCACGACTATTGTACAGTGCCATAGAGCACTTTCCCTGATGTATGGTTGGCCACGACTATTGTACACTGCAATAGAGCACTTTCCCTGATGTATGGTTGGCCTTGACTATTGTACACTGCCTTAGAGCACTTTCCCTGATGTATGGTTGGTCACGACTATTGTACAGTGCCATAGAGCACTTTCCCAGATGTATGGTTGGCCACGACTATTGTACAGTGCCATAGAGCACTTTCCATGATGTATGGTTGGTCACGACTATTGTACACTGCAATAGAGCACTTTCCCTGATGTATGGTTGGCCACGACTATTGTACACTGCAATAGAGCACTTTCCCTGATGTATGGTTGGCCATGACTATTGTATACTGCCTTAGAGCACTTTCCCTGATGTATGGTTGGCCACGACTATTGTACAGTGCCATAGAGCACTTTCCCAGATGTATGGTTGGCCACGACTATTGTACAGTGCCATAGAGCACTTTCCCTGATGTATGGTTGGTCACGACTATTGTACACTGCAATAGAGCACTTTCCCTGATGTATGGTTGGCCTTGACTATTGTACACTGCCTTAGAGCACTTTCCCTGATGTATGGTTGGCCACGACTATTGTACATTGCCATAGAGCACTTTCCCAGATGTATGGTTGGCCACGACTATTGTACAGTGCCATAGAGCACTTTCCCTGGTGTATGGTTGGCCACGACTATTGTACACTGCAATAGAGCACTTTCCCTGATGTATGGTTGGCCTTGACTATTGTACACTGCCTTAGAGCACTTTCCCTGATGTATGGTTGGCCACGACTATTGTACAGTGCCATAGAGCACTTTCCCTGTTGTATGGTTGGTCAAGACTATTGTACAGTGCCATAGAGCACTTTCCCTGATGTATGGTTGGCCACGACTATTGTACACTGCAATAGAGCACTTTCCCTGATGTATGGTTGGCCTTGACTATTGTACACTGCTTTAGAGCACTTTCCCTGATGTATGGTTGGCCACGACAATTGTACAGTGCCATAGAGCACTTTCCCTGATGTATGGTTGGCCACGACTATTGTACACTGCAATAGAGCACTTTCCCTGATGTATGGTTGGCCACGACTATTGTACATTGCCATAGAGCACTGTGTTAAGAACACTATAGAAATGGCATGTTTTATTATAATTTCAGTTATTTATCTCCAATTTAAAATGTTTTATTCTCAAGCAAGTGATGTCAGATTGTGTCATGTATCCCGTCTGTTCGTCAGGGCTTTCCTGGTTCCAGTCTTCTCCTTTGGAGAGAACGATGCATTCTCCCAGAAGCGTTTCCCTGAGGGTAGTTTGCTCCACCGCCTGCAACTGAGGGGGAAGCAACTGCTGGGGTTCTCCGTGCCCCTCTTCCATGGCCGCGGGGTCTTCAACTACACCTTCGGCTTCCTGCCATATCGATGTCCGATCAACACCGTAGGTGGGGACACTATAGACAGACTGACTACAGTGTATTCTCAAAAACTTGTAACCTTCTATCAGAGATTCACCCTCATTATTGTCATGACTTACTTTCACTTCAATCTTGGTGGTCAATAATAACAATAAATAGTAATATTAAAATAATAAAACTTTGTACACCGTCAAATCTGGGGCACGATGAAAGCTTGTTCCTTGCTATTACAGATAGTAATAATAGGGAGCCTGGTGATTGTTATGTCGATAACACGGAAATATCACAAACAACACCAGACTATCGTAACGTCGAACAGGTTGTAATACAGCATCATGGCGGAGTCATGTTTCACTCCAGAACGAGGCTGATGTCAGCTGATCAAGTACATCAGTCACACTGTTAGTAACAGAACACAACAATGATAATAACAATACACGTGCTGCAAAAGTATTTTTTAAACTATGCAGAATTTTCATGTATATAAGTTATTTTTTTTAAATGCTTGATTAAATTGCAATAAAAGATAAAGAATACTTTATTGAACCTCGCAATGAAAATATTAACAAGGAAATAAAAAAGCTAATACCATTGATTTTGTCAGTGATGTAATAATCATAAAACATCTGCTAAATTTAAATGGTTAGGGAGCAGACTATTTAGGACAGTTAATTGTAACCCCGGAAATGGTAGCTAAGAAAATAAGGGCTATGAAGGATAATAAATCACCTGGAGTGGATGATATTCCACCCTAACTACTATTGGAAATTGTAGAACAAACTAGTATACTGCTTGCGACAGTTTTCAACTTGTCATTAGAAGAGGGGGTGGTTCCTTTAGAATGGAAAGAAGCAAACATTATACCGTTATTTAAAAAAGTTTGAAAAACACTTCGGAGAACTACAGACCAGTGAGTTTAACATCGGTGAATTGCAAATAATTAGAAAGACTAATTAAAGATCACATGGTGGATTTTCTTGTTAAACATAACTTGATAAACCCATCTCAACACGGGTTTCTAAAAGCGAGGTTATGCTTAACAAATATGTTATGTTTTTTGGAAGATATCTCAAGTGGGTAGATGAGGGATCACCAGTAGACATCATCTAATTAGATTTTCAGAAAGCTTTCAACAAAGTACCACATCAAAGATTACTGCTTAAACTAAAGGCCCACAGCATAGGAAATGGTATAATTAACTGGATAGAAAAATGGCTGATTGACAGAAGACAACGGGTAGTTGTTGATGGGGAGGCTTCAAACTGGAAATCAGTTTAGAGTGGGGTACCGCAGGAATCAGTACTGGGACCTATATTATTCTTAATATATATCAACAATTTGGACGATGATATAACAAGCAAGGAGTTGACATTTTCAGATGATACAAAAGTGTTTAGAAGGATTAAATGTGATGGAGATAAACAGCATTTACAAGATGATCTTGGCAGGTTGATCAAATGGTCTGAAAAGTAGCAAATGTTGTTCAATTTTGGGAAATGTAAATGTCTCCACAAAGGACATGGGAACAAAGATGTACAATATACAATGGGAGGTTCTGTACTAAGTACTACTGTAAAAGAGAAGGACTTGGGATTAACCATTAGTGCTGATATGAAGGTTTCAGAGCAGTGCGGTATTGCCGCTTCAAAGAAAAATCAAATCCTTGGATTAATTAGGCGAAACATAAAATATAAGGAAAAAGAGCTAATAATACCGCTGTACAAAACAATAGTTAGGCCTCATTTAGAATATTGTATTCAAGCGTGGAGGCCATATCACAGGAAGGACATAGATATGCTAGAAAGAGTACAGAGGAGAGCAACTAAAATGATACCAAACCTGAGGGATCTTAGTTACAAAATCAGATCAGATAGAAGTGTTTAAGATATTGAGTGGTTATGAAAATATTGATAGAAAATTTGTTTTCTCAGTTAAGAAAGATAGAAGAATTAGGTGACATGAAGTTACAATAGTAAAGGAACAGTGTAGATTAGACGTAAGAAAGTTCTCATTTTCACAAATGACTGTACATGACTGGAATAGATTATCTGCTGATTGTGTCGGTGATAGTAGTGTGAATATGTTTAAAAATAAAATCAATACACCTCAGAAGGGCGAGATACACATAGGTAAAAAGGGTTGGACTCTCGATAAGCCAAAAGGCCTCTTTGTCCACCTGCCATTTAGAGTTAATTCTCTGGGTGGCAATCTTGTTAAATCTTGTTAAATTCTGTCTTTGAATTAAAAATTCTGCTTAGTCACATACTATTTTGTGGAAATGAAGATGAACCTTCTTCTGATTTGAGCAATCGCAGTCACCAGAACGAACAGTCGTGCAACTATCCAAGGGCAGTTAGCACCATCATAGTAGTCCAATCTTAAACTTGTTTCCTCTAACCATTTCATTTCTGCTGTCGCCAAGTGTGGTATTGTACGAAACCGGCAATAATTTCCAAGTAGTACTCGACACCTGGTAAATCAGACAATGCCACCACGGCGCCCTCTTAAGAATGTCTCGCCATTAAATTTGTTCACTGAAAAAGTAAGCAACTAACTTAATGTTGCTGTGAAATACATCGTCCATTGATAAATCAGAGGCCAGTTTTTCAAAGATGCGAATGAACATTGAAAGAGGCACGCAGACCTCAGTGCCTCAGACGAGATACACTTTCAGTTATCTAAAGTTGACATATTAATTATTTCATATATATATATATGAACAAAATGACATTTTAACCAAGGGGCAAAGTGCTAGTTGTATATTTTGAAATTCATATACTGATCGATTCTGACGCATGGGTACACAATATTACTACGCATACATCATGATATTAATTACACTAAAAATTATACACATTTAAAAAAATGTATTGTAAATTTTGAACTTCATATACTGATCAGTTCTGACACACAGGTACACATGTCATGGTCTTACAATAATTACAATAAAAATTATACAAATTTTTTTGACTCAAGTGGTGCCACCTGGTGGTTTCAGTTGGGTGTCCGGTGGAAGTGAAGCAGATCGCGGAACCATCGGAGGAGGAGGTCGATGACCTTCACACGATCTACGTGCAACAACTGGAGGAACTGTTTGAGACCAACAAGTTGAAGTACGGAGTGTCCAAGGACCACCATCTCTCTATTCTCTGATGGTTTTGTGCCAGAAAAAAGTTGTCTGTAGTGTGTGGACAGACATTCCATTCCATTGCTGGAAATCACCCTGTATGGTATTGCACTGCGTGGGTTTTTCTTTTTCAAAAAAGTTTACCAAATATCTGTTTGTTGGTGGTGCCATCTGCTGAGTGTTTTTATCTGAATTGCACACTAGTTCTGGGGACTGTTTCAGTAAGATAAGGAACTTGTATGGAAAATTTGTCATTAAACAAAATCCATTATTATATTTAAGGAGTGTTTTCAAAATGCAGAAAACCACCACATAATGGTGACAGTTTCCATATACAAAAATCTCTGTTCTTGAGCATAATTAATTTTAAAGAAGAAAATCAGGAAATGAGCTCATTAGGATGTTAGCGAAACGATCGCCAGATGTGTTTCTACAACTGGCCTGCTCGCTAAACATTGTGAACTTGAAGTGAAACGATTTTCATGTATTTGACAGTATTAAGTTCCTCTTAAATTATATCATAGCAGCATATGGGAATTAACCTATTAAAGTCTAGAAAATCAAAACAAAATTTAAATCAAATATGATAAAAAGTGAAAAGTTTCTTTTTGAAAATGGGAGAGCTGGTGCATGTGTAGTAAATGATAGAAAGGTGTGAGATTTCCAAACATATGGGAAGACTTGGAAGGTGTTAATGTTTGTGTAAAATATACTGATCATCAGTATATCAAATAAGGGGTCATCTACAACTTACATATGCAATGGTGGGGAGAGGGGCTATCAGTGATTGTACATGCTGTGTATACATGGAGAGGGGCTATCAGTGATTGTACATGCTGTGTATACATGGAGAGGGGCTATCAGTGATTGTACATGCTGTGTATACATGGAGAGGGGCTATCAGTGATTGTACATGCTGTGTATACATGGAGAGGGGCTACCAGTGATTGTACATGCTGTGTATACATGGAGAGGGGCTACCAGTGATTGTACATGCTGTGTATACACGGAGAGGGGCTATCAGTGATTGTACATGCTGTGTATACACGGAGAAAGGGGCTACCAGTGATTGTACATGCTGTGTATACATGTAGTGGAGCTACCAGTGATTGTACATGCTGTGTATACACGGAGAGGGGTTTCCAGTGATTGTACATGATGTGTATACACGTAGTGGGGCTACCAGTGATTGTACATGCTGTGTATACACGTAGTGGGGCTACCAGTGATTGTACATGCTGTGTATACACGGAGAGGGGCTACCAGTGATTGTACATGCTGTGTATACACGTAATGGGGCTACCAGTGATTGTACATGCTGCGTATACACGGAGAGGGGCTACCAGTGATTGTACATGCTGTGTATACACATAGTGGGGCTACCATTGATTGTACATGCTGTGTATACACGGAGAGGGGCTAGCAGTGATTGTACATGCTGTGTATACACGGAGAGGGGCTACTAGTGATTTTACATGCTGTGTATACACAGGGAGGGGCTACCAGTGATTGTACATGCTGTGTATACACGGAGAGGGGCTAGCAGTGATTGTACATGCTGTGTATACACGGAGAGGGGCTACCAGTGATTTTACATGCTGTGTATACACGGAGAGGGGCTACCAGTGATTGTACATGCTGTGTATACACGGAGAGGGGCTAACAGTGATTGTACATGCTGTATATACACGGAGAGGGGCTACCAGTGATTTTACATGCTGTGTATACACGGAGAGGGGCTACCAGTGATTTTACATGCTGTGTATACAAGTAGTGGGGCTACCAGTCATTTTACATGCTGTGTATACACGGAGAGGGGCTAGCAGTGATTGTACATGCTGTGTATACACGTAGTGGGGCTACCAGTCATTTTACATGCTGTGTATACACACAGAGGGGCTACCAGTGATTGTACATGCTGTGTATACACGGAGAGGGGCTATCAGTGATTGTACATGCTATGTATACATGGAGAGGGGGTCTAGGTTACTCTGTACCATATGCAGAGTAGCCATATTGCTTACCGGAGGGGGGTCAGGATATGGACGGGGTCGTTTTCCATGATTGTATGCATACATATTTTGTATATGACCCCTTTAATATACCTAGATAAGAATGCAGGCGAGGAGGCAATGTAGAGGGTTCGTATTGTGTGGCATGAGTTTTATTTTGTAAAAATAAGATGTTGCACGATATTGGGTTAATGTATTGGTATCATCATATCAATGTTTACACCCTTTCGCTTGAAGGAGGTGGGGGGGCTGAGGTGAGATGAAAATAATTTTGTCTGATATCAGATATTGACGTTCTGAGGTGGTTCCTAAGCCGTCATGGCTTCCTCATCCTCTTGACATCTGGAGGTTTTCTGCTTTGGATGGCAATCTTGTTAAATATCTTTAAATGCCAACAAGATGTTGCTATTGTTTAGTTTAGTGTTCAGTGTTCATTCCCAATAAATCTATTGACGTTTTTGTACATATCATTACACAATTGTTTGTTTTGTTATATTACGTATTTTATTACGGTTACGCTGTGTGATTTGTGTACGGTTTACAACAGGGTACACACTTTTCTGTATGTACATAAGCAAACATGTAGAAATGCAATATGTTTGTGCCACGTCTACAACTTTGTTATCATTTCATAACAAACACCTCGTAGTTGAATAGAATAAGGATATACCCCTGGGGTAAATCAAGTTAAGCAAAACAATTCAATTAGGGAGAAACAGTTAAGTTGTCGTTACACAATGAATTATGATGTATTCCAATAATTGAAGGTTGAGTTATCACAGTTATATCATATGCTATATAGGGTATGACAGTAATTGGGGTTCGGAGTTTTAAAGCTACGGTGTCTGTTCCTCGATTTTTAGTCCTTTGGGCCGAAGGTCCAACAGTTTAATGCCATCACTCTGCGTCCTCCGTCCACCGTTAGCTGCCATATCTCAGAAACCGTTCAGTAACTTTTTCTCTAATTTTGCATAGACTTATGGTACTGCCACTAGAGTACTGCAAATAAGAGAAATCTGTATTTGATTGGATCATTCTAAGGGCCCGTAGGGCCACCCAGGGTCCAAAAAACTTGTAATTTTTCACATTTTGCCAATTTTTTTAAAAACTGCAGTAAGGTTTTCTCAATTTTTGCATAGACATTTCATGTGGTAGTGCCATTATACACAAGAAATCTGTATTTGATTGAATCATTCTAAGGGCACCTAATGGCCCCCCAAAAAAGGACCCCAAAACTGGTAAATTTTCACATTTTACCTATTTTTTTAAAAACTCTTCAGTGACTTTTTCTCAAATTTTGCATAGACATTTTATGTGGTAGTGCCACTATACACAAGAAATCTGTATTTGATTGAATCATTCTGAGGGCACCAAAGGTCCCCTAAAATGCTAAATTTGCTAACTAAATTGTCTACTGCAGCAGAAACGTCCTGCAGCTCTATTTATAACTGGATGGCTAGACACTGTCACACTGCTAATCCCTTTTCCTATAACATCAGTCACATGCAGAGTCTGTGTCTTGCATGGATCAGAGGTCGTCTTTTCTGTTATTTCAAAAACTGTTCAGTACCTTTTCTCTAATTTTGCATAGACGTCTCTTAGGGTAGTGTCACTGTACACAAGAAATTTGTAATTGATTTAATCATTCTAAGCGCACCTCAGGGCCTCCCAAAAAGCTAAATGCTCACATTTTGTCTGTTTCTGCCTGGACTAGGTTGGCAGAGTGCCAATTGATTGTGTATTACACCCACCCCACTGTGGAGCCTAGGTTGTCTGCCTGCTGGTGTTTGATGGAAACTGACTACCCTGGTCATCTGTAATTGGTCAGAGGCTTGTGTCAACAGACAGCATTATCCCACTAGACCTCTGTTAAACTGGACAGTTGCATGTAGGTTTTAAGCTGTGTCAAACAGTGGGCTGTAACTAATGTGTAATGGGAATCCCTGCTGCACTGGTAGAACCTGAGGAACTTTAAAACAGCAGTAGACATAATTATCAATGCAATATAAAGATATAACCTAGGATTAAAATAACTTAGGTATAAAAAATATATAAAGTAAAATAACATAGGTATACTTGAAAAGGTTGAAGCATATTTAGCCAAAAATTATAAGGAATATTATTAAGATGTTTTACTATACACCTGTACATGTTGCAGCTATTCCGTCACTCCAATTATATCAGTATTATGTCGTTAGTACTGTTTTTAACTGTCATTACTACCCCGGTACTGTTTTTAAAGCAAAATGCATGTTATGCATATGTACCTTGTTAACAAATAGAGTTTTATCATAGTTCATCTCTTTCTTCTTCCCATTCTGGGGGAGGGTGGTAGGGGCAATATGAGAACAGATAATGTGTGTGCATTTTCTTAAACAATGTTTTACTGTGCTACATGCGAGATTGCAGCTCACCAACTCTCCTGCAAGGTTTCTATAATCACTGGAAGTCGGCCTAAATAACAAAGTATCAGGATAAAATCCGAATGTATCTTTTAATAACACATTAACTAATATATACAATATTCACGAAATGGTCTACTCGAATACTTTATTTCCAGGTGTATCTTCACTGGCATGCATATAGTCTAGAGAGCTACTAAACACGTCAACACTTTACTTCCATCATAACTCTTAATGATCTGTAACTATGATTCACCACAAAACATTTCATTAATAATTACAAACTCACAATATAGTCCAAAGGACTTCAGGGCCTTCTGGCCCATTTTTTTTACATTTATATATATTGTTGTTGTCGTGTTTCATTGATTACAACATTGGATATTTCTAGAGCTGATTCTAGATGTATATTGTAATGTTGTCATGCTTCATTGGTCACAACATCGGATATTTCTAGGGCTAGTTCTAGATGTACATTGTAATGTTGTCATGCTTCATTGGTCACAACATTGGATATTTCTAGGGCTAGTTCTAGATGTACATTGTAATGTTGTCATGCTTCATTGGTTACAACATTGGATATTTCTAGATCCGGTTCTTGGTGTACATTGTAATGTGATAATTGACTGATTACAACATTGGATATTTCTAGATCTGATTCTTGGTGTACATTGTAGTATTGTCACACTTCATTGATTACAACATTCGATATTTCTAGATCCGATTCTTGGTGTACATTGTAATGTTCATTTGTTGTCATGCTTCACTGATTACAACATTGGATATTTCTAGGGCTGATTCTAGATGCACATTATAATGTTATCATGTTACACTGGTTACAACATTGGATATTTCTAGAACTGGTTCTAAATGTATATTGTAATGTTGCAGTGCTTAATTTTTACAACATTGGATATTTCTAGATGTACATTGTAATGTTGTAATGCGTCAGTAATTACAAAAATTTGATATTTATAGAGCTGGTTCTAAATGTACATTGTAGAGTTGTCACACTTTACTGGTTACAACATTGGATATTTCTAGAACTGGTTCTAGGTGTACATTGTAACATCACACTTTACTGATTACAACATTCGATATTCTAGAGCTAGTTCTAAATGTACATTATCATTCTAATGTTTTCATGCTTCATTGATTACAACATTGGCTATTTCTAGATGCTAAAATGTACCTTGACTATATTACAAATAAAGTAAACTAATAATTTTGCCTATGACGGTGAAATGTAACATGTTTTGTCAGAAGGTTTATTATTCAAATTCCTGTTTTATGCCATTTCTGGTAGTATATACCACAGCTACACATGCTAAAATATGAACAGTTAACTTAGATGTGCTGAGATTAAAGTTAGTTTGGGCATTTAGATTATATGACTGTCCAAAATGAATAGTCCCATTGTCTAGTATTAGATTGTCTCTTGGGGGTATTTGTGTGAGCAGCTGTTGTTGTGGAGTTGGTAACTGTATGGCAAAACATTTTATTTGTATTGATTAAAATGTGCATATTTTATACTTATTTGTCTCTTTAAAATTAACTTTCCTGCTATTATATACATGATATGATGACCAAAAAGGGCCAACGCTGTATAGGTCTGAATTTCGCAACCCGACGCGCGATGCTATGTATGATGTGATGGAAGCTGCGCGATGCAATACGCGATGCTACGGACGGCGATTCTGTGGCCGAATATGGACATCGCGCGTAACATTGCGCAACGCATCGCCCATTCCATCGGTCCATAGAATCGCGCGTAGCATCACCTGCAGCATCGTCGATCGTATCGCATCATCGCGCATCCATAGGTGGATCCAGTGGGGATATGGGGGCACGTGCCCCCTAGACTTGGAATTTGCGTGCCCCTAGACGTTTTTGAATGTGCCCAACAAATGAACGTTCTGCAGTGTCAAGGAATGGTCTCATAAGGTTGCGAAGTACAAAAAACATTATGCGTTTAGTGCTGGTTCAACTCCATCCCCACCAACAATGTGCAAAACGGGCCTCTTAAGCGAGATTTGTCATAAAGTTGACAATGTTTCTCTACGAGAACATCCTAAGCACCTATCTCACTATTTCTGTGCTAAAATTTGACGCACTTCCAGTAAATTTTGTATATCTAAGGGGCGGTTTAAAACATCACCCCATTTTTGTCTCTCTAAAAATATGACCCGCCCCAGCTAACCGAGTATTACGTGACACGAGCTAAAAATAGATGTCTGAGGAATATTCCATAAATTGTGTGATTTTGGCAGAAATGCACACTTTATAATGTCATCTCTCAATGTCCAGTTTCTGTTCCTCGATAAATAATCCAAAACTATTCAAATATATGCATTTACGAACCCACGAATTAAGCAAATAATAGGCAATGAGTATTTGAACAAGTGATGTATCATTTTAAAACTCATCATCTACGGAAACCACACTTGTACAAAACTCCAGTTTTATTTGCAACTTAATACCTACTTCGCTGTGGCAAATCACACGTGATAATAAAATACTATGTGCATCCAAAACGGGCTCCCCGCACAAGCGTCGTTGTAGGCATTTTGTAAGATTTTGTTCTCAGTTGACGTTCGTGCGGATGAGCATTGTAGTGTATGATCTGTCACTCGACTTTCGCTTTGTTGATTAATCTTATTTCATTATAGGCGAGACAATCGCTACGAGGTGGTAATATCATGGTTTGGGGATAGATGCAACTGAACAATATACCTATTATATTGTACTAATAGATATTATAGTAATATACCTGCACATCTCATACTGACTGTATGCAATATTGTAATTGTAATATATTCATCCAAGGGATTGTTATTAAGGAGATAATTTTGATTTAATTCCTCCAGTACATCAAGAGAGATTGAGAGATAGAACGTCAGAGAAACACAGAGGCAGAGAGACAACAAGATGGACGATATGAAGGCTTCATATTGGGAGTTGTGTCCTCGTTAATGTAAATTTGTTGGTAGGAATGTGGGTTGTCACTGGTGAAATGCATATATATATATACAGTCAGAAGGGAAGCTTCTTGATAGGTCAGTAATTTTGTATGTCAAACAATTACACGACTATAATACTTAGCCCCCTTGAAATTGTCGAACTGGTCAGTATAATGTTGACATTTCCCGTAACTACTCTTTGGTGTATGGCGTGGGTGTTTGTGCATCACGACACTGCCACAGTTGAATAATGTTGCTGTGTTTTCTGTACAAGTTGAGTGTGTTGTTTGATCAGAAAACAAGCACAGACAGCAATATAGATTTATATGTGTGAACAGCAAGATGATTTGGGTATCTATCAATCAATCTATGTATCAATCAATCAATGTTGTTAAGGGATCACGCGTGGACGTTATAAAATAAAAATCACAGGTTTTCGGCCTGTATCTGGTTCTATTGGCGTTTATAACTGGGCCATAATAGGTCAGATTACATGTTTCTACTCCTCTTTTAGCCCCGCGCAAGGGATTATAAGTATTATTTTGAAGATACGTATACTGGGACGGTTCCATTAATTTTTGGAGGGCACACTATTTTTGGTATAGGGGTATCCCTTTAGGGGGCGTTCTGCATTATCCAGACAGTCCTCTAGGAGCACTCTAGTGCACTTATGCTATCCACCAAGGGGCGGGCAATGCGATGTGACGTCACTGCACACGCGCAACGAGATATTTGTTCCCCTGCTCGGTCCTCTTGGCTCCGACCATCGGTCCTGATTAGCACATATATACTACTCTCTCTCTCTCTCTCTCTCTCTCTCTCTCTCTCTCTCTCTCTCTCTCTCTCTCTCTCTCTCTCTCTCTCTCTCTCTCTCTCTCTCTCTCTCTCTCTCTCTCTCTCTTCATACTTTTCAGCTATGCATGTGTGGACATCTCCAGTATCATGGGCCATTGATGCGGGATATCTATCAACTATATAAGTACAATTATATTGTGAGTCCATGTGTAAATGTAGGGTTTTGTTACGAGACATATGTTCAAAGATATGATTATGTTAAATGTACGTCCACATTGCCATAACGCGAGGCAGAAAGCCGTTTACAAAATGCCGTTCTGTTACATATGAACATTAAAGAAAATGCATTGACATACACTGGTTCTAAATATTGGAATGATACAGTGATAAAACACCATCTCGAAGACTATATCTCAACAAGTATTTTAAAAAGACTCAAAGCACGTATTAAGATTGTTATACACCAATTAAATTGTAATGCATTCGTTAATACACTAATATACATACTCCTAATAATCATGTTGCTGTTTCACATACCATACTATATATAGTTGTGATAATATGATATTTGTTATTATTTTTCTTCATTACTGCACGTTGTGTCAAACATTAATATATTTACGTAAATAATGGATTACAAGCAAGATCGCTTATCCCCATTGTCATTGATGATATATGAAACTATGTATGTGTTATGTTTATTATCATCATGACGATAAAGTCATTAATTAAAAAGCATTATGTGATTATGGCGCTATATAAATACCGCAATTTTTATTATTATTTAAAATTCTACTAAGAAATGTTTTCATTTGGATCACGTAAGTTTCTTGGTTTTCTTTACGCGTCATTTACTTCGTACTCAGTAGCTTATGTTGATGGAATGTTCACGTGTAGTGTATTGTGCATTGCCCGAAGACGCAATAAAGTATATAAAGTAAGCACAGTAACTGTTCACGAGTCACAAGTCATTTGTTATATTTTATTTGTTAAAGGACACAAAACGTATGCTGCAATACTAGTAGTATGATATATATGAATGTATATATAACTAAACTACTGTTTATACAACGCAGTAAGCCGCAAGAACACGTGTACTCACCCACTCTCCCTCTATGTTCTGGAACTAAAAATCTCACTACAAATATTCGGATTTTGTTACAGCAACAGAAACCTTAAATGGTGTGATAAAATATAAGAACACGCAATTCTTTAAAACACATAATTAAAAGTATGGATGGGAGAGAGACATCGTTTTCTGGATCCCATATATACGACCTACAGTAATTGTTATAACTATATTACTAATCATAGTAATTGTTATAATAACAATGCTTATGATACATTTATGTATAAACGTATTAATCCCCATCAGTTGAAATTACCCCCACCCCCCATATTCTATATATACCTGTAAATATATATATATTATATTTGGAATAACAACGTCCAACATTATTTCACACCTAAGGTAAAGTTTAACCTGTCGGGGAATCTGAATAGTTGATGCTACACACACGCCGCGCAGCGTACTAGATGAACACTATGTTGGTGGTACATGTTTGTCCGGTAGAGGGCAATACAGATTCGCACGTGCTCTGTAATGTCCGTTCGAATTACCCAGCCGGACAGAATGCGGTGTAATTTGTTCGCGATGGTGAACACTTCGACGTTCTTGTCGCTGCTATGTTCGTCTCAGCTTCACATGCGACTGTCGGTATACCCGGGATTTTCGGCTCCAGACACGATCTGTAATAAAGATACGCACATGTATCCAAATGTCTGCGTGTCTGTCTGTCTGTCTGTCTGTCTGTCTGTCTAAACGTTCTCTTTCCGTGCACGTCAAGCCGGATGATCGACGACTTACGCGCATTCAAGGAAAGTCCACATCTTTCCAAGGCCCTTTCCACAATAGTGAATTATGTTTGTAGACCTCTGGGGGTCCCAGCCAAGAGAACGAGATCATCGGCGAAAGCCAGACACGAGAGCATCTGACCTCCAACGGTGACCCCGATTTGTGGGTCAATGTGTCGGAGTGTCAAATCGATGACTGAGTTGAACAGCACAGGGTTCAAGAAGTCGCCCTGCTTCGCTCCGCGTTGTACATGTACCTCTTCGCTCAGGTGTCCGTTCACCCGTATTCGAGTGGTAGTAATGCGATACAGATGTGGCTGCTAGGAATATGGAGTTGTGAAAGTTAAAATCAAACGCCTTAGAGACATCCAAAAAGGTACCGACCCTGTCGGACAGTAGGCATCGGAGAATAACGGTGTTATCCATTATCCTGTCCCCGACCCGAACAGCTTTCTGGCGTTCGCAGATTGAATAGCCCGCTTCAATCCTTTCTACTAGGATCCAGTGATAGAACCTACACAAAATCAAACCTATCGTGATAGGTCGAAATTGGTTCGGCTCGAAACTTTCACCCGATTTCGGATTCAAAACGGTGACTCCGTATCTGAACAACTCCGGTGCGATTCCCACAATCATCCAGATGTTAAACCGGCATGCGAGTGTTTCGGTCCGAAGGGAGGTCAAGTAACCTTTCCGCCTATGGTCCGACCCGGGTGCTCCGTCTTTCATACTCCTGAGGTGCCGTGGTGGACGGGGTCTCCATAAGCGGCTTCCAATAAGCCACTTGCTCGAGCGGAGGAAGGGTCGGAGTCACTCCTTGCCATTGGCCGTCTAAGACCACCCGTGCGCACCCGGACTTTAAGGACCGGTAGAGAGCCTGACTACGAGTGTAGTCAGCTCTCCGTCGTGCGCGCGTAATACGGGCTTTTGGCGAGGCGGTCCGGGTCCAGACAGACTTGGAAACTGTCTGTCTGTCTGTCTGTCTGTCTGTCTGTCTGTCTGTCTGTCTGTCTGTCTGTCTGCTGTGCCTGCCTGCCTGCCTGCCTGCCTGCCTGCCTGCCTGCCTGCCTGCCTGCCTGCCTGCCTGCCTGCCTGCCTGCCTGCCTGCCTGCCTGCCTGCCTGCCTGCCTGCCTGCCTGCCTGCCTGCCTGCCTGCCTGCCTGCCTGCCTGCCTGTCTGTCTGTCAGTCAGTCTGCTTACTCTCCATCCTCCTCTCCCTCTCGCTCACAAATGCCGCAACGTAGTTTAAAGAATCATTAGTGTTCAATTATTTGCCGTAACATCGGGCGTTGTTTTAGGCATGTATATCTACTTCGTTTTACTACCCGTTTTAAATGTAATCGATCACTACAATAAAATGTACATCTTGCCTAGACCATGTATACCTACCTTGACAGGACCGACCTGCAGGGTTGCATCTTCCGAATAGGGATCGACAACAAATTGATCAGTGCGCAGATACGTCGACATCAGTTTACGGTGTTTCGGCAACGCCGGGCCCCAGTATCGGTTTGGCAGGAACACGTCCACGACGTTCTAATGAAACAAAGAAATACATAGTATATGTCAACTCTATCCAACAAACAATCACAGTTTAATACGACACATAATTGTATTGTGATGTGATGGAAGGACGAAAGCAGTGTGGGACGAATGAAGGAGACAATATGTAGGATGAAAACTGGTTGACTATATTTATGTTGATTGTTCGAGGGTAATATTTATTATACATGTGAACCGTCTAGAAAGAACAAAAGAAACATTCATCTTGTGTTAGTCACCCACAAAGTCCTCCATAAAATACGTCAAGCTTGTGGTGGTGGTGGTGGTGGTTTATGAGGAAGCGTGACGAAGCGTTTCACGAGGATGGGGATATATGGAAAAGCGTTATGTAATGATTTTTTTTAATGTCAGCTCGTCGTGCTGTCTATATAAGATGTATGTAGCATTAATTATTCAGCCATTTTGGATATATTTCAACAGCTTTCCAGCGAAAAACCATCGTAGGCCCTACTTCTGTTTTTTTACTACTTTTGCAAACCTATATTTTACGTGTAAACAACAAATCAATACAATTACGCAAATGTAATAGTCATTATTGATGTACTTTCAGGGCGGTGTACATGAAAGTTCTACGAAGCGTGATAAAAAAGCAAAACGCAGCACACGTTGGCTGTTACGGATGCATTGATAGCAGCTTGTGTTGCTATCATTCAGCGATCTTAGAAAGAAAGGTAAACTATGTATGGTGTGTCGCATTTAAAAGTCAGTCTCAAAATGTACCATTGACTGTTAAAGTCCAACATGTTGTATGCAACAAGCCTGGTGCTTGGAAACAATTAATTACTGGCCGACAAAACCACCCACATCGGCTAGTCTGCACATGTTATGTATATCAATAGGATGTATTAATGTTGATTCGTAATTATTGATGCGCTCACCTTGCCACGCATATGTGCCCTCAAGGGTATGATGATCGCTGGCACTATCAGGGCGATAACTACGGTAAGGGTCATGAGCCAGCCAATCGCTTCGGCCCATGCCGGGTAGGTGTAGTAGTCATAAGTCGTTGGTTTATAGTCGACCCACGAGAACACAAGGATGGCCTATAGGGACAATCAATCAATCAATCAACCAATCAGTCAATCAATCAATCAATCAACCAATCAATCAATCAACCAAGTAATCAAGTGCGCGCCACACACACGTCCACACACACGCACGCACGCACGCAAACACACACACATACACACACACACAAACACACTCCAATAATGTAAAAAGAAACAGGCCATGTATGTTCTACTCACCGTAACGAGTAGCGGTGTGACGCAGTACCAACAGAAAGCCCACCAAGGCCAGACCATGTTCCACGTAAGCCAAGAGACAGAAAAGGGACGGTCGCCGATCATGATACGAATGTCTTCCTTGAAGCGGAATAACCCGCAGTATAAGCCTGAAAAAAACACCACCAACAAACGTCAGACGTTTTTTTGCCATTTGATTTAACATGCTAGCCGTCGGAGTGGCCATATTGCCTGTTTCATGAAAGATATTTTTGCTTGCCAATTTGTTTCTAATTTGTTTTCATATCATATGTTTTTTTGTTCAAATAATGTTATTTCAACCAACCCAACACATCTGTAGACAGCTAAGTTAATAACAATAAATAAATTATACACATGTTCCATTCACTTGATCACCCTTCTATAAAACGTCGTTTCAGAATACATGACATCTACACTTCCTAATTGTACCACACCCATAGTGCACTGCATGTGCAAACATAATCTGTTATTACTTTTATGTTCAGCAGGAGAATTACCTTCCTCCTAATTCGTTAAATTGACCCCTGTGCCTGCGCCGGAAATGACGTATCCACCACATCACTGGGTGACGATCGAGTCTCGAGCATTATACAATGATTATGGAAATACGTCTATTTCTGAAAAATAATTGCATAACTGATCGAAAGTTAACTTTAACTTTGTTATAAAATAAAATGTAAGTTCTTGCATAACAATCGACCACAAACTATATATCTTTGAGAAGTATCCACGCAACAAGTATTGCGCCAAGACTAATCGTATACAAGTATCCACATCTGTCTATAGATAGGTACTCGTTCATACAGATGAGTGAACTGGATCAATGCGGGGTGAACAAACTTGCCCAGGGTTCGAAACGAACGGCAGCACAGGATTCGAACAGTATATATATATATATATATATATATATACATATATATATATATATATATATACATGTATATATATATATATACATTTATATATATATATATATATATGCATTTGCCATACGGGGTTACTGATGGTATCCAAGATGAACATAACCCCGGACATCACCGCAGGTCAACGAGAATGTGTTCTTACCGTATACGTAGGAGATGCACAGACACTCGGCTATAGCGATGAGCAGCACGTTCCATCCGCCAGCATAAGAATCCATTAGTTGCAACATGAAAGCGCCGCCCTATCAACATACATGTCATTCGTCAATGCATTGCACATGGTACTGTAACGATACACTATCGCGATATATGAGTCACGATAGGAGCACGATACATGTATAACGCTACATTAGCCTAATTGCAACGCTCTATACTGAGAAACGGATGTGTTTCGGGAAGAAACATAAACAAACAAACCGACCTTGTTGTCGTCAATAACCATTGATTAGGTTCACGATTTTATACAGTAGCAAGCAAAGATCTTATCTAATTATACCTCTAAGAGTAGGTTGCACACTCATGCAAATATATGCTTTGGATGGCAATCTTGTTAAGTTGTGTTAAAATATGTGTGAGACCGCACGATCTAGTTTGGAACTTTGGAGTGGGCAAAAAAGTTGCTTACGTTGGTGCACATAGTGAGGCCAAGGAGGTAAAAGACGACACAGATGCCGAGGATGACGACCCACTTCTTCTTGCGCAGCGGCACCCACTGGTCCATGATGGACGTACTGACGGTCTCAACCAGCGCGAACTACAGCCGATAGACATGGTGGCAGTGAGTGAGTGAGTGAGTGAGTGAGTGAGTGAGTGAGTGAGTGAGTGAGTGAGTGAGAGAGTTGAGTGAGTGAGTGATTGAATGTGTGTGCGTGCGTGTGTGTGTGTGTGTGCGTGCGTGCGTGCGCGCGTGTGTGTGTATGTGTGTGTGGTTGTTTGTTTGTGTGTGATTGTGCATACTTGTGCGTTGGTGAGTGTGCTTGTGTCTATGTATAGAAAGAGAGACAGGTAAATACGCTGAGACGTTACTCACCTCCGAGTCTAGACCGAGCGTAATAAGCATGAGGAAGAAGAGAAGAGCCCACAAGGTTGGCACGCCGGGCATGCGCGCTACGGCATCCGGGTACACGATAAACGCCAGCCCGATACCTACAACAGATCGAGATGACGTAAAACTGGGCAAACCAGAATGTTGAACACAAAATTCGTCAAGTCAGCTTTCACGTATACGTGATTCTAGTGACATATGCACGCGTCCATTATGGGCGATTACATGCGTTCGCTAATTCACCCAAATGTATTGCATTACCCAGGTACGTATGGGTTGACGGTGGATCCACCTATTGGGTGGAAATACATTAATTCATAATGACGTCATTGTGTATATCAGAACCGGTCGGCGTAGTGAGTAGTGCATTGTTGTTGAAGCCGGCGACTATTACCTGCGGTTTTAACGCCATGTTGAATCGATCAAAATGCTATGTCCAACATCCTGTGTTGGCTTTGGTGGGTGGAGATTGAGCGAATGTGAAACGTTATCTGATTCCCTGGGCTCTGGCTCTGCTGATTGGCGAGATCGCTATTTATGCTTCTCGACACAATTAAAGCAACACATTAACTCAACAACTGGTTATCAAAAAACTATGTTGCCCAACGAACAGCGGAAATGTGTGCGACACGCGTACCTTTCTCGGCGACATTATCCACGGTCGTGTTCATCTCGTGTGCGAGAAAACCAAGGAATGAGAATATAACAAACCCGGCGAAGAACGACGTCAGGCAGTTGGTAACGGAGACAATGAGAGCGTCCCTGCAATCACATGTCACGTGGTTGTAACTGGTAACGTATGAACCTCTACCATGATCACTGTCACGGCAGAAAATCATTAGGGACACATGATGTATCGTCGAGGCCGATTTGGGGTAATTGGTATGGCTTTTGTGAAAACGTATGCCTGTTGTGTCCAGATGTGAAATAATGTGTTCGGGCTAACATTTAGAAATTGTGGTACGTGATTTTACAAATCGTAAATACAATGTGTGTTTGTGCATTTTGTGCACCTTTCGCTACATCAACCCCTGGTGTGTGTGTGTGTGTGTGTGTGTGTGTGTGTATGTGCGTGTGCGTGTTCGTGTGTGTGTGTGGCGCGAGCGCGTGTGTTTGTGCGTGTATTCTGGCATGTATGTAACCTCTCCATCTAAACACACGCACGTACGCAAACACACACACACACACACACACACACGTACGTAAGCACGCATGCACGCACGCACGCACGCACGCACACTCAAACACATTTCGATCGTCATCCGCGGATAGACCATACATGTGACTCGTACCTGAGGCAGTTGTTGTGGAAGCGGTTGTAGCTGGACAGAGTGATAAGTCCGCCCCAGGACGCCGACAGAGAGAAGAAGATCTGAATAGCGGCGTCCTTCCAGACACCCGCATTCTTCAGCTTGCTAAAGTCCGCCTTCAGAATGTAGAACTCGATGCCTTCGTAATGACCTTCCAACATGAGGCCTCGCACGAACAGGATGATGAGGACGACGTAGGGGAAGAGAGCCGTGAAATAGACAACCTGTAACGTCAGCGTTCACTGTGATAGCGTGGAAGAAAACATATGTTGTCAACATTTACAGTGGCGGTAAACAAGACACCGTGGATAACAATATGTACAATGTTGGTGTATTGTCAACATTTCCATTGGTAGCGAAAAAGACAATGTACAAACTTTTACAGCGGTAGTTAAAAAACAACTCGACTGGGATTGTATTGTCAACGTTCACAGTGGCAGTGAATGTGACATCGATTGTCAATATTTATAAAAGTGGTGAACAAAAGAATACATATCGTCAACATTTACAGCGGTACTATATTAGACACTATGTACTATGCATTAATATTTACAGGGGCATTGAACAAGTCACAGCGCAATGTTAAGGCATACAATGGTGGCGAAGATGACAACATATATTGTTAATATTTACAGCGGCAGTGAACAAGACACCGTGCAATGTTAAGGTATACAATGGTGGCGAAGATGACAACATATATTGATAATATTGACAGGGGCAGTGAACAAGACACCGTGCAACGTTAAGGTATACAATGGTGGCGAAGATGACAACATATATTGTTAATATTTACAGCGGCAATGAACAAGACACCGTGCAATGTTAAGGTATACAATGGTGGCGAAGATGACAACATATATTGTTAATATTTACAGCGGCAGTGAACAAGACACCGTGCAATGTTAAGGTATACAATGTGGCGAAGATGACAACATATATTGATAATATTGACAGGGGCAGTGAACAAGACACCGTGCAACGTTAAGGTATACAATGGTGGCGAAGATGACAACATATATTGTTAATATTTACAGCGGCAATGAACAAGACACCGTGCAATGTTAAGGTATACAATGGTGGCGAAGATGACAACATATATTGTTAATATTTACAGCGGCAGTGAACAAGACACCGTGCAACGTTAAGGTATACAATGGTGGCGAAGATGACAACATATATTGTTAATATTTACAGCGGCAATGAACAAGACACCGTGCAATGTTAAGGTATACAATGGTGGCGAAGATGACAACATATATTGTTAATATTTACAGCGGCAGTGAACAAGACACCGTGCAATGTTAAGGTATACAATGGTGGCGAAGATGACAACATATATTGTTAATATTTACAGCGGCAGTGAACAAGACACCGTGCAATGTTAAGGTATACAATGGTGGCGAAGATCTAAGAAACATAAAACGCATTTAAAATAAATAAATAAGAAAAAAAATGTAAATAAATAAATAAATAAAATAAAGTTAGAAAGCAAATTCATATATATATATATATATTATATTATATATTATACATATATATATATATATAATTATATATATATATAAATATATATATATAAACCCATGTATTGTAAAATTACGGGTAAATGCAATGATAAATCAAACGATTAGCAAAAGTGCTGAACAGCTGAACATACTGAATAATAAATAAATATAAAACTTAGATTACATTAAATATGTTAATTAGCTACTAAAATGTGATTCTAAGAAAACTAAAACTAAAAATTAATTAAAACTGTATGCATAAATAATACAAAGATTAAATGAGGTCTGATTTTATTAGTTTAAGAACAGAAATGTCTTCAGTAATTTTCCAAACTGGCTAGTGCTCTCAATCGCGCGTAGTTCCAGTGGCATAGAGCTCCAGCAATGTCGGCCCAGCACACTCGTCGAAGTTGCATCACAACACGAGCGGCTGACCGTTGACCTGTCTCTAGACGGTGCAGCAGACGGTCAGATATACCAAAGAGCATCGCATTTCCATAATCAATTCTGGGTGTCACAAATGCATGGACAAGACATTTGCAGACACTGGTCGTCATTGCCTCTCGTACACGAGTAATTCTCGAGATATGGTAGTAAGCACTTCGACATAATTTGCCACCTGCGTCGCCATCGATAAATCATCATCGATTGCAACACCAATGTCACGGACGATGGTCGATGTCGCTACATATTGTCCACAGATGTCGACATGCTCAATGAGTATTGGTCGCGCAAGCTCGATGAACGTATGACAATTGCTTCCGTTTTGTTCTCACTGAAAACCAGCCCGTTGTCATAGAGGCACGTTTTAACTTCACTTATGCAAACCTCCATTCGGTTAAGAGCATTTTAATGCTCAAACGGTAGAAAATCGACGTATAACTGCGTATCATCGGCGTACAGATGGTGTTGTACGTCGTGTCGGTTGACTAAATTCGTTAGAGGCGCAATGTAGGCATTGAAAAGCACCGACCCAAGAACCGACCGCTGTGGAACTCCGGATCTCATCACGGTACACTCAGACACTACTTTCCCGACACGCATGGCAGAAATATGACCATGTAGGTAAGGCGCCAACCACCCATGCGCTTCGTCGGATATGCCATAGCCATACAATCTCCGTAATAAGATATCGTGATTTATTGCGTCGAAGGCTGCTGTTAAATCGAGAAGCACAAGAAGTACTCCACGACGAGCATCAATCGCTTGCGCCACATCACTGTGAATGCGTAAGAGTGCTGTCTCCACACTGTGGCGTGGTCGGTAGGCACTCTGGTAGACGCCCAGTATGCCGTTCTCGTTCAGGAAGCTTTGCAGTTGTCTTGAGACGAAGCGCCCCATTGTCTTCGCCACAAACGAAATGTTAGATATTGACCGGAAGTTAGACAACACATTAACATCAGCGCCTCGTTTTTTCAGTACAGGCGACACAATGGCGTGCTTCGTCGACTGTGGAACTATAGCAGCGACGCAATAATTATGCGTGTAATAACCGGACACACAGCTTCAATGTTTTGTTGAAGGAGTGACGTTGGCAGCGGGTCCAGCTTGCATGACTTGGTAGCAGATGCTAAAATGATGTTCTTCACGTCTGCCGATGAAGCAGCTTCGAAACACACTAAACGTGCAGCCACAATCGTCACTACGTCTTCAATTGACGATTGAGTCATATTGCGGCACAACGCATCGATCTTCTCGGATAAACTCTTTTGGAATTTCGCTGCAACAGTAGCTTGTGTACCGTCTTCGGGTAGCGGCCGGTCTCCACCTCGATCAAGTAGTGTGTTTGCGATCTGGTGGCCACGTCGGATGTTGGTAGTAATGCGATCGTGCTGTCATAAGTGATTTTCGGAACGCGTTGCGCACCTGGTGTATATGTTGCGATGTACAGTCAGTCCTATTTGTTGTCAGTTACGCTCAGCACGACGTATTGCTCGCTTCTCGTCAATTAGTTCGCTTGTATCCCACGGTGTCATCGGCCTAGCCGTGATAGTGTGCGAGATTACTGGGGCATGAGCGTTAACGATGCTACGTAAGCATGCATCATATCGAGTGAGGATAATTTCAGGATTTTGTTCAGGATCGTTAAGATCTGATGCCGCGAGATCTGCAGTAAAACGGCTGCCGTCAATGGATGAGTACTCGCGGTATTCAACGCGTCGTGTCATGCGCTCTGATTTAGGTTGGCGTAATCCGCATTCAATCACACGGCGATCATTGAGAAGAGTTTTCGGCTCAACTGTTGTGGCTATAACGTGAGATGTTCCCGACTTGATAACCAGATCCAGGATGTTGCCGCGCTCGTGTGTTTCGCTTTGCACATGTTGTATAAAGCTATGCGTCTCCAGCAAATCAACCAAGTTCGTTGCTTCGGCGCACGGGGATCACTATATCGTGTGTTGAAATCACCACACACGACAGTCTCTGTAGGATGGGCCGCGGCGATGAGTAAAACCTTCCCAACGTCATCTCGGAAGGAGCGGAAGTTGGACGTCGGCGGTCGGTAAACGACGATCACGCAAGTGGTGCAACCGATACGAATATTACGCAGAATAACGCAACAAGTCTCACTGGCATGAATATCAATGTCAGCACGTGAAACTAGCTGCAATGTCTTTCGAAACAGTACTCCTACGTTCGTTCACCTGCGCGGCTGTTGTTGTTGTTGCGCAAACCGGTGTATATTTGACGATGTACAGTCTGTCCAGTTTGTCGCCAGTTACGCTCAGCATAACGTAATGACCGCTTCTCATCAGATAGCTCGCTTGTATGCCACGGTATCACCGGCCTAGCCGTGATGGAGACACGGGGTATTGCCAACATATACAATGGTGGCAAAGATGACAACATACAACATTATATTGTTAACATTCACAGAACAGAGGCAGTGTAGAAGACAAAGTGTATTATCAACATTCGCAGTGATAGTTAAGAATACAGCATGTGTTGTTACCATTCACAGTTATAGTGAAGTAGACAATGTGTTTTTCTGATGGTGATGTCATCGTTCGCTCTATTAATGCAGTAGACAACACACGAAAATGTCACCATTCACCATGGTGAAGTAGACAAACCGTGATATCACCATTCACAGTTATAGTGAAGTAGAGACAAGATATTGTCATTATTCGCTGTGGAAGCGAAGTATAGACAAACGGAGATGTCACGATTTCCTGTATTGAAGTAAACAAACGGTGATGCCACTATTCGTTGTGGTAATGCCGTAGACAGACGGCGACGACGCCATTCGTTGTGGTAATGAAGCCGTGTGATACGGGCAGATCAGTAGATGGGACTGGATCCGAACAGACTAGCAAAGTGAGCAGTAGAGGAAACACACGAAGTGCTCTAGGAGCCGCCACAGCTGAGACGGGGGGTGTGTGTGAAGAAGGATTTGAGAAAGTCGGAGGCTGGTGCAATGCGGAAGAAGGAGCTGGAGGGAACAGTAGAGAACAACTACAGCAAAAGCGGTGCAGCGGACCAGTAGCAAGACGTCATCCCTGTACACAGTGAGGAAACACTGACCTTTCCTGAAGACTTGACGCCTTTGACGAGACTGAAGAAGACGATCGTCCACGCGAGGAGGAGACACAGCGCCATCTGCCAGCGGATAGGGCCAAGGTCATGGATACCGTCACTGAACGTCTTTCCCAGCACGTAGCCACTGCAGATGGTCAAAGAATACGTGACAGTGTACACTCTACACCACACAACGGTAAGCCGTCCACGTACAACATAGGAATTTTCAGAAGACGACAGCTGCACGCGACGTTGTTCATCTCACTACGGTTTGCCTTGATTATTGTTGCATTCTGAGTTAAACTACCATTTTAACTGTTTTTAGGAAAGCGTATGCACATCATGAATAGTGTATTTACTTATTTTATCATACTTGCTAACATACTATAATAGTACGCAATTGTATACAAGCCATTGTGACATATTACGTCACTTTCTTTGGTACTTGATGTGTCATTCAATAAATTGTGCTTTGGCAAAATTACCGATCCGGCCAGGGTCTTCTAACTGGCGATGTATTAAACAGAAAGGTAGTTATTTAGAGCTATTTACTTACGTTTTTGCAAAATGCTTTCTATCTATTGTAGAAGCATGGAAACAGTGTGCGAATTGGGCCATCAGATGGCGCCACTGTTGCTTTACGTTCGCTTCATTGTTGCCATAACTGGCGACGGCGACATAAGAAATTAATTGATCAGCGGGAACGAGTTTACTATCAAAATAACGGCAATAACTGCTGTCTTTGTTTTTTGCTGAACGCACGCACGCACGCACGCACGCGCGCACACACTATGGCATGTCTGATTGAAGACAAGCTTTGACTCACTTGAGGTACTCTTGACTGGGGATGATGGCTTTAATGGGTGGCTTCTGCTCTCCGGCGAGTGTCGTGTTGAAGATGCCGTAGGGCGTGGTCCCGTTGAAGCACACTCCGATGGTTGTGTTCGCCAGCAGCCCAAGGCTCGTACAGATCTCCTCCGTGACATTGTCGTGCAGGAACGTCTGGCAGTCTGCACATACGTGACACTTTGCACATACGGATGTCACGTATTTAACCCTTTACAGCCTACGTCATTTACGAGTCCCCGCAGCGAGCGCAAAAAAATCAACAAGATATGGGCGAATATAGTTACTATTTTGTACTTTGCTTCGGTTCCTAATATTGCAAGCTGCACGTATTTTAAAGATATCTGAATTCCGCACAATACAGTACTATATATACTAGTCAACTTTAAAATTAAACGTGAGAAACGCGATAAGTTGTGTATGGATGTGTTTGCGACCAGTTGACGTCATAACTCTCATTAGCGTCACGTGACATTACGCTTACATGGTGTGGCGTAGTCCCGGTCGCAGTACTGCCACGGTAGGTCGGAGGTGAACGAGGCAAAGAAGTAGAAGATGGCCCACGCTATGATGACGTTGTAGTAGATGGCGACAAGAGAGGACACGGCCACCATGGCGAAGCCGATGCCTGCGAGACGGAAACACATACACCGTGTAGATGGTGCAAGGTGCACATACATATGTACAAAATACTACATATATACATACATGTTAATATGCACGCATGCATACATACATATATACACACATACAAATATTCATATACACACATATATATATACATATATATATACATACATATTTACATATATACATATATATATACATACATGTACATACATGTAAATATGCGCGGATGCATTCATATACATATATATATATATATATACACACACACATATATATATGTGTGTGTGTGTGTGTGTGTGTGTGTGTGTGTGTGTGTGTGTGTGTGTGTGTGTGTGTATGAATATTTGTATGTATGCATGCGGGAATATTTACATGTATGTATATATATATATATATATATATATGTATATATGTACATATGTATATATGTACATATGTATGTATTCATATATATATATATATATATATATGTATATGTATGTATAAGTATATTATTATATACACACACCGTATATATATATATATATATGTAAATATATATATATACCTACATAGACATGTAACTACATACTTATGTACATATGTATCTGCGTACGCGCACGCGTGCTTTCTTGCAGACGTGCTTATGTGCATACGTACATATTTACAAACACACATGTTACCTGTATATACACATACACACCTGTACATACATTTAATGATTCCACATATACTTCGTAAAAAGAACAACAAGAATACTTCTTGAACATAAAACAAAAGGGTGAGTTCATCTCAAGATAGATAAACAATATTAAAATTGTCGACTCGTGAATGGATACGTGAGTAGATATCAACAGATTACACGAACACGACTACTACTAGAGCGATGTAAGGTGGGCAACTTACCCTTAAGGTAAGTAGCCGTGTAATGTGGGTAACTTACCTTTGAAGACAGTAGCTAGCCATGTAAGGTGGGCGATTTATCCTTGAGGTGAGTAGCCATGTAAGGAGGGTGACTTACCCTTGAGGTGAGTAGCCATGTAAGGTGGGTGAGTTACCCTTGAAGACAGTAGCTAGCCAGGTAAGGTGGGCGACTTACCCTTGAGGTGAGTAGCCGTGTAAGGTGGGTGACTTACCCTTGAAGACAGTAGCTAGCCAAGTAAGGTGGGCGACTTACCCTTGAGGTGAGTAGCCATGTAAGGTGGGTGACTTACCCTTGAGGTGAGTAGCCATGTAAGGTGGGTGACTTACCATTGAAGACAGTAGCCGTGTAAGGTGAGCGACTTACCCTAGGAGACAGTAGCCATGTGGGGTGGGCGACTTACTCTTGAAGACAGTGGCCATGTGGGATGGGCGACTTACTCTTGAAGACGGTAGCCATGTGGGGTGGACGACTTACCCTTGAAGGCAGTGGCCATGTGGTATGGGCGACTTACTCTTGAAGACAGTAGCCAAGTGGGATGGGCGACTTACCCTTGAAGGCAGTGGCCATGTGGGGTGGGCAACTTACTCTTGAAGACAGTAGCCATGTGGGATGGGCGACTTACTCTTGAAGAAAGTGGATATGTGGGGTGGGTGACTTACCATTGAAGACAGTAGCCATCTGGGGTGGACGACTTACCCTTGAAGACAGTGGCCATGCCCCAGCAGGTGAGTGGGCCGTTGCTCGTGAACTGGCCGAGGGAGAGCTCGAGGAAGAAGATCGGGATCCCGACCAGCACCAACATGATGATGTACGGTATGAAGAAGACGGCTGAAGAGAAGTGAGCAGGAATCATTTAGAATGTCTTCTGGAAGAAGTATCGTTAGAAAGACTGGCAATGCGGACACAAGACACGAGACGTTGCACAGAGAAAGACGGGCGTAAGTTGGGAACGGAGAGTGGTTGTGTAGCATATAATTTTTTTTAAATAACTCATAGACTCGGTCACCCTGACCCGGGTCCTAACAAACAACTTCATCAGAGATAATTTGTTACAATTATTCATATCGCAGACTACTCATGGAAAAACGTTTAAAAATGAAATCTCACAACAGTAATTACGTGGTGTCTTGTGTTAGATAGCTTTGACAACATTATCCATTACGTTCGTCAGCAAAGGTCTCCTTATGGAGGAGCGAGACCGACTATTTGTAACAGTGCTGGGGTAAGACCATAATATTATTTATATTTTACATAGGCGGCCATTATAACGTTTCCTTCATTTCCTGCAAAATTTGTCATACAATTTTCTTGACAATTTCACAGTATATATAAACTCCATTGACACAAGTGCTGTAGAAAATTCGTGAAATTCTCATCTCATTTTTAAGAAAACAATCTACCCAAACCCGACACCCCTCAAAATCCGTCAAAAATGTTGTGACGGTTTTTGAAATATTGGTGCGTTCTGCAAAATAGCCACTGTGCGAATATTCGAGCGACTAGCGTATATTTATTGCTATCTCGTGAAAGATCTAATGCAGTAGTACATTCAGTATTCACTGGACTAACATGTGCCATGCCAAAGTGCTCAAAAAAATTACACATCACACCAAAACGGTATTTTCAATGGCACTCTTTCGATGAGTAATGGCGGACGAATCCTTGATGTCGTCTTACGCCTGTTGGTATTGATGAGTGAATCGATATATACGCCGCCTGGCGAGTGGAGGAGTCACACGCCACCTGGCGAGTGTAGTACTCACCTCCTCCGTTCTTGTAACATAAGTACGGGAAGCGCCACACATTCCCAAGTCCGACCGCGTACCCAAGGCAGGAGAGAAGGAAGTCTAGTCGACCCGTCCAGTTGCCTCGCTCCTCGTTCTCATCCTTGCTGAAGTCCTGCGCCATGTCACTTTCGTCGGTCTGCGCAACCGCCAAAGACATCGTCATTCTTCTGATAAGGTAGAAACTCTAGACACTACACTGTCTACAGCGAATGTGCGTGTACAGGAGACAAGAGCAACAAAATAGATAAATTAATTTTTACGCAATTGCTTAGTTATGTGTGGAAGAATTGCGCATTGTAAAATTAGTTATTGATATCTCGGCGAATTATGCAATTGTAAATTTTAGATAATGGATTTAGTAGTAAATATATAATTATTTGAAGTTAATTCAAGACTACATTTGCTTTAACGATTTCAGTATTTGTTTTGTGTCTATGGCAATCCCAGGTTAAATGTTTAATTTTTATATTCTTAACGAAAATCATTTATACATTACATTATTGCATGCCTGTTCCCTATATTGACAAATTCGCCGGAAACTCTCCGAATGTTTGTACACCCATGTGATAATACTTCGCACAGACCCAAAATCAGAACCCTTGACAACCGGTTTTAGCCGGCGTCTTGGCCTAGGCAATGTCATACAGCGCGTATCAACGATGGCATGGATTTACATAATGTTCTATCTATTGAGTTTTACGATTAGTTTAGCAATTGCAATTACTGTTAAATTATGTACATTCTTACATGTACGATTTCTCCCTTCATGAATTACCTTAAATTATATTAACAGGTATGCCATTAGATTGATGATTATTGGTCTTATGATTTCTTTTAAATTATATGAACAATAGCAACTGGTTGTGTCAACAGCAAATGAATAACGATTTAAATTATATGAACAAAAGCAACTGGTTGTGTCAACAGCAAATGAATAACGATTTAAATTATATGAACAAAAGCAACTGGTTGTGTCAACAGCAAATGAATAACGATTTAAATTATATGAACAATAGCAACTGGTTGTGTCAACAGCAAATGAATAACGATTTAAATTATATGAACAATAGCAACTGGTTGTGTCAACAGCAAATGAATAACGATTTAAATTATATGAACAATAGCAACTGGTTGTGTCAACAGCAAATGAATAACGATTTAAATTATATGAACAATAGCAACTGGTTGTGTCAACAGCAAATGAATAACGATTTAAATTATATGAACAATAGCAACTGGTTGTGTCAACAGCAAATGAATAACGATTTAAATTATATGAACAATAGCAACTGGTTGTGTCAACAGCAAATGAATAACGATTTAAATTATATGAACAATAGCAACTGGTTGTGTCAACAGCAAATGAATAACGATTTAAATTATATGAACAATAGCAACTGGTTGTGTCAACAGCAAATGAATAACGATTTAAATTATATGAACAATAGCAACTGGTTGTGTCAACATCAAATGAATAACGATTTAAATTATAAATACGTTTCAGCAGTGTCTGTATACATCTTAGACATGTTACTTCGTTGTATAAAATATTCTTCACTTGTCAAAACAGATACGGCTCATTTACAAGCGATGTGTTGAATAGAATGATATTTGCAACATACGTATCTTCAACCTCATTTGTTATGGTAGGAGAGGTGCTAGATTGCAATTCAATTCTTATCATATGTGTGTGATCTTTGCCGACTGGCAAGATTCTTACCATAACACTCACCTCAGTTACGACTCCATTTGACGACTGAAACAAGACGGGTCGTCGGTTTTATTGCTATTATTATAACTATAATATTACTGCATATATGTGAAACCACGTCACACTGCAGTGGCAGGAATACGACACTAAACGGGGTGTACAATTCACAACGAGTACTACTTCGCTATGTATCCCGTCAGTGTGTGTGTGTGTGTGTGTGTGTGTGTGTGTGTGTGTGTGTGTGTGTATGTGTGTGTGTATGTGTGTGTCTGTGTGTGTGCCTGTGCGTGTGCGTGCGTGCGTATATATATATATATATATATATTAAATTGCTATGATTGGGAATATCAAAAACTGCCAAGGATACCTTTTACCGTTCATATTATACCGGAGGATATACCACAAGAAACAAATTACTTTCCAAAATGAAAGGCGTCTTCGATGCAGTAGAATTGGCTAACGTCCAACTGAATGACACGTCCACGCTAACGAGAAACAATGGTGACCAAGCAAAATTTACGGGTCGCATGTGGTGGCATTATGAACGTTATCTTGACTGCAGATTATGTATCAAGTATGCTCGGGTCTAGCTACTCATTATTAATATATCACCATCTGTTATCGAGATTACGTTAGGTCATGCAGTACGACTGTGAATGTTGCTCATTTAGAACCATAACAATCCCGCAAAGATTACTTGGGCATAGCAATTCAAATTAAACAAATATGTAATAGCCCCGGGCACCCTGACCCGGGTCACATCGACACACAACGTAATTTACTGTGATAATTTTTACAGCAGACGGTCCATGGAAACACTTGTAAAAGTTCAATTTAACAAAAGTTGACGATATAGGTGTAATACCCTTTTGCACAATCAATGAAATCATCACGATAAAGGCAAACTCCAGATAATTATCATCCCTTTGGACATCATTGCTTGAAACATATTAGCAGATTTCAAATGGGGATGACCTAATTAGAAATTATTTAATTTGGGGGAAGTGGGTAATTCAGATAATTTAGGGCACGTATTTATGACTCCTTCAGTAGTATCCAAAATGCAGATTGATAAATCACCTTCAGTTTGTGAGATATCACCAAATCACACACGCTTGTGTGTGTATGCATGCATGCGTGTGTGTGTGTGTGTGTGTGTGTGTGTGTGTGTGTGTGTGTGTGTGTGTGTGTGTGTGTGTGTGTGTGTGTGTGTGTGTGTGTGTATGTATATATATATATATATATATATATATATATATATATATATATATATTTGTGTGTACTCGTATGTATCGGACTGTTGTTTATGTGTTAATGATGAATGCTTGACAACCGAACGGCTTCTTTGTCCAGTTGCAATAGACAACTTATTGCCTTGGGTGAACATATTGTTAAGTGTAAACGAATGCATCTTTAAAATGCTTAGCTTTTAGAATAGACAATTACATAGGGATATGTAAGTATACTTGAAACGTAGTGTAACAGTAGTTTATTTAACTGTTTTAGACGTTTAATTGCAAATGTAATTAAAATGAAAATTAATAATTGATTTGACATGTTTGTGCTTGGGCCCACAGTGCATCTGTGATAAAATAGTTGTGTACTATAATGTTACGTGGGAGTCGTCCACTTCATTGGCGCTCAGTACGTAGTGTATGTCGGGCAAGGTTTATATCGGAACATTTACCTTCTTGGCAGCGACTCCATTTGGCGGCTGGAATAAGACAAATGTCATGTTTTAGTTACTATGACAGGACAAGGTGAGTTTTCTTGAATAGAGACAACACATAAATTTATGCAATACATGATGTGACACAAACACACTTGGTTGGCTCTCGAAAACTCGTCCTAAATATTATCAAAATGGAAGCGACAATGGTACGGACACACCACAACACCATCACCAAAGAAATCTTACATGGCACCGTGAAGGGGGGGGGGGAGAAGACCAAGAAAGATATGGCTCGACAACGTCACAGAATGGACTGAGTTGCCGCTCAAAGATCTCCTGCAGACAACACGAGACAAAGACACATCTGGCGGCAGGTAGTCGACGTAACATACTGACATCCGGGCCGTCTCAGTCAAGGGTTGAGTGAGTGAGTGAGTGAGTGAGTGAGTGAATACGGGTATCAACGATTAACCAATCATTAGTGCAAAAGATCAATAGCCACTCGGCACACGTAGACCCGAGGCTTTATTCCTATATGGCCTGAACCGCATTTGATTACTAACTCTGTAAACCCCTTCATTAAAGTAGGATAACATACACTCCATAAATAGTCTGGGTTCTGTTTAACACGACCAGACGTAGCAAGCACGGCGGAATCTTTCAAGTAATGTCAAATTATTTTATTGCAGGAAAATGCCGCTATATTCTACAGATTTTATTCCTTTGAGCGTCAAAGAATGTACATTACTGTGGACGCATTCATAGATGCAGTGGCGTATACAGGATGTTTCATTGGGGGGGGGGGGGACAAAATTGGGCGAGTACTGCCCTGTCCAGCGCACAATAGCTGACAGCTGCCATGCGACTGTTGAGGGGGGGGGGCAGTTGCCACCATTGGGGGGGGGGGGCGGCAACCTTCCCCTCGCCCCCTCTAAATACGTCAGTGCATAGATGTTGCTAAATCATGCAATAAAATAAATGGTTATCCTACTTGTTACCAAAACAGAAAACATGGCTGTAGTAAATCACTAAACCCAAAACGAACGGTGTAATTGCAGTTATTTTATTAACTAGGTAGATTGGGAAAGTCCAATTACACAACGGTTACACTCTACTCGTTTAATCTTCAGCAAGGTACAGTCGTATAATACCGCACGAAATAGATCATCAGCTTTAATGGAAACGACAATACCGATCAACGGTCAACGAGATCATCGTACAGTTTAACCCTGTGTATGACATAACCACTCACGGACAAACAATTTATTCACGGGTATATACGTTAGAACATGTACCCCCTCTGGATAAAACCCTTCACGAATATAACCCTCTCATTGACGTAGCCCCTCACGGAAAAATCTCATGGACAAAATCTCACAACTTTTTAAGGTTGAATCTTTATTTCAACCAAACAAACATAACAAGCGTAGCGATTACACGTTACAGAAATGTACAATTGTTAAAAAAAGACAACATGTGATACTCATAAATACTTGCACTGTTGCACAAAAACTACACAATACTATATAAAACAGTACACAATTTATGGCACGTGAAACCTAGAGTACAGCAGACTCAACATTCACGTCTATTCAGTCGCCTTCACTTAGTCGGACGCACCAAACAATGCAACTCTTCAAAAAGAGGTTAGTGAATGTATGTAGAGTGACAGAACAATAGCATTACTGGAATTCTTAAAACAACACGTTTTGTTCCATTTGCTCGTCTTTGTTTCCGCGATACTTCCGATTGTTCGCGGCAATTCGACTAAAACGCTGAGCAAATATAATCAAGAAATACGACCCAAGCCAAAGTGGTTAGAAACACTCGTTAAACAGTCTGACAACGTCGTCCACTTTACTTGTCCAACTTTATGGTATTGACACATTGGCCTACACTGGGATGTGACATTTTACTTGTCCAACGTTATGGTATTGACACATTGGCCTACACTGGAATGTGACATTTTACTTGTTCAACTTTATGATATTGACACATTGGCCTACACTGGAATGTGATATTTCTTCTGGTTTATATTTGTCAGCCGGTGCCCGGGCCTGTGTAGACCCAGGTGTTCCCAAAGCCAACATAACAGGACCCAGCGTTGGATTTAAGAAAGGGGGGCTCATGGACTGCGATCGGATACTAGTTTTCACACACAGACCGTATTTTGGTATATTACGAAAATGTTCATGACATTTGTCGACTTTTTTCGTTTTTTTTACAATACCTGACAGTTTATAACAAATCATTAACAACATCACACCATCTACCATCAATATATATATATATATATATATATATATATATATATAACCGCAGAGACGATCTCTCAGAGATTACGCGGAACGGCAAAATAGGCCTACATCGCCATGGTTACTCGCACGTGCGTTGCGTAAGTTACGCGATCTTGTGATCAAAGTCTGTACACGGATACACGGTTCCGACGCCATCTTGACCTATATCAGAGTTGCGAGTAAATAAACGCACGTGGGTACGAGAACAAAGCAAAACAAAGGCTACAAGACTTTGGTGTCGCTCATTCAAGTGATTAAAGCAAAATATTTTATGATATAAATCAGACTTACGAGATACCAAGGAGTGTACAAATGAATGCTGCGCTGTATTCTAACTGATTCTTAAGTGAATATTCGATCTTATATTTTAATTTAAGGCTATTTTAAGCAGTTAAATTTAATAGTACTTTTTTACAACCTCTCCATTTGATTTGACCATGGCACGGGTCACAGTTAGGGCAAGATTCTCTAGCTAATTGGGCCCTATATGAAAATATGTGACTCCCCCTTCATTACCCAGCGTAAGATGGGTACAATCCCAAATTATTATTTAATCCCCCCATCGGCCCCATGAACCCGAATTCTGGAATCAGCGAATCGCAGGATCCCTCTAAACTCTTCAGTTTTGGTTACTATTTGTGCTTAATATGCTCTAGGCAGTTTCTAAATCAGTGAAACTTGTACTCGATAATGACGATATGGCATAAACTGTGCCACCGATTTTTGGGGAATGAGGCCTATGTAAATCTTGGTCAATGAATGGGTGTAAAATATTCACAGGAAATGAGGCATAACGATGTTTGCGAGACATTAAATTAACGACGTATTTATATTAGCGGCAACTAATGATGGTGTAGCACATTCGCTAGGTGTCGGTGTAAATCTACGACATATTTCATGTTATCGAGCGTAACTGTACGAACCTATTCAACTCCTGTAAAACTGCCAGTACATAACAAAGCCCTGAGACGTGAATACATTACAATTTCGTTACGTTTTGCCATGCTGTGAGCCTTCAACTGTCGGCGGTGGCGCCTGTCATTGATTGTTTTTTTTTATCATTCCATAGTCGTAAACTTTCTAATCAAAACATTTTTTTCCTAATAATGTTGAACAAAATCGCACGAAATTGTATCGACTTAATACTATAAACAGCAACCTGTATAAACGTATAGGTATTTACGAATGTATATATGTCTCAAAACGTGCTTGTAACTGACATAAGAAAACGCACATTAACATAGAAATGGCTATCTATCTCGACGCACGTGTCTTTATTTACTCGCAGTCTCGTTTTCGAAAACTTATTTAAGATAGCGGATGCCCATATATGGTAGCACCGTGTATCCGTGTATTCGTTGGACGAGTTCAATAAAAGTACGCACTAATTATAACATGCCACTGCAAAGTGGGTATTAAGTTGCAAAATAGTGAAATGGAGTCGTCTACCTTTTCGGATTCCACCGGTCATAAGCTTTAACATGTGTCTCATTTGTTGAAATATTTTCAGTAGTTTTTTTATTTATTGCTAATATTGAAGCAAAGTTTTAAAAAGCTACGATTTAAGAAACGAGGTGATTTTGACTCATATTGTTCACTGTTTTAAATATATGTCTTCGTAAATGCATGTTTTTTTTAAATTAGATTTGGATTATTTATTGAGAAAAATAAGCTGGTCAGTGAAAAGATATATTATACTTTATGCATTTCTGCCAAAATCAAAAAATGTATGCGACATGGCGTAGGAAACTATTCGTGGTTCGTGTGCCGAGTAGACGTGTGCGCGTTAATACCTGGTTCGTTGTGATAGGTCACAATTTATTAAACCGACTGGTCACGTTATTAACTTACATTACAAATATGAACTTTAAAAAATTTGAAGTGTCCGTGTGTTTGTTATTTCAAGAAGTAATAACTCAGACGCCGACGCCGAAAGGCAGTGAATCATAACATGCGTAGTCACAGGAACTCCCACGTCATTTTGAAATAGCAATTGTATTATGACTTTGCAAACATGTTTTCAGGTATGTTCTAAAATAATGGTCCATGCCCAATGCAATCTGTATTTGATCGATTCGTGGAAACCAAACAAAGCAAAGATTGCCCTCATTTTGAGGCACCCTCTGAGTCATAATAGGCATTTGTGTACGGGCATGCTAGTGTATCGTGCGTAACGGTCAGAAAACTGTCGTCGAATTCCGCACACATTCTGCCGACCACCACGCAATTAGGAATGGTCATTCACGCGTGACCGTATCAACACGTCTGTTTCTGAATAGGACTTTCAACAGGTCGGAGACAGCATAAGCGGTACCTCGACTATCTTGGTACGTTATACATGACGCCACAGTTTGCTGCATTCTAGAATGCGTGGATGCAAAGACGTCGTCACGTTCTGACGAAGATATTAGTTACCATGAGTTGGGATAGCCAATAAAAATGACTCTCAATCTACCTCGTCAAATAAGAGTAAACATTGTTCTGTTTACACGGCCATTCGAACCAACTTTTGATTTCGATTACATTAAAACAAGTCACGCAATAAAAAAAGAATGTCAAACGTGAACGTTTAGGTTGACGGTTCAAATGTAATAGTCAACGTTTACGTGAACGCTAAGTTTGCGGTACCTCTTATTTCTTTAAAACTATTACACTATTATTTTATATAAAATAAACACTTATAATATAGCACTAATCCTAAACGTAAATGCTGGTTATGTCACCGAAATGAAGTGATACCAACTGACGGTAACGGTCAAAGCGAGCTTCTGCTGCCAGGCTGTCTTTCTCGTTTACACAACTAGGCGAGAATCGACTAAATTAGACTAGTCGCGTTCGGCAGTACCGTGAGTACACAAAGGGTGTTTTGCCTGCGGCCATGCAGAATGCATGTACCCCGTGGTGTGAACTTCATTTCACCCTACTAAATTGCCACGGTACCTTGCTACTGTTAATTGGTGCATTGAACACAAACATGTATTGGTGAACAGTTGTATTCGCTGACTTGAGTATTAGATTAATCCACACGCATTTTGAGGTGTTGTGAGAATCTGTTGTAACAGACGGTCCTATTGATGTGTTTTGTATGTTGTGTACGCGTGTAGTCGTGTAAGTATGCGTGCAAGTGTACATATTAAAATAGTTGCATTGTATTTTTATGGAATGTGTTGCACAGTTAAGCGAGTCTAGACTGCCTTTCTGCTTTAGTAGACGTGTGGACGTTGTGTTATCACGAGCTGCGTAGATTGAGATCTCAACAACTCCAAAGGTTGGCCTTTCATGACAAATAGTGGAAAAATTACCAAGCCCTATTGTGGTGAGCCAATCCCAATCGCCAACCGGAACGCGACATTTTTTGTAGGCGGCATCTGGGTAATTACCATATAATATGAGCCTAACCATAACCCTAAGCCTAACCCTAGGCATAACCTTAATCATATCACCAAACCTAACCCTATGAAAAAATTATGCATTCCGGCCATGTTAGGATATGGTAAAACCCGAACGTCACCTACGAAAATAATTTCTGCTACTTAATGCGCTGTCGTAGTTACGTGACTCCATCTGCGTGTAGTTCCTGTGTGGAATCTGCAGGTTGCACATCAAGATCAAGACGATGAATAAAGACGACTGAAAGATGGCAGAGGAGCTGGCCGCAAAGATATTTTCTGGCAGTTTATGTGTTATAGGCTTTCTCGAAAGTTACGATGTGGGCTTACTTGGTTTACGAGCTATGCACAGTGTCTTGGAGTGCGTAAACAAATAGGCTGTTTATATAGTATCAGACACTAGAAAGGTGATACTTATAAATGACGTCTTTCTAACAAGACAAGCGCAAGACCAGACACCCCTTCACCGAATCATTCATCCGTGACGACTTACTTCTCGTTTGGGGACGGTCTCAAAACAAAGTTATTCGCCTGCATAACATACGTCGCACTTTCAGCCTGGCATCCGTTATCTTATTTATCATTACTAACTTTCGCACTATCATACCTTGTTATGTTATGCAAGTGTTTTACTTCAAGCGGGTACTCTACTTACCTGTATAGTTACATTCTAACCTCACTATCCCTATTAAGGTAACGTGTATTTTAAAAGGTTTATCGTGAATATATTAACAAAATATGTTATATTACTATTAGCAGCAGCTTATTTGGTTTACGACGCATTCGTAAATCACTGACAGATTGGGGTGCTTTCAAAACCGTTAGTCTGTTGAAAATATCCCTAAATGCGGCGTACCTGACACCCTTACAAGATCCCCCTCTTATTGCTGGACATTTGGTCACCCAAATTATTGGTTGATTAGAGATGATGGTATAAATGGATAAAAGATTATATCGTACTCACCTACGTATTGCCGCTACAACTGGAGCGCCGAATACGGGTCAATTCAGAGGGTAATGACCCTTGAGTCTTTAATGAACAGTTTAGTTTACATTGGCGATAAGCAATGTTTATTACAAAACGTAATAAAACCATATAATTGTACGGTTAGAACGCCGGGAGATCGAAAGTACCTGGATTCGACTCCACCTTGCTGCTGTTTTCTCTGCCTCTGCCTCTTCCATCCCCCCTTTCCTTCTTTATTCCTCTCTTTTCTCTCTTCCTCTCTTCTCTGCGTAACGTAATGCTGTCGAACGTTATTTCAATCATGTATATCATTCTTGATTTAGTCCAGTCGCCGCTTACTGATTGCTATTCGAGCTACCCTGAACGATAGTTTAATCTAACAGCTTCGATGGAGTGCTTTGGTTCATTTCACGCATGGACGCCTTTTCTCACGCAATCTGCGTTAGCATTCAAACACCACGCATGATAATTCGTCCTTTCAACGTCACGAGGATTTAGTTATAGCTTGTTGCCAATTGAGAGAGCTGACTAAACTGCGGACCAAGCCAGGGACGGCCCGCGTGGCGGACCGGGTTATACTGAAGAGTTAACAATACCTATATTACATCTGTAAGATTCCTATGGAATTAAAAATAGAACGCTTGACAGGGTTGTGTAGAATTACATTCAAAATAGAAGTAATGCCCGTGAGAAATGAAACAATGTAACAGGCTAAATCCACCCGGAACGCCTTTAACCCTCTCCCGATGGAAACCGTAATCGGTTTGAAGTATCTCTATTGACCAGCACTGGTTTGGACGCCATGGGCGGCAGGTCAGTGAATAGGATAATGGGCATCTATTACTGATCGCGGGGTTCAAGGGCACAAATTTGATAACAAAGGGGGTAATGACCGTTTGCATTCTTTCCGCACGGTCCAGGCTCTACAACAGACTAAACGGTGCAATTTCGAAACCCGCACACAATGTTAGCTGTGATATTGTGAGGATGTCGTAAAATGTGTCAGCGGGAGCTTCAGCGGTTGTCTTGGCTCCACGCCACATTCCTACGCTTGTCGTGCCAGTTTATAACCAACGGCAGAGGTAATACCCCCCGAGTGGCTCGGTAGGACAGTGGTTAATACGCCCACTCGCTTTACCAGCCAAGAGTTGAACGGATATATCTGATTTATGCAATTGAGAAGTGTCTAACTGCATTGCAGAAATCACAATGACATGCCCGTTCCTGCAATTGAAACTGTGGCATTAGTCGCTTAAAATGTGTTTTATAACTTCACTCTTGAAAACGGTGTTTTATTGTATAATGATTTTTTTACAAACGTTTATTGAGTAACGACAAATTGTGTTCACTTTTTGATTTGACTGAAACATGGAAACAGTGCAATTTCAAGTTGAAGTGAATTCCTTATTTTTGTACTCTTGACAATGATTGAAAAGTCAGTTTTTAGGATGTGCCAAATGATAGATAGGACGACAATTGTTGTGGTTGGTCCGACATAGGTCGTTGCAACAGCAACAATACACAGTCAATGTATCACATACCTCTCCAACAATCTCGTCATTTATCATGTAGTAAGGTAAAACACACCGGGCAAGGACGTCGCATGCGCCAATCCGCCCCGACAAAACTGCTCCAACCAGGCCGTCAACGTTTTGTATGACACAACACACAAATAATGCAGGGCAATAGGATGATTTTGTTCCTTTCCACGTAGGTGCATATGTCATGACCAGTTAATAATGATGATGTGGAAGACGTCGATCATCATCATAATTTACTTATAATCGAGCTGGCGTATGCGGGTAGGTTAATGTTTTCCTCTTAGACGGATAGAACCTCGAGCGCCAAACTTTCACTGATTAATCTACAACCCCTAGAATAGGACGTAAGACCTATATCTCTTCAAAATACCCCATACATGTCAAGATTACAACCTTTTATGGGATAAATAATGTGTTCCGAACGTAGAACGTAATGTGCGCGTAGAACGTAAAAAGTAACCTAACAATGATAAGAACCACGCACGTGTGACAAATACTTTCGGTAATACGGCCCCGGCGTCATGGACTTGGCGTCATAAAGTAGACGTTGACATAATAATGCTTACGCCGTTAGCATAGCATTACGAATATTATTCTACACTAGGGCCTGTCGCTGGACGTGAACTTCACATTCTCTATCACCTTCATCATTTTGAACAAACAACGAGTATCGGCGAACGCGTTATGGTGTTTATGTAACGATGCTGTGTGTTTTCTACCATTTGGCAAATATTACTATCACGACTGTCAACTACCAATGCATCCCGTCAGGTGACGGGCATTTTGCTAGTATTTATAACTATTATTGTGATGGTTGTCATTTGTACACACCATGACACGGCACTGTTCATATCTACATAGTATGTCAATCATAATTTATTTTGAGTTTCAATCTTGAAAATTGTCGATACTTTCAATTATAAATTGTAAGGGAGTGGATCTGACAATTAACTTTCTCGGTACGTCAACTGGGAATAACAAATCGGTGATCCAGGTTTCTCAAAATAGCGTCTCATCTATGATTTATATTTGGGCGATGGTAATGTCCTCATGTTCGCACTCGTCCTTTTCCGAGGTATATATATAGACATTGAAAAAGGCATAGACTACCTCAGGTGGTGGTTTACTTGACTTCAGAGATTCAAGTAATCACACGCCTGAAATTACTGCGCGAACGTTGCATATTGGCAATATTCACTGGTATACACAAGCGTGCGTGTTTATAATTGACTAAATTGGGACGTTCAAGCTGCGCTATTGTCATTGCACAGTCGTGCGACACCAACTTAATGAGTCCATGCAACAATAGATTGTGTCACCTTCACGAATTTCAAACACGGAATGTTAAAAAATACTCCAAGGAACCAAAATAGTAACGTAACATTAACAGGTCGTATAACGAAATGAAACATTTGCCCGTCGCCTCCAATAAATTTAAGTGGTAGTCGCATAACGCCGCAGTCCAAAAACACTTGTATAGCATCACGTATGGGGGAGGGTGGTGAGTTAGACATCACGTATGGGGGGAAGGTGGTGAGTTAGACATCACGTATGGGGGGAAGGTGGTGAGTTAGACATCACGTATGGGGGGAGGGTGGTGAGTTAGACATCACGTATGGGGGAGGGTGGTGAGTTTGACATCACGTATGGGGGAGGGTGGTGAGTTAGACATCACGTATGGGGGGAGGGTGGTGAGTTAGACATCACGTATGGGGGAGGGTGGTGAGTTAGACATCACGTATGGGGGAGGGTGGTGAGTTAGACATCACGTACGGGGGGAGGGTGATGAGTTAGACATCACATATGGGGGGAGGGTGGTGAGTTAGACATCACGTATGGGGAGGGTGGTGAGTTAGACATCACGTATGGGGGAGGGTGGTGAGTTAGACATCACGTATGGGGGGAGGGTGGTGAGTTAGACATCACGTATGGGGGGAGGGTGGTGAGTTAGACATCACGTATGGGGGAGGGGTGGTGAGTTAGACACATCACACGTATGGGGAGGTGGTGGGTTAGATATATCACGTATATGGGTGGGGGTGGTGAGTTAGACATCACGTATTGGGGGAGGGTGGTGAGTTAGACATCACACGTATGGGGGGAGGGTGGTGGAGTTAGACATCACATTATGGGAGGTGGTGAGTTAGACATCATGTATGGGGGAGGTGATGAGTTAGACATCACGTATGGGGGAGTGAGTGAGTTAGACATCACGTATGGGGGAGGGTATTGGGATCTGACATCACGTATGGGGAGACATCACGTATGGGGAGAGGGTGGTGAGTTAGACATCATGTATGGGGGAGGGTGGTGAGTTAGACATCACGTATGGGGGGAGGGTGGTGAGTTAGACATCACGTACGGGGGGAGGGTGGTGAGTTAGACATCACGTACGGGGGGAGGGTGGTGAGTTAGACATCACGTACGGGGGGAGGGTGATGAGTTAGACATCACATATGGGGGGAGGGTGGTGAGTTAGACATCACGTTTGGGGGGAGGGTGGTGAGTTTGACATCACGTATGGGGGAGGGTGGTGAGTTAGACATCACGTACTGGGGGAGGGTGGTGAGTTTGTCATCACGTATGGGGGAGGGTGGTGAGTTTGACATCACGTATGGGGGTGGTGAGTTTGACATCACACACGTATGGGGGAGGGTGAGTGAGTTTGACATCACGTATGGGGAGGTGGTGGAGTTTGACTATCACGTATGGGGAGGATGGTGGGTTTAACATCACGTATGGGGAGGGTGGTGAGTTTGACATCACGTATGGGGAGGGTGGTAGAGTTAGACATCACATTACGGGGGAGGGTGGTGAGTTAGACATCACACGTATGGGGAGGGTGGTGAGTTAGACATCACATTATGGGGGAGGGTGGTGAGTTAGACATCACATATGGGGGAGGGTGGTGAGTTAGACATCACGTATGAGAGGCGGTGAGTTAGATATCACGTATGGGGAGGTGAGTGAGTTGGAGCATCACGTATGGGGGAGGTGGTGAGTTAGACATCACGTATGGGGAGGTGGTGAGTTAGACATCACACGTATGGAGGAGGGTGGTGAGTTAGACATCACGTATGGGGAAGGGTGGTGAGTTAGACATCACGTATGGGGAGAGGGTGGTGAGTTAGACATCATGTATGGGGGAGGGTGGTGAGTTAGACATCACGTATGGGGGGAGGGTGGTGAGTTAGACATCACGTATGGGGGAGAGTGGTGAGTTTGACATCACGTATGGGGGAGGGTGGTGAGTTAGACATCACGTATGGGGGAGGGTGGTGAGTTAGACATCAAGTATGGGGGAGGGTTGTGAATTAGACATAACGTATGTGGGGGTGGTGAGTTAGACATCACGTATCGCGGGGGAAATTAATTGACACAATGGTGCCACCTATCGAGTGGAACATATATTAATGCGTATTGAGGATATCAGAACCGGGCGGCGTGTAGGGTAATGACTTGACAAGCACCATTTGAATCCGGTTGGTATTGGCTGTGGTTTTAGGAACCATATTGAAAGGCGCAAAATCGCAAGTCCACACCGCGTATTTGGGGGGTGATGGTTTGAAACAATAATAAACGGTACACGTTTGTAGGGATTTTGTACACTTGTGAGAGCATCACACATTTAGTAATAATAATAATAATAGTAATAATAATAATACTAATAATAATTGAATGATTTCTTTAGCGCCAGTATCTTCGAGCAAAAGTCGTCATAAAATCGATGGAATTGCTAAGTAGCTAAAGTGGATATGCAGTATTAAAATGATAGGTTTTTAGATGACGACGGAATGAGTCTATACTTCTTACTGACTTAACACCAATAGGGAGTAAGTTGCACAAAGCTGGCTCGAGTTCCAACATTCGTTCAGGTTAAATGTTGATATATACCTACTTCAGGTTTAGCAGATTCGCCTGTCGCATTCATATTTCTACAAAAACATTCTTTTGGTTTTAGGTGCCCCAAAAAGAAGTTGTCGTTTCCGTTCTTATTAGCAATAAATTCGCTGGATCAATTGTCTTAAATGTATATTTTGTCAGGAGCGTGGGAACCAACTTCTCTATAAGCAGTAGTTTCCAAAGGTGGCTGTTTCTTTACAGTTTGAACATATCACGGGTGCAACGATCAAATTCCGAACATTGTTAGTCTAGCATTATGAATAGTATATATATATATATATATATATATAAACGTAAACAAATGAGCAACGGACATCATGCCTTTAAATATGGTGTAAAGCAGGCTTGGGGTCAATTACATTGCAATGTAATATAATACTATTACTTTGTTTCCTTCCTATTACTGTTACATGTTGAATTTTTCCTATTACTATGACATATAAAGCAATTACTATTACTATTACATTTTTTATAGGAACATTTTATGTTATAATGCACTGTATGCATAAATACAATAAGTACAACTGTTTGACTCACAGTCTCAAGAAGTTAATCAAGACTGGTGAATAGAAAAATCTAACTTGCCATTTATTGATACCCTTGCCCAAAGTATTGGAGGGAAGGTGGTGATCATGTATATACGTTCATCACCGTCATCATCAGGGAAGTATTATAATGTATAAAAAATAATAAATATTTATAGCAATATATATATATATATATATCGTTTATGCCATATTTAATACAATCTACTAACTACTTTGACTAAGGATAGAACATATATGTTCCATTTTATATTTAAATACCATACTGGAATGAAAGACAAAAGCAATAGTCAATGCCACATAACTAGGTGGATTATATTAGTATAATTAAACCTCATCACTCTACTGCTGCTTGGTGCTTGGTAGACAGTTCATTATTGGCTCAAGTACAAATACATCAGGATGTTTTTCACACCCACTGTATTTTAGGCTGAATTGTGTGCACCAAGTAGTCACTAAACCCATAGACTTACTTGAAAAGGGTAGTTGACAACTTGGCACTTGGCAGAACTGGCTTTAAAGCAGTGAAAGCCCAGTTTAAGCTCTTTAGTCCATACAGCAGTCTCACTGTACCAGTGTCTCTTGCTATGTAAATGCTCATAAAACTCTAAGGTAAAACTTCACCAGGGTCATGCTGAAGTTGACAAGGGGGTAACCATAAAACCTGGATAAACTAGTGGAATCTACAACCTAATCAAATGGAATTGTTATCTAGTTGAAATTCGGTTTAAATGTTCAATAGTAATATAAAAGTAATATGTCAATTATTATTACATTGAGTTTTAGCTCAACCTATTACTTCAATATTTGTAATCGTTACTATTAATATTACATATTACTATTACCCAGGCCTGCTGTAAACGTTATAGCAAGTCTTGCGGAAATACAATTCAAGAAAACAGGATAATCTGCAATTGTTCATTAATCAAACATTGACGTGTATCGTTGCGTTGATGCGCACGCCGTTGTATGGGTGTATTTTCGGGGGACGGTTACCAACCTTTCGCAGATGCGAATAACTGTATAAAGTATTACCACCTAGTCAAAGTGACCCCAATTAAGTGAAAACACCAAATTGGCCAATTGTGATAAGTATTGTGCTCAGGTCAACGTGCCCCCAACTAAATGAAAACACCAAGTTGCGAAAACGTGTACGGTACTACCCTCGGGTCAATACGCCCCCTCGGGTCAACACGCCCCTCGGGTCAATACGCCCCCAACTGAGTTTTGACAACAAGATAACCAACAAACCTAGTGTGTGAAATTTATGTTATTAAAGGTGTGTGCGGTCAGGCGTGTCCTGTTTTCGTAGAACGGGATCGTCAGTATCCGGGTGTTGCGTTGGTGTGTCTGCGGTTATTTTGCACAGTATTCGTCATCGTCATATGACTGTGCTGCCCTCTTAAGGGTGGTAGTTCGGATCTTCGTCTACATTATACGCTCCTTCTATTGCGTCTTCTTCTTCTTCGTCTTCGAATATCTGGTCTAGGTTAATCTGATATACAGTATCGCGCGGTTCAGTTGTCCAACAATATACACTCTCTTTTACTGCCACTTTTATATAACCGACCTTTTATATAAGACATGTGTGTTTAGGCAATAATATGCCGAACTACTTAAACATTGTTAAGAGTATTTTAATTATGTACAATGCACACTTTTATTTTATTACGTTTTAAATCCTGTTTATACATCCCACGCCGAACATGTTAAATAGTTTTACATTTATTTTTGTGCCTGACACTTTTTTAAAGATCAACCAAAAACAAAGTGATTTAGAGAAGTTCTATATTGGCCCTGTGCTCAATTTTGAACTAAGAGAATAAGTACATAAGTAAGTTAATAAGTATTTATGTTAGGGACAACAAATAGTCTTTTCAGATTTCCTCTGTGTAATCGTACCTTTAGAACATGTTCTGATTTTATTCACGGCAACAGGAATAAGGATGGTTGTAATTAAACATCATTCTCCAACGACCCTCTTGGTCAAAGTGTAAGCACGGAGGCTACGTGATGCCAGTACAGCAAACAATGACATTGAATGCGTATTTTATAAGCAGAAAGTGCTTTCCACTTCCGGGAAATCCGTGGGTCAATGCAGCTAAGAGATTTACTCTGACGAAGCGACAGGAGGGTGGTCGTCGTGGGACATTCATCACCACTGCGTTTGGCTTCAAGGGCTCAGGCCGGCCTGTAGCATTCCGAGGCCAGCATTAGTTCTTAAGAGCAAGAAGCATGAGAGAGAGTTTTTGTTTTAATAGGAGTCTCCCATACCCAAGATCTACATTTGATATGAAATGACACCAAACTTTAAATTTCGCATTGTTATCGTTATACCATTATTATACCATATTGTACAACTGGTTAAATAAACAAGTATATCGGTCTGTCTTAACATTGACATGAAGTGTAGGTAAGTACATTATTTCATCACTAACTTCACTTTAACCACGCTGCCATTATTGTGCGTACACCATTCTCCAACCATCCCATTTATACAGACGGGCGAACCGGACCAACGAGCTGTGAATGTAGGTGATCACTGATCCCAAGTCTAGGTCATGGTCCAAGAATTTATCCCGCTCAATCACTTTAAGAATTTGCTTTACAAAGTTGCACCAACAAGAAATGTCTCTTTCAACGTCGGATGACAACATTCGATCTGTTGTCGGATTGACAAGAAATCAGTCTCTTGCCTTGGAGTAATTGTGTTCAGTCAGTTTCACGGATTTCAGACACAGCCTGTTTGGTGTGCTGTAAAAGTTAAAAAACGCTCTGGAAACATCAACACACATATAGCATGTGAGAAAAGCGACGTGGGTTTTGTTATATCACTTCACACGAAATAAAGTCGTTATGTTTACTCACTGCAATATTTCTGTTAAATCTCTTTCTTCTGGACCCGGATCTTGACAAGTCAACTTTATAATCTCGTTACTGTTAAATAGAGATTTTATTTTAAATAATAGTCGTTTACATGTATGTTTTGATCAAAGTCGACACCAGATTGCCGTGTGAGTCGCGCGGGTGTTTGCGACCTTTGACCCCAAGTCAAGGTCAAGTTCCAAGATGTTGTCACCCACAATCGCTCTGAGAAATATTTGGTTCACAAAGAGCGAAAGGCGGGCGACAATATTCCTTTTCAAATCGCAAATCAACACTGTTTACACCTACGCCACTGACAGGCTTGTTCATTTTAATACCAACTTTACAACGCGCATACACACACGTGTTTGCATACCATACGTCATTTGACTGTAAATTCCATTCGTCAGGCTCCATCGAAGGATGTATTCAAAAGACAGTTAAAGACTTACTTGTTTTGCAAATCTTTTTAGTACAGTTTTAATTATTTATGACATTTTGTATAAAACACCTATATTGTTTAGTTATGTGTGTGTTTATTTTAGAGCTACTTTATTTATATATATATATATACTTTATTTACTTATTTATATATCTTAGACATGTAGTTTTAATTTTCCATAGTTTCTTTTATATAGATATATACAAATTGTTATGTTTTGAGTTTTTTTTAAATGTGTATTTGTATGTATTGCTTCAATGAATTTGTAAAGCGCCTTTGAGCATTTAGACAGAAAAGGGCGCTATATAAATATGCATGTATTATTATTATTATTATGAAAAATGAACCCTTGTCATCCTGGGGCAGGGACACAAACCACGTCAACACAGTAAGAGGAACACAACATAATAATAATAAATAGATTACTTCTTCAGCGCCAATATCCTCAGACAATCCGAGCTCAGTGGCGCAACAACACCAAAGTATTAAGCAATCTCGTATCCGTGTGTAGTATAGGTAACTAAATCTAAAGAATAATTGTCACATTTCTCGTGACCTTTTGTTCTTGTTGCCATCACTGCAGTGCCCCAGTGATGACAACGGGCAGACGAAGATCCGGCTTTTGTTATGCGCAACGCTCCACTGCACACGAAACGGACAGGCGTGGCCGGTTCTTTGCTACGAGCTCTCAAAGGTCTATTTAAAGGGGGCTCTTTGTTTGTCTGAGTGACCGCTCAACGTAATCAGCACCGATGACATTTCCGCTGTGCGTCACCATAGGGAGATCCATGTCCTGCGTTACCAGTGTCTCATCTTTGATCATTCACCCAGGTGACTGCCAAACAGGTGACACATTTCTTGCAAAATATACGCTTTTGAAGATCAAGATGTACACCCCTTTCCAGGACATGGATAACATTCCATAATTTACGTGAACTTAATTATGCAACCATGCATCTTTATACGATAGGTGATGTAGATTATTTATTAATATATTTTATTTATGTAACTTATATTGAAACTTATGAGGATATCCTCTCGTTGATTTAATTATTTATTGTAAAAAAAACCTTACGAAATGTCAAAAGAAATCCCACTAAATAGCTAAACTGTGTGATTCTTTACACCAAACAGGTTGCATGTATTAACGTGCGTTGTATATGCATTACGTAAGATACACTGAATACGTCTGAAGGGTACGCAGACAACGCATTGTGTGTCAATCCAGGATCACACAATCACGCATTAGGCTGGCACGATACGACTGTGACTTTCTTCGTGTGGCGTCTACCTTTGCAAACATGTGGCACATGTATTTTTAACAAGTACCTCCAGTTACAACGCGCAAGGTAGATCTATGCGTAACACGGGCAAGTGTGTACCTGTATTGCGCTGACATTGTTGGTTAACCAGGTAACGCTGTTTGCAAAAACAGAACAAAAACAACTATCGTCACGGATGAATGAACTTGGCAGCCGGTGAAGGCGCCGTTGCTCGCCTACAGTCTGTATGACCTCATTCTCATAAGTCAGAAAGCGCGGTGAATATGCCAAAAGTAGGGTACCGTGTTGGCTATAAGCGTTGTCTCTCTGACTCTTTTCTGTCTATTGTATATATTTTTTATCTGTATCTTTCTGTCTGTCTATATATATATATATCTCCCTCCCACCCTGCCATCTCTCCCTCCCACCCTGCCATCTCTCCCTCCCATCCTGCCATCTCTCCCTCCCACCCTGCCATCTCTCCCTCCCAACCTCCCATCTCTCCCTCCCAACCTCCCATCTCTCCCTCCCATCTCTCCCTCCCACCCTGCCATCTCGCCCTCCCACCCTCCCATCTATCCCTTCCACCCTCCAATCTCTCCCTCCCATCTCTCCCTTCCACCCTCCCATCTCTCCCTTCCACCCTCCAATCTCTCCCTCCCATCTCTCCCTTCCACCCTCCCATCTCTCCCTCACTTCATCCAGGCTCCATCTATCCATCTCCCTCCCTTCCTTCGCCACCCCACGCTCTCTCTCTGTCCCTCCACTCCTTCGAGCTCTCTCTTTCTTTCTGTCTGTCTATCTGTTTGTCTACCCTACCCTACCCTACCCTTAATTTTCTGTCACTACATCCCTCTCTTCCTCCCCCTTTCCCCTCTCTCCCTCCACCCCGAGTGTTTCTTTCACTCTGTCTGTCTGCCTGTTTGTCTGCCTGTCCTCCTGCCTGTCTGCCTGCCTGTCTGTCACCTGTCTGTCTCTCTGCCTGTCTGTCACCTGTCTGTCTGTCTGTCTGTCTGCCTGTCTGTCTGTCTGCCTGTCTGTCTGTCTGTCTGTCTTTCTGCCTGTCTGTCTGTCTGTCTGTCTGTCTGTCTGTCTGTCTTTCTGTCTGTCTGTCTGTCTGTCTTCCTGTCTGTCTCTCTGCATGTCTGTCTGTCTCTCTGCATGTCTGCCTGCCTGAACGAAACCAAAATCCAGTGGCACTAACCCATGTGGGAGTACGTGAAATCTGCACGTAGACTTTGCTTAACCTTGACGAACACAATCAATTTACAAAGGTTATATCTGATACTTATGTAATCCATTTACAGGGGTTATATCTGATACTAATGTAATCCATCTATAGGGTTACATCTGATACTGTTACTGGTGTAATCAGTATCAATGTCGTAAAGCCTGTTCCTTCAAAATCACACAATACGGTATACAAATTACTAAAACTTGGTTCACATTTTTTGTTTAAACTTAATAGTAGTTGTGCAATTAGCTTAAACCCACCCATGGAGTTTACGGTCGCGCTATTTGGAGAACCGTTCAACATTCAATTTTCTCGTGCAAGAGAAACCTTCCAGAATAGCAGCACGTGTCAACTGTAGGTAAATACCTGTACATAACTAGATTAATGTTTCTGATATACATCTTTAGTTGGGAGATCAGACGCCAATGGTCGAAGGACGCGAATGACCGTAGAAGGATGCCGGTGGACGTCGACGCATCGGATGAGATGCACGTACAATGCTCCAACGTTAGCGTAACAATAAGGAAACTATTGTTAAATTATTATTTTTGGTGGTCCTCGCTATAAGCCCCTAGGGGTTTCTAGAGGATCTCCACGGTTGCAATATTTTTTTCTTCTGTTTTTACAATCCATTATACATGTGTTCACTAATTTGTACTTGTAACCGAAATAAAATTGTAGTTCCATATAGATCGTATGTAATTGACAACAACAACTAACCTGACCAGACCAGTAGGCATCCACTCGTTGCGTCAGTTGCTGGACAGCGGCAGTGAGGGAGTCGACTTTTCGAGACAAGGTTCCATAGCCTGCGCGGGGCTCCTCAGCCAACGCTATCTCTCCATCGTTTTCTGTTGTCATTATTGCGTGGCCAGAGAGTAGACACGGACCGTGGTGGCAGCGTCACTGCGAAGCCACGACTGAATGTGATCTGAAAGAGACGCTGCTCATGAGTACACACCAAGTGCCTCACAGCGTTCGTCATGCATGGTTGACTTCACGCATCAGTGAACCTTTGCTTAGCATAGGTACGTACGGGGCGGGGTGTCTGTTTACCTTTCGTTCCGTTTGAGTAGGGTACCGGAAACAACTGTTAGTGATGGCTTCGGTCAAAGTTCATTCGCACTTTATATATATATATATATATATACATATATACACACACACACATATATACATATATATATATATATATATATACATACATATATACGTATATATATATATATATATACATATATATATATATATGTATACATATATATGTATATATATATATATATTATTTATGTATGTGTATACAGTGTATATATATATATATATATATACGTATATATGTATATATATATATATATATATATATAAGAAATATAGTGGAATACATGCAATTTAATATTTTCGTATGGTAATAAATATGTTTTAAATATTCTAATCAAGTCTAATAAGTTCATACATAAATAATATACCGAGTTGACAAGGGATAGGCAACTCAACGGCAAACAACGATTCTAATTGCGAGGTATCTGTTTCCTAATCCGCTAACAGTTCAGCATGAAGGGGGAATTATCCAGAGTGGAAGGAAAGAACCCTATTCCACCCCCGGGGAATAAATCCGAGATGGAGTTGACTGTTATGCCGTCACGAGCTGCGGACACAGGCGATGTCGGTTAGCCGTTATTACGCAGTGACTGAGGTGATGATTTGCCGGTCTAGGCGTGTAATCGAACTGGACTGGGGTTGTTCGAGTGGAAACCCGCATACATAAACGTGACACTTGACCCCAACACATACAACATTTGCATTCATCTTGCCCACGGCGACAAATCCAGCTGAAAACCATTTCATCAAGGTTATGGACTCGGTAAGAAAACCCACCATTACACAGAATCTGTTGTCACATTTAGCGAACATTTTCAAAATGCAAAAAGCCGCCACCGTGTCACCGGGGCCACTATTTCCGTGACACACCACCGGAAATGTCCGGGTGGCGCGCCCTGGTGTTGACAGTTTTCAATATACAAGATCATTGTTAAAGAGTAGGGGGTTATGACACGGTTAGACTTTCTGTTTCGTTACGAAAACAAACGCTATGTATTTTTGAGAAATATTTTTTTTACAAAATTCACCTGCTCTGACATAAGTGCATTTGAGTAGTCCGATTTCCCTGTGTGATTGTAGAAGCTGTTGACATTAAAATTGTGTATGTTTTAGCTGATTTTACTAAGCGGAAGGGTATTTGGCAGCAATTTGGCTAGTTGACCCTTTAGCCGGATTACTCCTGCATCCATTCGTAAATATTGACGGATGTCACACATACAGGCATTTTACGAGAGCTAGAAATATTATATTTAGACTAAACTCGACCAGCATGTCAGTGGGATGATAATAAAAGCAGGTGAGAAGTTGAAGACATTTTGTAGGTCACGTTTTCTTATAATCACACAAAACGTTAACATGGTCGCCTATTTGAAATCTAACAGTGTGCTGAGCTCGTAAGATCGGTGTTAAGGCGCAAAATCATGCTTATGATCTCGTAAGAATGGTAATGAAACGGGACATCCAAGTTATCCCACAGCTCAGCGAAATTCCTGTGTGGAAAATGTATGCAGCGACTAATTACGCGACTAATGTTATGTTAATGAAATACCGTTGACGTTATCATGGGACGTTCTGGGTAGGATATTTGAATAAATCAATGTTAGTTTATTCACGGAACAACAAACGACGCACATTAGTCACCGTCGTCATATTATCTCCAACTTACCCTCGTTTCCGTGACATTTATTCAAGTATAAACGTGACGTTTTTATACAACAAATGGTACCTTTGTGCATCGCCAGCGAATCTACCGAGACATAGGTGAGGTAATATTAAAAATTGGTCAAAAACAATTATACCTGCATGCATATCGGAAATACACAAGTTTACAACTACTTTATACGCGTTATGACTTTTGTGGTAAATTCACATTTGTGTGAACAATGTTTTTGCAGCAGTTGGCTTGTCGTCGGTTAGGTGTGTAGTCGAATATGTTCATTGGTGTCTGCGAAACTGCGTACCTTCAATTATCTCGAAAAGACTATCATGCGATTTGAAAGTGATGCAGAGTTTGTTCGAGATTTTGGGCACACAAATGCCCACTGATGCAGTTTTATTTTAGTTGTGTGATCAAAGAGAAGTCGAGAGGTAGTTGATCTGAATTGCAGTGAGTTGTTTTCCCTCTGCGTCGCAAAAAACGAAGAATCCCTGTCCGTTGTAGATATTCCAGATATTTTTTTGGGAAGACCAAAACACGGACTACCCACACTGCAAGGGGCGACGACATAGTAGACATTCAATGACGTCTATTAGGAATTAGCACCAACTTCCAGACAGTAAATTTACAATGTTGTAAACACAAAAAGACCGATACATCAACGCATTGCACCTCCAAGCGTGATCTATATCGGCACGCAGAGTGTACTTCCAAACGTTGTAATAAACTCATTCCCTTTGGCGTACCCATATTGTTCCACTAGATTGCACAATAAAACTCGCTCTCCGGGGCAATAAATGTCAAGACGAGGCATTGAGACAAACATAATTTACGTACTCATTTACTTACTTACTTACTACCTGTTACGCCCTCGTGTGTTTAAGGCAGCGACGAAGTTCCTCGACCTCTGTCTGTCTCCGGCCATTCGCTGTATGGTGCCCCCAGCTGTGGTTCATTTCCCTCAGCTCCGCCTCCACTGTTCTCCTCCATGTTGTCTTTGGGCGCCCACGTTTTCGCTTCACTTCTGGTGTCAAACCAGACATAATTTATCACTGTACAATTGATGTCTTACAAGTCCACAGTCACGTCTCCCAATGTTGTTCTTAACGAGAATTGGAACTACGTCTGTGTGACGGTTATATTGGCTTGGTTGGATTCAGCAACGTCATTCTTATAGGACGTTCTTTCGCTGCTGCAAGTAACAATAACGCCATCTAGCGGATTAAACACAAACTCTGGACATTTAGTCGACCATCCGCGTCGTGTTTGACAACGTTATTTCTCCATATATGTTATAATAATTATATGAATGAATTGGCTACCGGTACATTTCAGTTTAGTGTGCAATGATTTAAAAATATAAACCTGTCTAACCGTGCAATAAAACGAACTGATTTAATTTACAAAACTGCAAACGTATCAGTGAAACAATGCATGAGTTTACGTAAGAGTCTAGAAGCCTATGGTGTCCACAAACAGCTAGTAATAACTATTTCCAACATGTACACGTGCCAAAGTACAATCACCGGATGGAGAAACTGAGCTTTTTGATAACACGGCGGGAGTGCTACAGGGTGACACGCTGGCGCCATACCTCTCCGTGGTAGTCCTTGACTATGCACTGCGGCGAGCTATTCCGATTCTAGATAACAAGAAGGAAAAGCATACGTGTTAAACCGGAGATGATTACCGATTTCGAATTTGCCGATGATATTGCGCTACTATCAGAAGTGATCAATCAGGCACAGGAACTTCTAACACGAGTGGAAACATCGTGAGCAAGGATTGGTTTAAAGATCAATCCTGGAAAAAACAAATATATCTCATTCAACCAATTACGAAACACCAGCATCGTTGCCAGGGAAGGATATGTTTTAGAGAAGGTTGTAAACTACAAATCCCTTGGCTCCTGTGTCTGCACAACAGACAAAAACATCACAACCAGGAAGGCAATGGCGTGGAGAGCATTCAACCAACTAAACCTAATATGGAAATCTACACTCCCACGCAAAATCAAGCAGCGACTGTTTATTGCCAACAGTAGAGTCTGTGCTACTCTATGGATGCAAAACATGGAAAATGACGAAAAAAACTTGACAAACAACTAGACGGATGTTATACAAGAATGCTTCGAACCGCATTTAACATTCACTGGCAACATCATTTGACAAACATAGAACTATACAGTGGAATGTGTAAAGTCACTGATAAAATAATAAGAAGACGACAACCGACACATGGAAGAATCAAGGCAGGAAGACCAGCAGCAACTTACCAGCAGCAACTTGTATCGACTGCTTAAAGGAAGATTGAGTCTAGAGACGGAGGAGCTGAAGACGGCAATAGCAGACAGACGGATCTGGAGACGGATGATTGAAGCCACTAATGTTCGACCCCAGTGGCCGACATGAGTGAGTTAGTGAGTTAGTGTTATTATTCAAATATCAAAAGGTTGTGTCATAAAGAAACCTGAACACTGTTCAAGTCGACACTTGTTAAATCTTGTCTTGTTAAATTTTGACACGTGCAACCATCTGAACAATTAAACCCGTAGTATGAGCAAGTCTCTTTCATTTATCAACGCATTTGCCACACCTTCCGAAAAGGTCTTTTGGCCAGATAAGAGGGGTGGCCGCTCTACAAAGAGACACATAACATCTTACCAGCAACAAAACACGTCATAGACAAACTGTAGAAATTTATATGGATATATTCAAACGCAATTCACATTGAACATACATTAATATCATACAAGGCTTCCTGTTTACGACAGTAAACAGGAAGGGGGATAGCACACAACCTTGTGGGGCACCAGTCGTCAGGATAAGAGGTCTGGAAACAGAGTTGTTGATTTTGACAGATTGAGGCCTGTGAAGACGAAAATTAAGACCTTACAATAACGCATGGCAGGATGTACATTCAACAATGAAAGTTTATCGACCAGCTTGAATGGAATGATGGGGTTGAATGTTGAGCTGAAGTCAATGAACAGGATCGTGGCATAGGTTCCTGGCCTCTCCAGGTGCTTCAGAATGTGATGCAGACCTAAAACTATCTACTGATCTGTTTGCCTGATATGCAAATTGGTGCGAGTCGAGGAGGCCGTCGGTGGCCGACTTCAGGTACCTGAGCACTATGCGCTCAAACACTTTCATGGCGACTGAGGCCAGCGCCACTGGACGGTAGTCGTTCTGTAAGGTATTCGCAAACTATTATTAACGATTTAATAAAACATATTAGACTTCCTAATATGTATTTTATTGCCGCGTCAAAAGCCATTTAAAATTACTTAGCCGATATGCAAAATATGGCTACACCCAGCCAGACATCGTGGATGTGGGACCAGTGCCACGATAAATAATGGACGGAGATATTCAAACAGCATTCATTGTTCTGCGAGATTATTAGATTGATCCAAACTATTCTATTGACAAATTTACGATTTCTGTGTAGCCTTGGCTCCATGACGATAACGCCAATTATTATGGGAAACAATTTTCATTAGTGAAGGGTGAATGCAGCGATAGATTGTCTGTAAGCGCCCCAATTTTGCTTATACATAGCGGTTGTCGACTGTAAAGTGGCCGTCGCAGAAGGGTACACCTGCATAGAATGTCGACCGCTGTTAGCGGTTGGCCGTTGACGAAAGGGACCGCTCAAGAGAGGGAATACTGCAACGCATTACTTGCACTCGCCTATAGGTAGCGCCTATATCGCAGTACTATTGTACAACATCCACTCTCGGGGCGCCGCCGCTGTTTTTTAAAACAACGTTTGGCGTGATTTGTGACGTAGTGCACACCTGGCGATGACGTCATAGATGGAGTACTGACGGACGGCGTGTTCTACGAGGGATTCCGGACGGCCGACGATCCTTACCCAAGTGAGTACCTAGGCCACACACCACGCAGGCCAGCTGAACCCGCTGTCCGGGCGATAATATAGTCAAAGTCTGTCGTTCGTGTCTCCACACGGGGTGTTTTACACGAGTTCACGAACTGCGTCGTGGACATGTCTACTTCGGCGTGTGATTAATTACTTCGCTAATAATAGATTGCTTTCCATATAATAATAATAATAATAAACATCTATAGCGCCTATATCCCCGGGAATCTGAGTCCAGAGGCGCGACCTACAAGAATCGTTGGGCAAAATTATTAACATGAACATTATTTGGGCATGTATTTTGGTAAGAGCAAAAGTAGTGCCCCTTTATCTGCTTTGCTTCGTAGTTTCACACCGTTGATTCTGTGAGTTTGGGTTATTCCATTTCTCTGAGGCTGAGTACGATCCTTCACTTTCACTGGCATATAATATACTTGCTTCAATAGATAGGTGACTGTTATTATATGGGTCTATATTCCGTAAGACATAGTTAGGGTGGAGTGCAAGAAATAGCCTATGTTTCGAAACTGCAATAATTACACTCGAACCCCCGAATCTCTACTGACAATGTCTGACGTTTTACAGCCCAACTACCGCGCACCACCTGGTCGTCTGTCACTGGCGGCCGTATTAATGCAAACATCTTTTTATGGATCTTTACAATATATTATTAGTATATATAATATCTTTTATAAGTATTTAACATATCTTAAGAGTCATACCCATGCAAAAAGCCTTACTTTCGAAATAGTTCACATGAAACACGCCTTTACTGTATTAAAACCTGAACAACGAATGTTCAAACTTGAAGGTGAAATAATGTTTCTCGCCTGACACCTCTTCCCATCGTAGATCACCTGAGATGCGAGAGGATCCTAGAACCGGCCACATTGGCTTCCACGCCGCTTGAGCATGACGCAAAGATGCCACGTGACAGTTCAGGCGTAGTACACACGGTGCACTGCACGGTGTATAACTCGACTACGTGCTCCTGGCTACTCTACCGCAGCGCCTCTGCAGTGCTTCAGGCAAATTACCGATTTAGGTAAGCGTAACTTTTAAAGTTAGTGGATGTAAAATGCGAAATACGTTGTCTTGAACTTCGAGGTCTGACGAAGGTTGTATCGCTGCAGTGTTTGCCTGCGTGTCTGCGTGTCTGCGTGTCTGCGTGTCTGCGTGTCTGCATTTCTGCGTGTGGCTGTGTGTGGCTGCGTGGCTGCGTGGCTGCGTGGCTGCGTGGCTGCGTGGCTGCGTGGCTGCGTGGCTGCGTGGCTGCGTGGCTGCGTGGCTGCGTGGCTGCGTGGCTGCGTGGCTGCGTGGCTGCGTGGCTGCGTGGCTGCGTGGCTGCGTGGCTGCGTGGCTGCTTGGCTGCGTGGCTGCGTGGCTGCGTGGCTGCGCGGCTGCGCGGCTGCGCTTCTGCGCGTGTGCGCGTGCGTGCGTGATTGCGTGTGTGCGTGTGTGCGTGTGCGCGTGTGCGTGTGTATGTATGCATGTATGCATGTATGCATGTATGCGTGTATGCGTGTATGCGTGTATGAGTGTATGTGTGTATGTGTGTATGTGTGTATGTGTGTATGTATGTATGTATGTATGTATGTATGTATGTATGTATGTATGTATGTATGTATGTATGTATGTATGTGTGTGTGTGTGTGTGTGTGTGTGTGTGTATGTATGTATGTATGTATGTGTGTATGTGTGTATGTGTGTATGTATGTATGTATGTATGTATGTATGTATGTATGTGTGTATGTGTGTGTGTGTGTATGTATGTATGTATGTGTGTATGTGTGTATGTGTGTATGTGTGTATGTGTGTATGTGTGTATGTGTGTATGTGTGTATGTGTGTATGTATGTATGTATGTATGTATGTATGTATGTAAGTATGTATGTGTGTATATATGTATGTATGTATATATGTATGTGTGTATGTGTGGATGTGTGTATGTATGTATGTATGTATGTATGTGTGTGTGTATGTATGTATGTATGTATGTATGTATGTGTGTGTATGTATGTATGTATGTATGTATGTATGTATGTATGTATGTATGTATGTATGTGTGTGTGTGTGCATGTATGTATGTAAGTATGTATGTATGTATGCGTATATCTATGTATATACGTATGTTTGTCTGTCTGTTTATCTATCTCTTTATTCACCTCCACAACCACCACCACCACGAAAACCATCATCGCTGTCTACAATGTTGCTGTGATGTAGGGTCGAAAGAAGATGAGATATGAGGACACTGAGTCAGTGGCTTCATGTTCTCGCCATTGTCCTCGTTCCTCGCGCGTCTACAGCCGTCGATGAATGTAGGTCAATGTTTCCGCGCACTCCTCCATCTCATTCTTACCCTAGTACTCCGGGCGTTAGCCAGTGAAGCGTGCATTAGGGTCTGCACGATGGTTTTTTCTCATTTTTGTGACCTTCTACACCTCTAGGTCAATAATCCGACGGGTGCCACTAAGGCATCCTTGAGCATATTTGTATAAACCCATTAATATGCAAATTAGTCATCGCCATTAAAATAAATACTGTTTTCCTGAACATATCGAATAGTAAACATCCGAAACAATCAAAATAAGATGTCCAAGCGAATGTTTTCATTGTCTCTTGTTATTATTACGTCAGTGAACAAATCATGGTAAGCAAATCATGGTATGCAAATTTGATATATGAATATGCAAAACCAACTTAAACGCCCCCTCCTCGCACGTGCAAAACGCCCAAATGTTATATCATTTGAAAGCCCAATATATCACCATCACAACGAGGTCTGTCTTTAAACTGCCAAGTGATGCAGTAAGCGTGACACCAAGGTCAAACAAGGTCACCGTCAAATGATAATTTTTCGAAATTGCGCGCTTCCGTATTAAAATTACAATGATTGCATATATACTTTAATTTAATGTCATATATTTTTGGAAAGTGTATTGTCTCCCCGTCACAATGAGATACGACATGGAGCTGTTACCTGGAATAGTAAGTGTTGAACTAAGGCCAACAAAATCACCGTGAAATTATGAATATTCGGACTTCTGCAATATGGCACACTTCATAAAGTTACAATAACATCTGCTTCGTTTCTATGGACATGTTATACACATTGTGAAAGAACAATTTCTTCTCGTCAAAATGTGATATGACTTGGAGGTGTTAGTTGATGGAGTTTGTGTGGAGCGACGATCAAATAGTATCACCGTCAAATAATTGATGTTCGAAATTACGCCATGCCGTAAACGTTATACAAAACCAATGGTGGCTTATAAACGTTTACCTATCTACTCATAGCCATGTCACATACCTTTGGAAACCCTACTATCTGCCCGTAAATACGGGATACCATGGGGAGCTATCAAGTGGTGCAGTAAGTGTGGAGTGAAGGTCAAGCACCAAATGATGAATGTTCAAAACTGCGCTATTCCGCAGACGTTGTGCACGTACAATGTTTACCTACACTAGTAGGCCATGTTATACGTCTATATGTGTACAGTATCCCCGTCAAAATGAGGCAAGGCAAAGAGTGGTAAAGTAGTGGTCTAAGTGAGGAGTGAAGGTTGAAAGTGAAGGTTGAAGGTCACTGTCAAAAGATGCATCAACCAGCATCGTCGTCAAAAGATGCATCAACCAATATCACCATGTTTGATGAGTATATAGACATTTTCGTTCCGCACATCATGAAGCACTTAAATCACATTGGACAACGATGTGCCAATAAACTGGAAATACCTTCATCGCGATGTTACCAACACACTGGAGCTATTTGCATTTCTCTCCATTAAGGTTGCAAGGCTCCACTATCTAAGTTGGAAGGAAGTGTTTGACATTTCAGACACCTCAGCTGTCGTCACTAGGTGCAACTATGACAAGCTACATCCAGTAAGACCTCGAAGAACCTGGCACGCAACTGTTGAGCCTTGCGCAAAATGCACTGTGGAAAAGGGATCAAAGCCATGCATGATTCGCAATGTGTTTCCGATCGTTAGGAGTTATGAGTTTGTCAAGTTTATATCCAGCTGCAAACATTTGGATATATTTTTGGACAGGCAATAACGTTATTCGCCATAATAGCAACGGCATCCATGCTCTGGGAAAAGACCTGCCACGTCATTGCCAGTTGTCAATAGCATGGGAAACCCAAATTTCATACCACGAAGGAATCACAGCATTCACACATCCATTTGGATCTGGATTCGCGACATTTCAACTCCTGGAATGCATCACCAATGCCCTTTGTAAATAGAGTTGCAGCGTGCGTGGCGTCTGTTATCGAGGCAATAAAAAAGATATCCTGTCAAAAGAATAATGTCACTAAAATATTCCAATAACCCCGGGTGCTCCATAGCAGCATTCAGGGCGCATAGCGTAACAAGCTTTTATTTGGTTGACCAGTCAACTGGTTCATCAGCAGATGCCCATTCCAGATGGGTGCGGGTGGACATGGGACATGAAGAGGCTGCCATGTGCACAAGAACTAAGTTAATTAATACAAATATTTTGACACAATATTGAGTTTGTGACCCTCAAAATGACATTCAAATTCAAAATTGAGGGTGGCATCCACCATAATCTATTTCCCCATCCCATGGGTGATGCAAAAATGCCGTAAAAGAATAACATCACCTACAATGACACAATTCCATGTATCTATTGATGGTGACCTTGTTCAACCTTCACTCCACAGTTAGACAACCACTTTACAATGTCATGCCAATCATTTTAACGGGGATACAATACGCATATATGTATAACATGGCTCAATGTATGTAGACAAAGTAGATAATTATGCGAATGGCGCAGTTTTGAACACTCATCACTTGGTGATGACCTTGTTTGACCTTCACTCCACACTTACTGCACCACTTGATAGCTCCCCGTGGTATCCTGTATTTCAGGGGAGATAATAGGCTTTCAAACTGTATATCACATGGTCATGAGTAAGTAGGAAACGTAGATAGGCTATAAGCCACCATAGTACATTATAACGTTTGCGGGAAGGTGCAATTTCGAACATTTATCGCTTGATGGTGACACTCGCTTGACGGTGACACTGTTTGGTCGCCGCTCCACACAAATTCCATCAACTGAAACCTCCAAGTCATATCTCATTTTGATGGGAAGAAATTGTTCTTTTGCGATGTATGTAACATGTCCATAGAAATGAAGTCGATACAGAGTTATTGTAACCTAATAACGTTCGCTGTATTACAAAAGTTCGGATATTCATAATTTCATGGTTATCTTGGCATGGCTATTTTATTATTAATAAAAGTAAATATGCAACCATTGTAATTATAATACGTTTGCGGAAGCGGACAATTTCGAAATATTATCATTTGACGGTGACCTTGTTTGCCCTTGGAGTCACGCTAGTTCTACGATAGGCCTCGTTGTGATGGGGATATCTAGGGTATACAATTTGGGTTTTTGTATGGGGAAGGGGGAATTTAAATATGTCCATTAAGTAGTGCCTATCGCTCGCCTATTGTGGAGATATAAATGAATATCATGAAGTTACATTGGTCAGAGCTAATTTGCATATTCATGCGACAAATATGCATACTATGATTTGTTCACTGACGTAATCAAACCCAGATACCCTAAAAACATGCGTGTGAACACATCATTTTGATTGTTTGGATGTTTACAATTTGAGATATTCAGAAAAGTAGTATATATTTGAATGACGATGACTAATGTGCATATTAATGAGTTTATACAAAAACGCTCAAAGGTGCCTGAGTGGCACCCGTCGGATTATTGACCTAGAAGATTAGAAGGTCACAAAAATGCAAGAAAACATCGTGCGGACCCTAATGCACGGTCCACCTTCGAAAGGGCGTTTGACTGCCGGACTATAGTAATAAGGAAACTAACAGGAAACAGAGCAACGAACAAAATATAATATATTTTGCTAGGACGGAAGCAACAGGAAAGAGCATAACGGAAATAAGGTACAGCTGAACCTCGCTTTACGGTCACCTCTGTAATACAACCACCAATTAAGTACAGGTGAACCTCGCTTTACGGTCACCTCTGTAATACAACCACCAATTAAGTACAGGTGAACCTCGCTTTACGGTCACCTCTGTAATACAACCACCAATTAAGTACAGTTGAACCTCACTTTACGGTCACCTCTGTAATACAACCACCAATTAAGGTCATCCTAGGACAGTCCCGTAACAGTAGAATACAGGAAGTTTGTTTCGCTAATACGGTCACCTCGATATTCAGATCAATTTGGCCAGTCCCAACTGTGATCTGACGTGTTGTTCGATTTAAAAACTTTTTTGTCAACAAATATACTTAATTAAAATGACACATTTTGTTAGGAACATAACACACTTTTAATAAACACTGTATATTGACGGAATTTCATTCTTTGTCAAAATATGTGTGGTTTTTGTCATCGTTTGCATCTTTAAGAATGTCATTCGTTCTCAGCAATTTTCTGTTTTGCGTTCAAGGTTCGCTGACATCTATTAATCTACATGTAATAATTTTATGAATCCATGTATGCATATTCAATTCAATTCTTTATTTCCAGTTGAGAATACAACATACAACATATATACAGTTGACACAGTTCAAATTAGAAAGGGGGAAAGTAGAAGTTCATTGCTTTTTGTGCGCTTTCCCGAACATCAATATAACATGGTCATAATCTTAAACACAGTGTTAGTAACATAAAGAATATGATATTGAGACCACTACTACATTCGTGCTTCCAAATACTTTCTGAACCTTAACAATAGCCATATTAATTACATAATTTATACTCTTCAATGAAATAATGTTAATATCGTTTTTTGAGATTTCTTATAGTAAGTGATCTTTTTATGTGATCGTCTAAACATTCCACAGTATAACACCATGCACAGATATACACTTAGCATTTAACGTGGTTCGGACATAAAAATGTTTTATTTTATTTCTTTGTCGTGTTACATAGGGCGTAGTATATTTGGCATTGACAAAAATGAAGGTTATCAGGCAACACATTATTGTTAGCTTTAATCATTACGATAGAAATGTTAAATTTTATTAAGTCGTAAAGTTTAAGAATGCCGATATCATAAAATAATGTATTAGTATGACTTAATGTATTCTTATTACATATTATTCGTACAACTTTTTTTGTAATATATAAACATCGTTAATATATTTTTTATACGCATTTCCCCAAACTTCGCAGCAGTTCAATAAATACGAGAGAAATAATGAACAATACAGTATAAAAAGCGACTTTTTAATTAGTAAATATTTAGCCCTGTATATAATGGCAATAATTTTTGATAGTTTAGATTTCATAATATTTATATGATTTTTCCAGCTAAGCTTATCGTCTATTACGACCCCTAAAAACTTAGTAACATATACTCTATCAATAGTTGTATTATCGATTTAAAAAAAATAATATTTGTTGTCTTCTTGGTAAACAACATGTAGTTTGTTTTAACAATGTTTAAGGATAATATAGTAATTGAAAACCAGATATGTAGCTTTTGCAGTTCGTCGCTGACAATTTTGTTTAGCTCTGCAGGATCTTTCCCACAACAAAATATATTCGTATCATCCGGAAAAAAAAAAGAATTTAAGTATATCTGAACAACTACAAATATAATTTATGTATAGTATAAGTAATTTTGGACCCATAATGGAGCTTTGCGGTACTCCACATAACAAGATTTAACAAGATTGCCACCCAGAGAATTAACTCTAGGTGGCAGGTGGACAAGGAAGCCCTTTGGCTTATCGAGAGTCCGACCCTTTTATCTATGTGTATCCAGCCCGTCTGAGGTATGTGTCGATTTTATTTTTAAACATATTCACGCTACTAGCACCCACACAATCAGCAGATAATCTGTTCCATTCAATTACAGTCCTTTGTGAGAATGAGAACTTTCTTATATCTAATCTACACTGCTCCTTTGCTAACGTAAGTTCATGCCCTCTAGTCCTTCTATCTATCTTAACTGAGAAACAAATATTTCTATCAATATTTTCATAATCCTTCAATATTTTAGACACTTCTATCTGATCTCCTCTCAACCTCCTGGTCTCTAGTGTTGTTAAACCGCATTTTTTAGGCGTATTTCGTAACTAAGATCCCTCAGTTTTGGTATCATTTTAGTTGCTCTCCTCTGCACTCTTTCTAGCATATCTATGTCCTTCCTGCGATATGGCCTCCACGCTTGAATACAATATTCTAAATGAGGCCTAACTATTGTTTTGTACAGCGGTATTATTAGCTCTTTTTCCTTATACGTTATGTTTCGCCTAATTAATCCAAGGATTTGATTTCCCTTTGAAGCTGCAATTCCGCACTGCTCTGAAACCTTCATATAAGCACTAATGGTTAACCCTAAGTCCTTTTCTTTTACAGTAGTACTTAGTACAGTACCCCCCATTGTATATTCTACCTCTTCGTTCCCATGTCCTGTGTGGAGGCATTTACATTTCCCAAAATTGAACAGCATTTGCCACTTTTCAGACCATTTGATCAACCTGTCAAGATCATCTTGTAAATGCTGTCTATCTCCATCACTTTTAATCTTTCTAAACACTTTTGTATCATCCGCAAATTTCAACACCTTGCTTGTTATTTCATCATCCAAATCGTTGATATATATTAAGAATAATATAGGTCCTAATACTGATCCCTGTGGTACCCCACTCAATACCGATTTCCAGTTTGAAGCCTCCCCATCAACTACTACACGTTGTCTTCTGTCAATCAGCCATTGTTCTATCCAGTTTATTATACCATTTCCTATGCCATGGGACTTTAGTTTAAGCAGTAATCTTTGATGTGGTACTTTGTCGAAAGCTTTTTGAAAATCTAAGTAGACGATATCTACTGGTGATCCCTCATCTACCCACTTAGTGATGTCTTCCAAAAAACATAACATATTTGTTAAGCATGACCTCGCTTTAAAAACCCATGTTGAGATGGGTTTATCAAGTTATGTTTAACAAGAAAATCCACCATGTGATCTTTAATTAGTCTTTCTAATAATTTACAAATCACTGATGTTAAACTCACTGGTCTATAGTTCTCTGACTTGTTTCTCGAACCTTTTTTGAATAACGGTATAATGTTTGCTTCTTTCCATTCTAAAGGAACCACTCCCTCTTCTAATGACAAGTTGAAAACTGTTGCAAGCGGTATGCTAATTTGTTCTACAATTTCCAATAGTAGTTTGGGTGGAATACCATCCACTCCAGGTGATTTATTATCCTTCATAGCCCTTATTTTCTTAGCTACCATTTCCGGGGTTACAATTAATTGTCCTAAATAGTCTGAATCTGCCCCTTGAACTTAGCCTCTGGTACTGGCAGTGAACTAATATCTTCCCTGGTAAACACTGAACTAAAGTACTCATTCAGGTCTTCTGCCATTAAGAATCCCTCTGATATTATATTTCCAGCACTATCTTCTAGAGGACCGACCTTATCTTGAACTTTCTGTTTGCTTCGAACGTACGCATAAAAACTCTTGCTGTCATGTTTTATATTACTAGCTAATTGTTGTTCATAGCTTCTCTTTGAATTTCTAATTTCAGCTGTAGCTTGGTTAAGTGCTTCTTTATAACTGTTGTAGTCTTCATCATTTCCAGTACATCTATATGACTTCCACATATTTTGTTTATACTTAATTTTTCTAATGGCTTCTTTCGATAAGTGTTTCTTTTCGGACCGTTTTCCTTGTTTTTTGAAGGATACAAATTTCTCGACTATTCACTTAATTTCACTCTTTAATATATTCCAGCATTCTGTTGCTGTCTTATTTTTCAGTGTGTTATTCCAGTCTATCTTTGCTAAATATTTCCTCATGTCCTTATACCTTCCTTTGTGGAAATTTCTCCTATACTGCTTTTTACTATTCCTTTCTCATTTTACTTTGATGGTAAAGTGTATCTGGTTGTGATCGCTACTCCCCAGTGGCTCACGTATCTTGACATTGTCAACTAATTCATTCTGCGGGGACAAAACTATGTCTAACACATTCTCACCCCTGGTTGGTTCTAGCACATGTTGAGAAAGGAATGTATCTTGAACTAAAACTAAAAACTTGTGGTCCTCACTCCCCATACTCTGTAGAGATTTCCATTGTATATGCCCGTGGTTAAAATCCCCCATAATAACACAGTCCCGTTTGCTTACTTCCCTTATAGCGTTTTGTATTTTTTCATTCTCTTCTATGCTTATGTTTGGACTTCGATAAACTAACCCAACTGTTAACGTTGAGTTTCCTGTAACTATGTTACACGAAACAGCTTCTTCGCAATCTGCTTCTCTTTCTAATTTTATTTAATTAACCTGGATATATTCTTTAATATATAAAATAACTCCACCTCCCTTTCTTCCTATTCTATCTTTTCTAAACATTACATATCCTGTCAGTCCCAATTCAGCATCTGATATATCGGTGGTGGTCCAGGATTCGGTTATACCTATTATATGAGGGTCAATATCTTCCACCATAATGTTTAGTTCATTTCTTTTGTTTACTATACTCCTTGCATTTAAACAAACACATTTATATCCAGCTTCAGAAGAGTTTTCCAGACTGTTATTTGCTGATTCATTTCTGCTGTCTTTATCTATGCCTCCATTTTCAGGCTTTTCTGTGAGTCCCCCCCTGCGAATCTAGTTTAAATAGATCTCATGTACATATCTTCCCTCCCAACAAAGTATCCCCATAAATCTATGAATCCCACCCCCTCTTCTTCACACATCTGCTTAACTAGTGCGTTGATCGCCATCCTCTTGCAGTTTTTATACGTTGCCCCCCTTCCTCCCATTACTGGCAAAATTCCTGACAGAATAACCTGTTCAACTCTCGTCTTCTTTAGCTTCCTCACTAAGTGTCTATACTTCTGTACTATCGCAGTTGTCCCCTCCCGGTCTGCATTATTTGTTCCTACATGTACCAGTATAGACCCCCTCTTGCCATGTCCCAATACCTTCTCTACCCTGTCAGTTACATGTTCAATCCTAGCCCCCGGTAAACAAACAACGACGTCCTTCCCCTCGCTCAGTGTCTTGTCCGTCTTTCTCATAATGGAGTCGCCCATAAACACCCTCTCTTTCCTCATTGCCCCCTCAATCACTGCCTTAGAATAGCTCCTTCTTCGGTTTGCATCTGTCTGGTTGTTGTCTTTCCCCCCTGTCGTCTTCTCTCCTGTCACATTCTCTTCCGATCCATTCTTTCCTGTCGCTTTTTCTCTTGTCACCTTTCCTCCTGTCAGCGTCCTTTTTATCGACTTCTCTTCTATCACATTTGCTCTCACTTCCTTTCGTCCCTTCTTCTTTCGTCCCATCTCGTTTTCCTCTCTCCTCTCCCTTCCCATCTTCCCTCCCTCCTTCTCTACGGTCACTTTCTTCCCTGTCACCTTCACGCTTGTCACGTTTTCTGTTGTCGATTTTCCAATTTCTTCCCCTCCAATCACCTTCCCTCCTCTCAATCTCCTTTCATCAGTTTTCTTGCCACTGCTATTCTCCTTCAGTCTTGCAGTATTCTCACCTCTCCCTGTCGTCTCTCTCCATTCGACCTGCCTCCTTGCTAATTCCCATCTCCATTCCCTTCACAATATCTGTCAACCTAACTATCTCCTTCTGCAGACACTCCACCTTCCAACACCCAATGCACTGAAAGGTGAATCCTTCCTCCATGGTTTCTGCCCATGACTTCCCACAGCCGGACAATGCAAAATCTACCCAGCTGTGGCAGTGATCGCACACCAAGTGTCGCTTTGCCTTGACTTGCCGCTTGCAAGGCGCCATATCCCGATCAGAATTTATTTAATAACTTAACTAACTTAGTCTTTATAAAGACTGTTTCCTGTGTACTACAGCACACTTTAGGTTACAAATTTCAATTACACAGCCAACTATTTATCCTGATACGAACGCTAACATTACAGGTCGTGCCCTAATTTAAATACAATCAATGACGTTACGTTAGGCTGCTTTATTTATTTAGGTTACGCCGCCCGATTATCGCCCTTGCTTAATTTTAACAACAATGCTACCTAATCAAAATATCTAGCAAGTACTGGCTTACACAGATATTATCTGATGTAAGTAGTTTGGTGGTTGTTACTTTATCTCCTACATATTCTACCACATAATCAGGTTTGTTAAATCTTGTTTACAAATTATCGAAGCCTAAGTGAGTTACCCTATTATCACTCACTATACTAAGGTATTCTAAAATACTATAACTAACTAACTTTAAGCACAACTGCCACTCAATATATGTTTATTGCAACTTTATGAATGATATTAAGGCAAGAATAATACTTATCAATCAGTAATTCCACTTGTTTATCAACTTTTCTGCACCACCAATTTCTACGATCTATCTCCGCCAAATATAGCCTCGAAAGTTATTCCATATCTGAGCACGATAAACCACACTCATCGAATGTTAACCCAGCAACCGTTGAGAACAAAACAGTTCCTTCCGGATTGTATCAGGATGAACGAAGAGGGAAGCTATGAAACCAACCAGAGTCCCCAATTACCATGTGCGTGTGTGATTCGTCCTTGTCATAGAATATTTAATGACATGTTTATTTATATGGGTGGCCCTTATGCAGAGAACCGGAAGTTAATATTCATCGCTTAATCGTTGTCCAGAGTCAGTGTATGCTATCTCTGCAACGTTTTAAAGGTAAAAGGTAACTTCTTATATAGCGCACTATCCAGTCGTCAGGTCCCTGTCAGAGCTGTTCAATGGAACACTATCTCGACTTGTATGGGAAGCATCCAGCCACGCTGCAATTAATGCGTAGATTACTTATAAACAAATATTCACCACTGTCTATAGCCAGGTACTCATTCACACAGCTGAGTGAACTGAAGCAACGTAGTGTGTACGAACTTCCCCAAGGTTCGACACCGCAGCATAGGATTCGAACCCGGGTTCTCTCGGTCGAGAGTCCGAAGCTCTATCCACTGCACCACTGCGTTCCGCTTTTGACAAATATCGGTTGGTGTAATAACACTGACTAACGCTAGTTGTGTAAATGTGACCGATTAAAAGACTAGTATATTACAATCACCAGGATACAGAATTTTCTTTACAACTGAATCAAGCAGTTATTCCCAGAAGTGTATCTAGGAGCACGGTAGGGGGACATCGGTGGCTCCGCTGTTCTTTGTAAACATGTATTGACGCAACACGTCGTGTAAAATACTCTTCCGTTGACATTGTCACTGTTCATAACGTTTTTAATAGGCGCCGGAACCGGGGGTGGAGGTGGCGCTGAAACCACCAATATTTTTATTGGAGGCTTAAAGATAGGATTAACCCCACCCCATATCTTTACGGCGTACCGTATTTGTTATGGGATTGTGTTGTAGAATATACGATAGCCTCATTACGGTGTACAGTATTTTTAAAGGAATTGTATTGTAGAGTATACGGCAGAATTTTTACGATGTACCGTATTTTTAAGGAATTGTATCGTAGAATATACCGTAGAAGTATAGTCACCCCATCATCTTCCAACTTTTCAGATCGGTAAATAATCTCGAAAAAACATTGGCATGGCCAAAGGTTTTGAAATCGGCTTTCCTACAGAGCAACACAAGCTGTATATGATTAACATTTGATCTAGTGTGAGTGAATATGTCTGCAAAGGTCATGTAAACAGCTAAAATATTGCGATATCATTGAAAGAAACTAGCTGAGGTTCCGTTTCCTGTGTTTCCCCAAAAAAATACCCGCAATACAATAGCAACATTTACTATTAAAACAGTGTCGTGACAAGTTTTGTATTCGGTTTGAAAAGCACATTGATTTTGCTGATCAAATAAAGTAGGCCGTCCATATAAACTCAAATGTGTGTGCTACATTCTGTTTTTGCATTATCTGGGGGGGGGCACAGAAACCTCCTCTGGCGGCCGAACCAAATGGTGTAGACAAGTTTTTGCTGCGGCACCGCCTTAACTTCACCTTCTCCGCTGTCTCGGCTCGTCTGATGACATCGGAAAACGGGGGTGGGGGAAGAGTGGGGTGCTGTTGAAAATGTGTCGTAGCTGCGCGGCAGTTATTTCAGCTCTTCTTCAAGTTCTGCACTGCTCCGGCTGGCTCGACTGTGACATTGGAAGACGTGGGGGGGCTGTTGATTTTTTTTCGCCGCCTTAATGTCAACTTATTGTAACCTGAACGGGAGCACATTTCGAAGGGTCTAGAGGGCGCGGTCATGTGGACCCATTCAAAATGGTATACATGCACGCTTAATTCAAAAGGTCTAGGAGCGACACGTGCCCCTAGACCCCCTAGATCTACCCAAGGACACTGCGTTGTGTCCTAACTGTTGGTTGATGGGAGACAATACTAGGTATATATCGTTTGCACGATAATAACACCGGAGCTATTTTGAAACATAGCTTACAGTGCACTGGCATCTTGTGTATGGGATTGTTAGGGTAATGTCTTTGGAAATATGTAAGTGTATTCTCTATCGCCCCCCCCCCCCCCGTCGGGATGGGAGAATATATGGTAACGTCTATGTACGCGTAGTTCAATTACGACCAATGCATGTACGTTGCATTGTTTGGGGTACTGTATTGCAATTTAGTGTACGTGATATAGGTTGGGGTACAGAACTGCAGTTTAGTGTACGTGATATTGGTTGGGGTACAGAACTGCAATTTAGTGTACGTGATATTGGTTGGGATACAGAACTGCAATTTAGTGAACGTGATATTGATTGGGGTACAGTACTGCAATTCAGTGTACGGGCTATTGGTTTGGTATAATACAGGAATTAATTGTGCGCAGTATTGATTGAGGTAATGTTCTAGGACATGTTATGCGGGGTAATGATTGAGGAACTGTACGCTGATACATTGTGGGTAGTATGGGTTGGAATATTATTCTGTGATGGCTAGTGTTGGGTTGGGTACTGTACAGGGATCCGCTGGGCGTGTGATTGGTAGGTGTACGTATACTTTCACTTGTACACGACTTGTTAACCTAATGTGAAGCAGTTATGGTGTCTGTGGAGCTGCAGGCAACAAGTCATCTTACTCTAAAGTTAATAAAAACAGTACATATCAGGATACGAATGTATACACATGGTAGAACGAAATGGGGCTAATATAGGAACAAGACTATCTGCTAACCTGTTGTTCGTGTAGTTTATATTTTTGTTTAAAAACTATGCCAAGTGCAGAGAGAAGTATGGCAATAGCAAATCTACTCAATCGAAACGCCGTTACTATGAACATTGTGTGTGTCGCTTGACGTATTGCCAAAGGCCCGCAGTGACTGCTTCGGTCCAAATCTCGTTGGCATAGACGTGTTTGTATTCAATAGCCGTTTTGAACACCGCTCGACTGCATCGCATCGCATGTTACCTCAGGCATGTGGTTCTAAAATATGTAAACATGACAGTAATTGTTACTATCTGAAGCAATAACTATATACTGATTCCTTACGCATGATGATTGCACTTCCACTACATTAGGCCGCGGTACACTGGTAGTTTTCGCCAGATCAGACCTGACCAGACCAGACAAAACCACGTCAGACCGACATTGATTAACCCCGACTGGAATCGATATAGCGGAAAGTTTTTAAGCCTACGTGATTCTCGCATCACGCAGGCTTCGATTATGGTTCTGTCGGTGTCGGTCGTTGTAGTGGATACACTGCAGTAGAGGGAGTCTGGTTTGGTCGGGTTTGGTCTGGTTTGGTCAGATTTTGTCCGGTCTGGTCTGGTCTGGTCTTGGCCTGGTTTGCTCTGCTTGGGTCGGGCGAAAAACGTCAGGGTATCATGGCCTTTAAGGCAGGCGTTACACTCAGTTGATAAGTCGAGTAAAACATGCCAACTTTATTAGCACGTGATATGCAGACTAGGTATTGCGAGAGGGCGAGGTGGAAAATATACCATGCAGTGTGTACACGTTATACCTCAGTTGTGACGGGTATTCAAAAAAAATATAACGGCTGCTCTATTACTACACACGTAGACGATAATTGACCACCACCGCAAAATAAGTCATATTACATCATCCTCCATGTTTGCTTGGTGGCACCGTGTGAAAGAGGACCCCAGGTGCTTTCCATTTATTTCAACGGTATTGTGTCACGTTAAACGCGTGCACCGTTGTACATAAATGCATTCTGAGAAATCGTGCTGCTGAGAGTTACATCAGCTCCATTCCAATTCAGGAGAGTTTATGGCAAGTATGAAGAAGAAGAAGAACATTTATGATGATGATGAAGAGGAATAGGAGGACGATGAGGAATAGGAGGAAGAGGAAAAAGAGGAGGAAGAGAAGCCAGAGGAGGAAGAGGAGGAAGAGGAGGAAGAAGGGGAAGAGAAGCCAGAGGAGGAAGGGGAGGGAGAGGAGGAATAGGAGGAAGAGAACTCAGAACATGAAAGGGGGAAGAGAAGCCAGAAGAGAAAGAGGAGAAAGATAAGCCAGAGGAGGAAGGGCATGAAGAGGAGGAAGAGCAGCCAAGTGAAGAAGGGTAGCAAGAGGAGGAAGGGAAGGACGAAGATGAAGAAAAGCCAGAGGATGAAGAGGAGGAAGAGGAAGAAGAGGAAAAAGAGGAGGAAGAGAAGCCAGAGGAAGAAGGGGAGGAAGAGGAGGAAGAGAACGAAGAGAAGCCAGCGGAAGAATGGGAGGAAGAGAAACCAGGGGAGGAAGATAAGCCAGAGGAGGAAGGAAAATGAGAGGAGGAAGAGTAACCATATGAGGAAGAGAAGGGAGCAGAGGAAGAGAAGGAAGAGGAGGAAGACAAGCCAGAGGGCAAAGGGGAGGTAGCGAAGCCAGAGGAGGAAGAGAAGCCAGAGGAAGAAGGGTTGGAAGAGAAGCCAGAGGAAGAAGGGGAGGAAGAGGGAATGGAATGGGCCTTGTACGACTGTTACTGTTTTTCCGGCTGCGAGCCCGGACGACTAGGAGGCGTTGCACACGGCACATGTTCCTTTGGACATAATAAATGGTTTGATATGAAACATACGATGTAATCTGCTTATCACCAGAGAGCTGAATGACTTCAAATCAACTGGAAACCAGTATGCGCGGTAACGCGCAAACGTTAAAACAATTATGTCACGACATTAAGCAATTATCGTATTAATTTGGTTCCTTTAGATTAGTCAGTTGTTTGGATCGTTTGACCTTATGATTTTGGTTAACACAAATCAATATAATTATGATGGTAAGACGTGAACACTTTTTTTGCGTGTGTCTTTATCTGATGTTACGCTGCAACGCACATTTGACCTGCACTGTGTACTGCACAGCTCAACAAGAGTGTTATGGATATTGGGTTTAAGGCAAACGTTGGCAAATGGTCTGAAGAATGATGTGTTGTAATAACAATGAATCGAGAGAAACAAGGACAAAGTGAAATGTTTAAACGTTGACACACTGTTGGTAGTATATTCAGATAATCGTGCAAAATGCCTATTATGTAATGACGAATCCCTACGATGTAATAAACGCATAATTTTCGACAAGTGAACGCTGGATCATTCTACTATAATACATACTAATTACTGTTATTTCATCGTGTTTGTAAATACCTCAAACGGACGTACCATTTTGTTTTATTGAGTACTTGCGCGATTTCTTTGCGACACATTATTTAAAAGTTCTAGAAATCCAAGTTCGAACGGACAGCATTTTAGATAGTTTCATCCAGCAAGCTGAAGCTCAATAGTCATGTTATCGGTGTAGACTATGTGAAAGGCATACCAACTGTGTAGAGGGACACAGCTACGAAAGATAAAAAGCACGCTAGACATATGATACTCTACGGTTAGATGATAGGTGGGGAGTGTCTTTACATGGAAGTGCCTTTCACGCGGGTGATTTAGTTGTAGACAGTTTTGCTGCGTCAAAATTGATGAGCCGTTGTGGTAGCCAGGGTATCAATGCCGCCGTCACACAACAGCTACTGTTGCAGATGCAATGGATACCAATCATTGTCTTGACAGAGCGACAACATACGTCGTGTAGATAGGTTATAAGTGCAAGGTTGCAACGTTTCACTCTTGATCGAGTGTCAATGCATATGAATAGCTTATTTCTGAAGTGCTCTATTTATCTGCTTGCCAGTAGGTCTTACGCGGGTGTACACGATAGAGAGTTTACATAATTTGATACCGAATGGTGCTTTTATTATGTGCAGCCAGTGCTACTCTCCAGGCACTCTCTGAGTCGACCGGAGCGTGTCAAGGGGCTATGTGGGATTGATTCGGAAGTGTGTTTGTGTGTGTGTGCGTGTGTGTGTATGTGTGTGTGTGTGTGTGTGTGTGTGTGTTTGTACTTGCGCGCGTGTGTATATGCGCGCGCGTGCGTGCGTGACAGTGTGTGAGTGAGTGCTCGCGCTTGCCTGCGTGCGTGTGGTCATGTGTTGTCATGTGCGTATGTGTATGTGTATGTGTGTGCGTGTATGCGAGCGCGTGCGTGCATGCATTCACTGGATCTATACGTGATCGTGTGTATGCGTGTGTGTGTGCGCGCGCGTGTGCACGCGTGTGTTTCACAATGTGTATTTCTACAATAGTTACTGTAATAGTCTTGTTTACTATGTGAAACAATAACGTTCAGTATTGCTCTCATAGATGTGTGTATATGTATCACACATATATGTGTGTGTTTATGTATCACACGGGACAGGGTTGACGTACGCCTGCTTGCTTTTATTTCGACTGTTGATAGGAGAAGGACAACTAGACATATGTTCCAAATGCGTTGTCAGTTTATTCAGGGCCGTTTAATAACGTATATTGTTGTACCTATTTTATAAAATCAACATCGATCATTATTTTCGCGATAAAGATCCTACGGGTATTAATGAAGATCGTCTGACATCATGCTGATCGAATCGGAACAATGTGTGACGACTACAGCACGACAGACGAGCAGGCCCTTTGTGTCAATGTTTTTTTAATTTCGTTTCATTCAATAGCATATATGTTTGATTTGACACGCATTCGCGTCGGAATGTGGTGAGTATTTAGGTGGCTGAGGCTCACCTAAAACCTCAAATTGCACTCCTTTGAGGGTCCCAACAAAACTCCACCTCCACATTCTCCATAAAACCTCCAATGGCATCCCCCTGGAGGCTCCACAAAAGCAACTAAAATCCCAAATTGCGCCCTCATTTGTGCAGTCTAGCAAAACCCACATTCAAGCAATTCAAAAACATACAATTCCAACCCAATATGCACCCCTTCCATAAATATTGGGGCTAATCCTATATCCAGCCGTACTACCAAATTATTCCCATGTCCCCCTTCAACGACAACTATGACACGTAAGCCAAATAAATGATCGTGGTTCAGGTCATCATAACCTTTGGGCGACTTGGTATTTTTAGATAATTGGTAAACATGTTTTTGTTATGGTAACATTTGCGCTGCTGAATTAGTCAAGCTTTTCCAACTCCCGCTTGTCTTACTGAAGTCGCCAAGAACAGAGCTCAGAACCCGCTTGGACATTTTGGAATCGCCAGTTGCTGTCAAAAACCATCACAGTGTTTGGAACTTATCTATACATTTGTGTATATTAAGTATTAATGTTTACTAATGTTTACATGTTATATATGTTTTCGAAGAAAAAAACAGTTATAAAATAGCATAATACAAAATTTAAAAGTACCTTAAAGCACGGACATACATTTTAATAAATATAAGTTCGTGCATAAAGGAGAAAGAACGTGAACAAATCTCAACTGTGCGGTGCGCCACGTAGTAACTTGGCGGGTTATGGTAGAAACATTAACAATGCAAAATGTAAATATCGGTTTATTTTATTGTGTGATTGCGTGCATTGTATTGTTTGATAAAAGTTTACTCCGGGTTAGACGTAAAGCCGCTTAACGGATATCATTTGTAAGATCATTTATGTCCGAGGCGATTGTGATGGCCGCAAAATGTACCGCCATCTCTCGGCGCTCAGGTGGCCAAGGCTATCTTTGAATGTGTTCCGTTGGAGCAATTTGTAGGCGCGTCTTCGGCTTGTTATTCCTGCATCAGGATGGTTGTCTAGGAGTTCACCAAAACAGCTGTGTGTGGCTGTTATGCATATTATGCACGAGAAGCTAAAGTAAAATAGGATGTTCTTCATTGTTCCACGTTTTAATATAATATTTACATCATAATTCTATCAAAGTACGTATGGCTGTACAAAACAGTGCAATGCAATATAAAATCAATATATACAATACTATGTACACACGTAATGGTACCATGATATGACAACATGGCTGAACAATAAACGTTGGGTTTATGTCATATTCAGTCTATCGTTTTCCCAGCGTTTTCTTTCTTCGTTCTCTTTAAACTGGTTTCATGGAATCACTGTTTCGATCTTCACACAGGTTTCGGGTGATTTAACAAGTCGCACCCAGTCCGTCGCGTTCGACTCGAATTTGTAGACGAGTCTTTTGTTCGGGATCCGACTCATGGTGCCCTTTTTGTAGTAGTGTCTACAACGAAATAAATACACCGGTGTTATGGTTGGGTGCTTGTCGACCGTGTAACGAAGAACATGAATAGTTGTTTCCCAAGTCGACCAAAGTCGGCCAACAAACATATATATTGTATAGGGATATATTATGTGCATTCGACGGTAGCTCAGAGTATTGCTAACCCACACACAATCGACCTTAGTGAGCAGCACGTGCACAACACACGAGTGAGGACAGAGTGGCAAAGAAATCAAGAAAACACAAGGATTGCGCAGGAAGAGAAGAGATAGGCCAATATTGGTCAACAGTTACAGAACATCAGGATAGATGGAGAAATGGCGTCATCAGGGCAGAACATATCACGTGATGTGGTTCCCACCCCGCAAAGGGCCATCAGGGGAGAAGAAGCCTAGAGAAAAACGATATGTCAATTTCCCATATAAGTGTAGGACCCGTTGAAATGTATTCCAGTAGAGCAACCGTGAATGGCCTTAGTACTAAGCGCTGCGCTATAAGGTGCTACACGGATACTTTTGTGTATGGTTATACAAGAGGGACCTTATCCCCTGGCCTCAGGGAGTGGAAATGACCCCCGCAGCTACTCGATGCCCCGCGTCACCCGTGTGATTGTGAGAAGTGTGATACAATCTCCACTGCTGCCATATCCTCGTGTATTCCGTATATCAATACACAGAATAGCAACGTAGTGTGACCAATATAGATAGCCGTACACAATACTGGGTAGGGATGCTACGCATGCGCTGTGTCATGTTTTCGGGATAATTTGAGACAACAGTCTTGCCATATCGAATGACCATAAAAGGTGTGACATAATGAATAATGAAACCCGACGATATGAAATAACGCTGCACGATATCGATAACAATAAACAACAAGGCATTCTATAGATGACGATTGATCAACACCGCACGTAACGTAAAAATGAAGGAGGAAAACATCAATGTAACGCTGGAGAGATATTGTTCTGAGAAATTTCGAAAGGGCAGAGGTGAGTAGCCAAGAGAACGCGCGATAGTGTAGTGGTAGCACATCCGCCTGGCATGCCAGCGCTCGGAGTTCTAAACCCGGACCGGGCAGACATGATATTTGGTGCAACAACCTGGCTCTCAAAATTGTTGAGGGTATTGAAGGTGTATCCCTCGTGACTCGGAGATCACATTAATGTCGGTCCCGTCTCAATTTGGGACATAAAAGAGCGACTGCGGACGACAAGCACCCTGGCAGTGACCACCCTCAGTGCCAGCATAGAAAGGGGGGCTTGGCGATAAAGTTCTGAAAAAGCTGACTAGTTGAATAAGACCTTATAAGACCATAACATTGTAACCACAATATATATATATATATATATATATATATATATATATATATACATACAATGTATATAAAGAAGAAGAGAAGAAGACGCGTGATTTGGTTTGAGTTGCCGTTTCATTTGATGTACGATGTAAGTCCATAATGAACGTGAGACGTGAATGTGGTTGACGTTATGGAAGAGGACGCAACGGATAGGTAATCGTGGCGGATGAGGATCCAACTGGTCAACTAAGAAACAGATGATCAAAGGAAGATGGCACATACATGCAATAAATAATCGATATGTACCTCATACTGCGGCTGAGATGTTCAAAGGTCTTCGCGCCGCCGCGTTTCCGGTACCACAGCTCAGCGACGTGCCGCGACTGGATGAACTTGAAGACTCCCGTTTCTCGGTCGATCCACGTGATCAGTTTTGGGTTGTAGTTGTCGTTGTTCAGTGTCTCCAGAATGAACTGCCACAGCTGCTGACCACATCGCTTTCTCCTCCCTGTAACACACAACACACATCGTCGTAGGATATCAAGGTATTCTTCTTCGTCGTCGTCTTCTTCTTCTGATGATGATAATGATGATAAGCTCAGAATTGTGTCAAGCACACATATGTGGCTAGTGTTTTGTCGACTACCAAAGTGGCCACATGGCAATAACTTGAGCACGAATTTGCTTAGCGTGAATTAGCCGGTTTGACAGTTGCATTAGCAGACATAGGTGTATAACGATGTTGTTTTGGGATTCTAAGTATTTAGTACAATCTCGTATAACGTGGTCTTCAAAAGTTATATTCACGGTGGGTTCTTAATGTATTGTCTGTAGCATGTTTGACACTATACACTGTGCCGTTTTTTCCGCCTTGCTACTCAATCCCGTTATACCGAGAGAGGATGCAACATTCGCCATACAACTAGGAACGGCAAAGCGTACACTGACAACACGTTCTCACATTATGATATGAGATGTCAACTTACTTTTCGTGTTGCACGGTCGCGATCGCTTTGCGCAGCAGAGTTGTCTATCTAAAACAATAAAAAGGCCCTCTGTTAAACACATACCAATTGTTGTAATATTTGCTGACACCCTTGGTTTGTTGCGCGCTCATCACATCAGTTTAGGATTCTGATTTCTACACCCGCGCACTTAGATGTATCGGTAGACATTAAGTTAATTAGTATACAATAGGTTGATTAACCACTATGTTCTTAGTTAAATTAAGAGTTAGGTTATTAAAACAAATTCCATTTGAATTGGATATGTTAGATTTGATACTTACTCGACGCGCTCCTGTGTACTGGCATGACATCATCGATTGTGTTTTCAGCGGGTGACGAGATGGGGCGGAATTCGCTCTGATTCGCCGGATTCATCCAACCAGATTCTCCAGAGCTTCCGTCGTCAGAGTAATCTACACAACGTACAGTACATGTAATCCCGTCGCGATAGCTGTGGGCATACTGTGGCTATTGCATTGTAAACCGTAACATTTATTATATTATGTGACACGGTCGCAATTCTACTTATCACAATTACGGTAATTTGAAATATAAATTCAGTGAAACCTTTCCATATAGAGGAATCGTAGCAGATACTGCGCAGTATGGCATTATCGTACCCGTATACCCATATGCCAGACATTGCAATGTTACACACACACACACACACACGCACGCACGCACGCACGCACGCACGCACGCACGCACACACACACACACACCCACACAGACGATCATTTCACCTAGGAGAGGTGACATGTTTTATACTATTCCACTTTAATCGAGAACAACGTACCTGACGTCTGACTGCTATCTTCTTCCGAACACAACTCAGTGAAGAAATTATTGACGTCACAAGGGCTGAGACAGGGGATGCCGTCCCCCACCGTTCCAAGATCGTACTCGTCCCCTGCAAACAATAGCAAATACTTGCAATGTTGTCGAGCGCGGTGGCAAGTTCCTTCACTCTACGTTGCTACTGTTCACGCAGCTGTATGAATGAGTACCTGCCTATAGATAATGGTGGACATTTGTGTACGAATAGTCTTCGCGCATTAAATGCAGCGAGGCTGAATGCTTCCCAGTGGAATCGAGATGGTGTTCGATTGAATAGGACTGTTATGGAATAAAGTGTAAGGCGTTTCGAGCAGTCCTACGGACTGGATACTGAACTATATACGAACTTACCTTTACTTGACAATGACAAGTGCTTATCAATTGTGGACATCACCCGAATATAAAGTCAGTAAATGCGTTAGCATTATATTAACCTGGGCCTACTTAACGTCAATTCTAAAAGTCACGTCCCTTGAATATCAAAACAACCGCAACGTAAACAATGTTGTATCGATAAAATCAGCTGACCTTTTTGTGAGCAGCTGGCCTACTGCTAGAAGGCACTTCATATTAATCATCGGTAAATCCTGCTCGGAAACCACGGTGTATGATTCATACACCAAGGTCTTATTTATATTCACTCCATGTGGTTATATTGACAATGTAAATAATTTTCATTTAGGGGTTTGCGCGCAAAATTTCCCTCTACGCACCAGACATCATCGTGACAATAGTAATTATTCCTGTGACATGAACGTTGCTTTCCAATGGAAGGGAAATGTGACATTTAGCCATTTATTACGCGCGTAGAATAACTATCTACTACCGTCTCGGTACGCGACTTTTGAAATATGGCCTTTCATGCGTATGCAATGATATGTGCGTACTGATTTGGCTTGCGATCGGCTAGGCCGATTTAACTATTGACGGTGTGTTTTATACCAGCCATGCCATTCTTACTTGTCGTCGCGGTATACGACTTCGAAGAAAAAGCAGCGAACTTAAGACACTCATAGAGGCTAGAGCTTCATAAGACACATATAGGCTCATGTGTATGTTGAAACACTTGGGTCTTTTTTACAAAACACAAGTGTTATATATTATTTCTTTAATTTACCGTTTCCCAATTCAAAAGTAGCACACGTTGTAGAATTGTGTACGTCCTCTGTGTTATTTAGTATATCTATACAGATAGTATACAACACTTGTGGAATGCAGTGACACACTAGTTAGATCATCGGACTCTCAATCGACACTATATGTTACTCCAGTTAACTCGGCTGTATGAACAAATACAAATAGCCTTTGCGCATTGATTGCGGCGTGGCTGAATTCTCCCAAACGAATTCGAGAGGTCATTTGATTGGACATGTCTGCCAATGAGTAAAGAGTAGAGCACTTTGAGCAATCGTAAAGACTAGACACTGTTCAATATAAGGACTTACGTTTACCTTTACTTTACGTATTACCCTGAGAAGGCAAACTGAAGTGAACACTTACCGCCTTGTTCGTCCGCGCTCTGAGGTCGATTGGGCCAGTCCTGGTCGTATCTGTAACTTGAGTTGTCGCAAAGAACTGATGTAACTTCACCGAGGCGAGTGGCGAGATCTTGTAGACCAGCTGACGTCATATTTTGGTTTCTTCTTTTGATATGATCAACGTTCGTCAGCCTAACTCCAAGACCTGCAGATGCAACAGTGTGATACGTCAAAATTCATCGGCGTACCACGCAATATCTTGCGGAAGAGAAAAAGTCGGTTTTAGACCCGGACAAGATCAAACGGATATGCTACAGCGATATAATTGTAACAGCTGTCAACGTATAGAATACAACGCGGCGGTTTTGAAACACGCTGCTGCACACATCATGCGCGTATAAATAACCATGCATTCAATAACCTCCATTCAGCTAAACGCCGATTGCAAGTGCCAGTACCTCTTAGTTCACTGCCTAGGACGGGCATAACAGTACAGGCTCTGTTATCCATTTCAAGATTAAAACAGTTGTTTACGTTTCATTGAAAATTCCCATTCTTTGCAAGCACTGTAGCAACTGATCCGGGCGCACCAGTCTCTCTAATATAGTAGTTTGATGCAAGCCGACTATGCATGCGTTACGACATGATACATGCGGAAGGCTGATTTCTCTCAACGTCTTTGTATCTCCTTACTAACGCGTTCCGGGTGGAAAAGTTGACGTTAAAACCTACTGTCACTCCACAAATAAATGAGCCGTACTACCAAATTATTCCCATGTCCCCCTTCTACGACAACTATGACACGTAAGCCAAATAAATGATCGTGGTTCAGGTCATCATAACCTTTGGGCGACTTGGTATTTTTAGATAATTGGTATACATGTTTTTGTTATGGTAACATTTGCGCTGCTGAATTAGTCAAGCTTTTCCAACTCCCGCTTGTCTTACTGAAGTCGCCAAGAACAGAGCTCAGAACCCGCTTGGACATTTTGGAATCGCCAGTTGCTGTCAAAAACCATCACAGTGTTTGGAACTTATCTATACATTTGTGTATATTAAGTATTAATGTTTACTAATGTTTACATGTTATATATGTTTTCGAAGAAAAAAACAGTTATAAAATAGCATAATACAAAATTTAAAAGTACCTTAAAGCACGGACATACATTTTAATAAATATAAGTTCGTGCATAAAGGAGAAAGAACGTGAACAAATCTCAACTGTGCGGTGCGCCACGTAGTAACTTGGCGGGTTATGGTAGAAACATTAACAATACAAAATGTAAATATCGGTTTATTTTATTGTGTGATTGCGTGCATTGTATTGTTTGATAAAAGTTTACTCCGGGTTAGACGTAAAGCCGCTTAACGGATATTATTTGTAAAATCATTTATGTCCGAGGCGATTGTGATGGCCGCAAAATGTACCGCCATCTCTCGGCGCTCAGGTGGCCAAGGCTTTCTTTGAATGTGTTCCGTTGGAGCAATTTGTAGGCGCGTCTTCGGCTTGTTATTCCTGCATCAGGATGGTTGTCTAGGAGTTCACCAAAACAGCTGTGTGTGGCTGTTATGCATATTATGCACGAGAAGCTAAAGTAAAATAGGATGTTCTTCATTGTTCCACGTTTTAATATAATATTTACATCATAATTCTATCAAAGTACGTATGGCTGTACAAAACAGTGCAATGCAATATAAAATCAATATATACAATACTATGTACACACGTAATGGTACCATGATATGACAACATGGCTGAACAATAAACGTTGGGTTTATGTCATATTCAGTCTATCGTTTTCCCAGCGTTTTCGGTCTCTATAAACTGGTTTCATGGAATCACTGTTTCGATCTTCACACAGGTTTCGGGTGATTTAACAAGCCGCACCCAGTCCGTCGCGTTCGACTCGAATTTGTAGACGAGTCTTTTGTTCGGGATCCGACTCATGATGCCCTTTTTGTAGTAGTGTCTACAACGAAATAAATACACCGGTGTTATGGTTGGGTGCTTGTCGACCGTGTAACGAAGAACATGAATAGTTGTTTCCCAAGTCGACCAAAGTCGGCCAACAAACATATATATTGTATAGGGATATATTATGTGCATTCGACGGTAGCTCAGAGTATTGCTAACCCACACACAATCGACCTTAGTGAGCAGCACGTGCACAACACACGAGTGAGGACAGAGTGGCAAAGAAATCAAGAAAACACAAGGATTGCGCAGGAAGAGAAGAGATAGGCCAATATTGGTCAACAGTTACAGAACATCAGGATAGATGGAGAAATGGCGTCATCAGGGCAGAACATATCACGTGATGTGGTTCCCACCCCGCAAAGGGCCATCAGGGGAGAAGAAGCCTAGAGAAAAACGATATGTCAATTTCCCATATAAGTGTAGGACCCGTTGAAATGTATTCCAGTAGAGCAACCGTGAATGGTCTTAGTACTAAGCGCTGCGCTATAAGGTGCTACACGGATACTTTTGTGTATGGTTATACAAGAGGGACCTTATCCCCTGGCCTCAGGGAGTGGAAATGACCCCCGCAGCTACTCGATGCCCCGCGTCACCCGTGTGATTGTGAGAAGTGTGATACAATCTCCACTGCTGCCATATCCTCGTGTATTCCGTATATCAATACACAGAATAGCAACGTAGTGTGACCAATATAGATAGCCGTACACAATACTGGGTAGGGACGCTACGCATGCGCTGTGTCATGTTTTCGGGATAATTTGAGACAACAGCCTTGCCATATCGAATGACCATAAAAAGTGTGACATAATGAATAATGAAACCCGACGATATGAAATAACGCTGCACGATATCGATAACAATAAACAACAAGGCATTCTATAGATGACGATTGATCAACACCGCACGTAACGTAAAAATGAAGGAGGAAAACATCAATGTTACGCTGGAGAGATATTGTTCTGAGAAATTTCGAAAGGGCAGAGGTGAGTAGCCAAGAGAACGCGCGATAGTGTAGTGGTAGCACATCCGCCTGGCATGCCAGCGCTCGGAGTTCTAAACCCGGACCGGGCAGCCATGATATTTGGTGCAACAACCTGGCTCTCAACATTGTTGAGGGTATTGAAGGTGTATCCCTCGTGACTCGGAGATCACATTAATGTCGGTCCCGTCTCAATTTGGGACATAAAAGAGCGACTGCGGACGACAAGCACCCTGGCAGTGACCACCCTCAGTGCCAGCATAGAAAGGGGGGCTTGGCGATAAAGTTCTGAAAAAGCTGACTAGTTGAATAAGACCTTATAAGACCATAACATTGTAACCACAATATATATATATATATATATATATATATATATATACATACAATGTATATAAAGAAGAAGAGAAGAAGACGCGTGATTTGGTTTGAGTTGCCGTGTCATTTGATGTACGATGTAAGTCCATAATGAACGTGAGACGTGAATGTGGTTGACGTTATGGAAGAGGACGCAACGGATAGGTAATCGTGGCGGATGAGGATCCAACTGGTCAACTAAGAAACAGATGATCAAAGGAAGATGGCACATACATGCAATAAATAATCGATATGTACCTCATACTGCGGCTGAGATGTTCAAAGGTCTTCGCGCCGCCGCGTTTCCGGTACCACAGCTCAGCGACGTGCCGCGACTGGATGAACTTGAAGACTCCCGTTTCTCGGTCGATCCACGTGATCAGTTTTGGGTTGTAGTTGTCGTTGTTCAGTGTCTCCAGAATGAACTGCCACAGCTGCTGACCACATCGCTTTCTCCTCCCTGTAACACACAACACACATCGTCGTAGGATATCAAGGTATTCTTCTTCGTCGTCGTCTTCTTCTTCTGATGATGATAATGATGATAAGCTCAGAATTGTGTCAAGCACACATATGTGGCTAGTGTTTTGTCGACTACCAAAGTGGCCACATGGCAATAACTTGAGCACGAATTTGCTTAGCGTGAATTAGCCGGTTTGACAGTTGCATTAGCAGACATAGGTGTATAACGATGTTGTTTTGGGATTCTAAGTATTTAGTACAATCTCGTATAACGTGGTCTTCAAAAGTTATATTCACGGTGGGTTCTTAATGTATTGTCTGTAGCATGTTTGACACTATACACTGTGCCGTTTTTTCCGCCTTGCTACTCAAACCCGTTATACCGAGAGAGGATGCAACATTCGCCATACAACTAGGAACGGCAAAGCGTACACTGACAACACGTTCTCACATTATGATATGAGATGTCAACTTACTTTTCGTGTTGCACGGTCGCGATCGCTTTGCGCAGCAGAGTTGTCTATCTAAAACAATAAAAAGGCCCTCTGTTAAACACATACCAATTGTTGTAATATTTGCTGACACCCTTGGTTTGTTGCGCGCTCATCACATCAGTTTAGGATTCTGATTTCTACACCCGCGCACTTAGATGTATCGGTAGACATTAAGTTAATTAGTATACAATAGGTTGATTAACCACTATGTTCTTAGTTAAATTAAGAGTTAGGTTATTAAAACAAATTCCATTTGAATTGGATATGTTAGATTTGATACTTACTCGACGCGCTCCTGTGTACTGGCATGACATCATCGATTGTGTTTTCAGCGGGTGACGAGATGGGGCGGAATTCGCTCTGATTCGCCGGATTCATCCAACCAGATTCTCCAGAGATTCCGTCGTCAGAGTAATCTACACAACGTACAGTACATGTAATCCCGTCGCGCTAGCTGTGGGCATACTGTGGCTATTGCATTGTAAACCGTAACATTTATTATATTCTGTGACACGGTCGCAATTCTACTTATCACAATTACGGTAATTTGAATTATAAATTCAGTGAAACCTTTCCATATAGAGGAATCGTAGCAGATACTGCGCAGTATGGCATTATCGTACCCGTATACCCATATGCCAGACATTGCAATGTTACACACACACACACACACGCACGCACGCACGCACGCACGCACGCACACACACACACACACACACACACACACCCACACAGACGATCATTTCACCTAGGAGAGGTGACATGTTTTATACTATTCCACTTTAATCGAGAACAACGTACCTGACGTCTGACTGCTATCTTCTTCCGAACACAACTCAGTGAAGAAATTATTGACGTCACAAGGGCTGAGACAGGGGATGCCGTCCCCCACCGTTCCAAGATCGTACTCGTCCCCTGCAAACAATAGCAAATACTTGCAATGTTGTCGAGCGCGGTGGCAAGTTCCTTCACTCTACGTTGCTACTGTTCACGCAGCTGTATGAATGAGTACCTGGCTATAGATAATGGTGGACATTTGTGTACGAATAGTCTTCGCGCATTAAATGCAGCGAGGCTGAATGCTTCCCAATGGAATCGAGATGGTGTTCGATTGAATAGGACTGTTATGGAATAAAGTGTAAGGCGTTTCGAGCAGTCCTACGGACTGGATACTGAACTATATACGAACTTACCTTTACTTGACAATGACAAGTGCTTATCAATTGTGGACATCACCCGAATATAAAGTCAGTAAATGCGTTAGCATTATATTAACCTGGGCCTACTTAACGTCAATTCTAAAAGACACGTCCCTTGAATATCAAAACAACCGCAACGTAAACAATGTTGTATCGATAAAATCAGCTGACCTTTTTGTGAGCAGCTGGCCTACTGCTAGAAGGCACTTCATATTAATCATCGGTAAATCCTGCCCGGAAACCACGGTGTATGATTCATACACCAAGGTCTTATTTATATTCACTCCATGTGGTTATATTGACAATGTAAATAATTTTCATTTAGGGGTTTGCGCGCAAAATTTCCCTCTACGCACCAGACATCATCGTGACAATAATAATTATTCCTGTGACATGAACGTTACTTTCCAATGGTAGGGAAATGTGACATTTAGCCATTTATTACGCGCGTAGAATAACTATCTACTACCGTCTCGGTACGCGACTTTTGAAATATGGGCCTTTCATGCGTATGCAATGATATGTGCGTACTGATTTGGCTTGCGATCGGCTAGGCCGATTTAACTATTGACGGTGTGTTTTATACCAGCCATGCCATTCTTACTTGTCGTCGCGGTATACGACTTCGAAGAAAAAGCAGCGAAGTTAAGACACTCATAGAGGCTAGAGCTTCATAAGACACATATAGGCTCATGTGTATGTTGAAACACTTGGGTCTTTTTTACAAAACACACGTGTTATATATTATTTCTTTAATTTACCGTTTCCCAATTCAAAAGTAGCACACGTTGTAGAATTGTGTACGTCCTCTGTGTTATTTAGTATATCTATACAGATAGTATACAACACTTGTGGAATGCAGTGACACACTAGTTAGATCATCGGACTCTCAATCGACACTATATGTTACTCCAGTTAACTCGGCTGTATGAACAAATACAAATAGCCTTTGCGCATTGATTGCGGCGTGGCTGAATTCTCCCAAACGAATTCGAGAGGTCATTTGATTGGACATGTCTGCCAATGAGTAAAGAGTAGAGCACTTTGAGCAATCGTAAAGACTAGACACTGTTCAATATAAGGACTTACGTTTACCTTTACTTTACGTATTACCCTGAGAAGGCAAACTGAAGTGAACACTTACCGCCTTGTTCGTCCGCGCTCTGAGGTCGATTGGGCCAGTCCTGGTCGTATCTGTAACTTGAGTTGTCGCAAAGAACTGATGTAACTTCACCGAGGCGAGTGGCGAGATCTTGTAGACCAGCTGAAGTCATATTTTGGTTTCTTCTTTTGATATGATCAACGTTCGTCAGGCTAACTCCAAGACCTGCAGATGCAACAGTGTGATACGTCAACATTCATCGGCGTACCACGCAATATCTTGCGGAAGAGAAAAAGTCGGTTTTAGACCCGGACAAGATCAAACGGATATGCTACAGCGATATAATTGTAACAGCTGTCAACGTATAGAATACAACGCGGCGGTTTTGAAACACGCTGCTGCACACATCATGCGCGTATAAATAACCATGCATGCAATAACCTCCATTCAGCTAAACGCCGATTGCAAGTGCCAGTACCTCTTAGTTCACTGCCTAGGACGGGCATAACAGTACAGGCTCTGTTATCCATTTCAAGATTAAAACAGTTGTTTACGTTTCATTGAAAATTCCCATTCTTTGCAAGCACTGTAGCAACTGATCCGGGCGCACCAGTCTCTCTAATATAGTAGTTTGATGCAAGCCGACTATGCATGCGTTACGACATGATACATGCGGAAGGCTGATTTCTCTCAACGTCTTTGTATCTCCTTACTAACGCGTTCCGGGTGGAAAAATTGACGTTAAAACCTACTGTCACTCCACAAATAAATGAGTCCGAAAACCAGTATCTAAACAATGGCAATAAACGAGTCTGCATACTAGTGTTGGCAGCCATTCGTAGTAGGCCTATATCCGTAGTTGTGTACCCCTAACGCTACGGCATTACCGTACCGCTATGCCTATGTGCCAGACAATGCAACATTAGCTACACTACACAAACCACAGCAATTTACATTAACCACACTGCACGAGGCCTACTGCTCAATAGAACCCGTGCGCGTTCCATTACATAGGTCGTTCAACGCTACTTACCTGGTTATGGTCCACGCGAACATGTGGCGACCACGTCAACCGCAGCAGTTTTATATGGGAACCGAAACGAAACGAAAGTAAAAAACGGGGATCTCCCTGCGTGTACACGGGGATCACCCTGCGTGTAAGCGAGTATAACGTGCGATGTATTCATATTCGTCGTAAGTCAAGCGCAGCAGATCAAACACATGTCGTGTGCTATACTCAATACGCGTGGGTGGGTAATTGCGGAGTTCAATATTTCTCAATAACGACTTTTCTTTGTGTGCGTTTTGGGACCTTTCCCTCTGTGTTTTAATTCTGTTAGACACCTCCCCGGTCGTGCTGCGTTATAAAAAACACGTGAGTGGAATATTTGACTCGAGTGCATAACCATTTAAAATCATCATAACCACATGGTGTGGGTAAATCTGCTTTAGCAAATATTAGACACACTGAAAACTGTCCTGCCGTCATATATCTATTGAATTCAAATCAGCACGTTGACCTATTGTGGCAATTTTTCCTACAGGAAATATGTGATACAATGCGCGGCAAACTACGTTGTGCATTCTTTTACTGCGGCTGTGTTGAAACGTTTCTTAACTGCACCATTTGGTAAAGCAGACGGTTGTGCGCTAGGGAAGTAGTATGATGAAGAAACGCACATTACTGTACAAAAGACACCTTGTAAACTGTCTGTGTAAAGTTGGTGTAGAGAGGGTCAAATAATGGGCAAAACGTTATAGAACAATGCTATTGACATCGGTTCACGTAGGAAACAGCGACTCTAAGTAATAAACACACCACAACATTATTAATGCGCTAGTTCTAGCTTTTGAGAAAGGATGAAGATAGGGCAGTGGTATTTAACCTTTTTGACACTGTTACCCCTTGAGCTAGCCAACAAAACCACAATTACCCCTCCAATTTTGTTTATACCAACACAATAAAAGGACGTTTTCGAAAGAATGATCATCATTGATAGATTTTTTAAACTTTTAATTACATAATTGAGAGATTTGTTATTTAAATATTGCGTTTGCTCCGCCAAAAATCACTAGTCCAATCTTAATGTATGTACAGTATATACATCCACATAGGACCCAGTGGATCCAATGATACAGTGTATATACTGTATACGCTGCCTGCTCGGCGTCTCTCACACGCCCGACCGGGAAGCAACTCCAGTCGCTGGGAGCAAGTGGTTAGAAATAGAGATCACCACTATGTGACAGGTTACCACTTTTGGGGGAAATTTTACTTTCCCTGATATATATCAAATAGAAGGGACCTGCGGTACTTAGTGACTCTTCCGAAAAACACAGGCAACGCGACGTGAACGAAATTGTTTTGTTTCAAATCGGCGCCAGGTGGAATCGAACCACCGTCCTGTCGATCGACAGTCCAACGTCCTACCGCGCGACCACCGCTCCCCACTACTTTTCTCGATGCCGTGAGATGTAAAGATTGATCACTGCTCGCTGGTTGGCAGGCTGGTTCAAGCTGGAGGGAGGGAGGGAGGGATGGAGGGAGGGAGGGAGGGAGTGACTGAGTGACTGAGTGACTGTGTGACTGAGTGACTGAGTGAATGGGGGGATAGTAGAGAATGACTGAGTGAGTGAGCGAGTGAGTGAATGAGTGAGTGAGTGGGGGATAAGAGAGAATGGCTGACTGACTGACTGACTGACTGACTGACTGAGTGAGTGAGTGAGTGAGTGAGTGAGTGAGTGAGTGAGTGAGTGAGTGAGTGAGTGAGTGAGTGAGTGAGTGAGTGAGTGAGTGAGTGAGTGAGTGAGGGAGGGAGTGAGGGAGTGAGGGAGCGAATGAGTGAGATTCCAAATTCATGTTCGACAGCGGCCAAAATATGATGGTTATTTGAGGGAAATGTGCAATCTCAGACATCAGTTTCGAGACACAATCAGATACGCTGACTGATTGATTGATTGATTACCCAAAAGAATTCGCAGGTAGCCCTGGAGCAAGGGTCGACAGTGTGGAAGCTGTGACGGTCGTGCACACCGTTGTAATTAGACAACTATTTCTAGAAAATAACAGTTTAGACGACGTCATTGAATTTCCAGAAAACTCGCAAATTTCCGAAATTGAAACATGAGAAAGAAGGGAAATCCCACGTAGCCCGCCAAGGGCTCTAATTGGCTGTACTCGCAATGCTGATCTGGTGCATGCGCGCGTAATTTATTTCTCAAATTGGATTTAGCAAAAACATTCTCCTGTAAAAATAATATAATAGTGTAGAACTGCGATAACACATTTGTGACTTTATTTGTTTCCTTTAGAACAAGTTTTGTGTTAACCGTTGTATGTAAAAAAATACATTCAAACACGTAGCATTGCGACACAAACGTCTTGACGGGGATTCCCCGCTGCAGCGTCGTCGAAGACGATTGGCTGTTTAACACAACGGCGCACCATAGAGAATATCAGGGTTTTTGTTCGCTGCATCTAAAGGATGAATGAACTAGCATAATAGAATGTGTTGTGCAATTACGTGAGAATTCTTGGCTTATGAATCATGCGTCGGAAAGCGACGCCAGCAAAAGTATTGAGGTCGCATGCTGCATTGAGACACGAACTGACTCAAACACCCTTGACGGGACACAGCCTCTATCGACTCAAACGCGCTTGACGGAACAAAGCTTCTATCTATGGAGTGTTTACGTCCCGACCTGGTCGGATGTGGACACCTGGTCAGAGCTCGACATATCGCTGGAACTGGTCACTAGAGCTACGAACCCTGACTGCGATTGTGTGTTACTCTTGGGCGATTTCAATCGTCCAGACATTCAATGGACACCGTCAAACAACACAATTTAACAAGATTTAACAAGATTGCCACCCAGAGAATTAACTCTAGGTGGCAGGTGGACAAGGAAACCCTTTGGCTTATCGAGAGTCCGACCCTTTTATCTATGTGTATCCCGCCCGTCTGAGGTATGTGTCGATTTTATTTTTAAACATATTCACGCTACTAGCACCCACACAATCAGCAGGTAATCTGTTCCATTCATTTACAGTCCTTTGTGAAAATGAAAACTTTCTTATATCCAATCTACTCTGCTCCTTTGCCAATGTAAGTTCATGTCCTCTAGTCCTTCTATCTTTCTTAACTGAGAAAAAAATATTTCTATCAATATTGTCATAACCCTTCAATATTTTAAACACTTCTATCTGATCTCCTCTCAATCTCCTGGTCTCTAGTGTTGTTAAACCGCATTTTTTTAGGCGTATTTCGTAACTAAGATCCCTCAGTTTTGGTATAATTTTAGTTGCTCTCCTCTGCACTCTTTCTAGCATATCTATGTCCTTCCTGCGATATGGCCTCCACGCTTGAATACAATATTCTAAATGAGGCCTAACTATTGTTTTGTACAGCGGTATTATTAGCTCTTTTTCCTTATACGTTATGTTTCGCCTAATTAATCCAAGGATTTTATTTCCCTTTGAAGCTGCAATTCCGCACTGCTCTGAAACCTTCATATCAGCACTAATGGTTATCCCTAAGTCCTTTTCTTTTACATTAGTACTTAGTACAGTACCCCCCATTGTATATTCTATTTCTTCGTTCCCATGTCCTGTGTGGAGGCATTTACATTTCCCAAAATTGAACAGCATTTGCCACTTTTCAGACCATTTGATCAACCTGTCAAGATCATCTTGTAAATGCTGTCTATCTCCATCACTTTTAATCCTTCTAAACACTTTTGTATCATCCGCAAATTTCAACACCTTGCTTGTTATTTCATCATCCAAATCGTTGATATATATTAAGAATAATATAGGACCTAATACTGATACCTGTGGTACCCCACTCAATACTGATTTCCAGTTTGAAGCCTCCCCATCAACTACTACACGTTGTCTTCTGTCAATCAGCCATTGTTCTATCCAGTTTATTATACCATTTCCTATGCCATGGGCCTTTAGTTTAAGCAGTAATCTTTGATGTGGTACTTTGTCGAAAGCTTTTTGAAAATCTAAGTAGACGATATCTACTGGTGATCCCTCATCTACCCACTTAGTGATGTCTTCCAAAAAACACAACATATTTGTTAAGCATGACCTCGCTTTAAAAAAACCATGTTGAGATCGGTTTATCAAGTTTTGTTTAACAAGAAAATCCACCATGTGATCTTTAATTAGTCTTTCTAACAATTTACAAATCACTGATGTTAAACTCACTGGTCTATAGTTCTCTGACTTGTTTCTCGAACCTTTTTTGAATAACGGTATAATGTTTGCTTCTTTCCATTCTAAAGGAACCACTCCCTCTTCTAATGACAAGTTGAAAACTGTTGCAAGCGGTATGCTAATTTGTTCTACAATTTCCAATAGTAGTTTGGGTGGAATACCATCCACTCCAGGTGATTTATTATCCTTCATAGCCCTTATTTTCTTACCTACCATTTCCGGGGTTACAATTAATTGTCCTAAATAGTCTGAATCTGCCCCATTGAACTTAGCCTCTGGTACTGGCAGTGAACTAATATCTTCCCTGGTAAACACTGAACTAAAGTACTCATTCAGGTCTTCTGCCATTAAGAATCCCTCTGATATTATATTTCCAGCACTATCTTCTAGAGGACCGACTTAATCTTGAACTTTCTGTTTGCTTCGAACATACGCATAAAAACTCTTGCTGTCATATTTTATATTACTAGCTAATTGTTGTTCATAGCTTCTCTTTGAATTTCTAATTTCAGCTGTAGCTTGGTTAAGTGCTTCTTTATAACTGTTGTAGTCTTCATCATTTCCAGTACATCTATATGACTTCCACATCATTTGTTTGTACTTATTTTTTTCAAATGGCTTCTTTCGATAAGTGTTTCTTTTTGGACCGTTTTCCTTGTTTTTTGAAGGGTACAAATTTATCGACTATGCACTTAATTTAACTCTTTAATATATTCCAGCATTATGTTGCCGTCTTATTTTTCAGTGTGTTATTCCAGTCTATCTTTGCTAAATACTTCCTCATGTCCTTATACCTTCCTTTGTGGAAATTTCTCCTATACTGCTTTTTACTATTCCTTTCTGATTTTACTTTGATGGTAAAATGTATCTGCTTGTGATCGTTACTCCCCAGTGGCTCACATATCTTGACATTGTCAATTAATTCATTCTGTGAGGACAAAACTATGTTTAACACATTCTCACCCCTGGTTGGTTCTAGCACATGTTGAGAAAGGAATGTATCTTGAACTAAAACTAAAAACTTGTGGCCCTCACTCCCCATACTCTGTAGAGATTTCCATTGTATATGTCCGTGGTTAAAATCCACCATAATAATACAGTCCCGTTTGCTTACTTCCCTAATAGCGTTTTGTATTTTTTCATTCTCTTCTATGCTTATGTTTGGACTTCGATAAACTAACCCAACTGTTAACGTTGAGTTTCCTGTAACTATGTTACACCAAACAGCTTCTTCGCAATCTGCTTCTCTTTCTAATTTTATTTCATAAGCATGAATAGATTCTTTAATATATAAAAATAACTCCACCTCCCTTTCTTCCTATTCTATCTTTTCTAAACATTACATATCCTGTCAGTCCCAATTCAGCATCTGATATATCGGTGGTGGTCCAGGATTCGATTATACCTATTATATGAGGGTCAATATCTTCTACCATAATGTTTAGTTCATTTCTTTTGTTTAATATACTCCTTGCATTTAAACAAACACATTTATATCCAGCTTCAGAAGAGTTTTCCACACTATCATTTGCTGATTTATTTGTGCTGTCTTTATCTATGCCTCCATTTTCAGGCTTTTCTGTGAGTCTCCCCTGCGAATCTAGTTTAAATAGATACAACCTGTCCCACTGTCAACAGATCGCAGCAGGTTCTCTGAGAAAACTGCTGCCCCCTTTCCACTAAGATGGAGGCCATCTCTCATGTACATATCTTCCCTCCCAACAAAGTATCCCCATAAATCTGTGAATCCCACCCCCTGTTCTTCTCACATCTGCTCAACTAGTGCATTGATTGCCATCCTCTTACAGTTTCTATACGTTGCCCCCCTTCCTCCCATTACTGGCAAAATTCCTGACAGAATAACCTGTTCAACTCTCGTCTTGTTTAGCTTCCTCACTAACTGTCTATACTTCTGTACTATCGCAGTTGTTCCCTCCCTGTCTGCATTATTTGTTCCTACATGTACCAGTATAGACCCCCCCTTGCCATGTCCCAATACCTTCTCTACCCTGTCAGTTACATGTTCAATCCTAGCCCCCGGTAAACAAACAACGATGTCCTTCCCCTCGCTCAGTGCCTTGTCCGTCTTTCTCATAATGGAGTCGCCCATAAACACCCTCTCTTTCCTCATTGCCCCCTCTATCACTGCCTTAGAATAGCTCCTTCTTCGGTTTGCATCTGTCTGCTTGTTGTCTTTCCCCCCTGTCGTCTTCTCTCCTGTCACATTCTCTTCCGATCCATTCTTTCCTGTCGCTTTTTCTCTTGCCACCTTCCCTTTTATCGACTTCTCTTCTATCACATTTTCTCTCACTTCCTTTCGTCCCTTCTTCGTTCGTCCCATCTCGTTTTCCTCTCTCCTCTCCCTTCCCATCTTCCCTCCCTCCTTCTCTACGGTCACTTTCTTCCCCGTCACCTTCACGCTTGTCACGTTTTATGTTGTCGATTTTCCAATTTCTTCCCCTCCAATCACCTTCCCTCCTCTCAATCTCCTTTCCTCAGTTTTCTTGCCACTGCTATTCTCCTTCAGTCTTGCAGTATTCTCACCTCTCTCCCTGTCGTCTCTCTCCATTCGACCTGCCTCCTTGCTAATTCCCATCTCCATTCCCTTCACAATATCTGTCAACCTAACTATCTCCTTCTGCAGACACTCCACCTTCCAACACCCAATGCACTGAAAGGTGAATCCTTCCTCCATGGTTTCTGCCCATGACTTCCCACAGCCGGACAATGCAAAATCTACCCAGCTGTGGCAGTGATCGCACACCAAGTGTCGCTTTGCCTTGACTTGCCGCTTGCAAGGCGCCATATCCCGATCAGAATTTATTTAATAACTTAACTAACTTAGTCTTTATAAAGACTGTTTCCTGTGTACTACAGCACACTTTAGGTTACAAATTTCAATTACACAGCCAACTATTTATCCTGACACGAACGCTAACATTACCGGTAGTGACCTAATTTAAATACAATCAATTACGTTACGTTAGGCTGCTTTATTTATTTAGGTTACGCCGCCCGACTATCGCCCTTGCTTAATTTTAACAACAATGCTACCTAATCAAAATATCTAGCAAGTACTGGCTTACACATATATTATCTTATGTAAGTAGTTTGATGGTTGTTACTTTATCTCCTATATATTCTACCACATAATCAGGTTTGTTAAATCTTGTTTACAAATTATCGAAGCCTAAGTGAGTTACCCTATTATCACCCACTATACTAAGGTATTCTAAAATACTATAACTAACTAACTTTAAGCACAACTGCTACTCAATATATGTTTATTGCAACTTTATGAATGATATTAAGGCAAGAATAATACTTATCAATCAGTAATTCCACTTGTTTATCAACTTTTCTGCACCACCAATTTCTACGATCTATCTCCGCCAAATATAGCCTCTGCATATGCATATACAATAGGCCTTATGCCCCATTCATAGACCAATCGTCAGTCAGAGTTGTGTGTTGAAATGTTATCTGAATACAGCCTGGTGCAGTGTAACGCTGACTACACGTGCAACGAGCACACACTAGATCTGGTGCATGGTGCAGAGTGTAATGTTAATAAAATAGACAAGGCGGCGAAATCCACACACGACGCCTTACATTGTGAACTGTTATGTGCCAACCAACCACTTTTAAGAAACTTAAGAGAGAAAGGTATTGGGACTACATATTGGAAATTGAAAAATGCGTCAAATAAAACACCAAACGTCTATTCAGTTTTGCCAAAAGCAAACAAACTAATGTAAAACTTCGTAACTCAATGGTATATAAAGGCACTGAGGCAAACAGTCCAGCTGACATAGCAGAACTCTTTTCTGACCACTTCGAATATGTTTTTACATTAGTAGATAACCTTGTTTATCCAAGTATTCCCTACTTTCAATCCGACTCAATGACTAATATCAATGTGTCTTATAATGATGTCATCAGGGTATTTAGAACCGATGTAAACAAAGCATGCGGTCCTGACAATATATCATGTGTAATCCTTAGGGAATGTACTGCCGAATTAGCAGTTCCACTAACTATGCGTTTTAATATGTCCTTAAACTGTGGACCTTTTCCAACTTGTTTTAAAAGATCAAATGTTGTTCCTGTGTATAAGAAGGGAGATAGACGAAATGTGTGCCACTACAGACCTATCTCTCTCTTACCGCAATTTAGCGAAGTGTTTTTAGAAAGTCGCGTACGACTCATTGTATGAGCATGTGCGTAACACAATTTCGGGCAGCCAACACGGATTTGTGAGTTGTAGAAGTACAGTATCTAATATAGCTTATTACTTGAACTGCACTTCTAAATCTATTGACCAAAAGAAACAGGTTGATTCTGTTTATTTGGACTTCGGTAAAGCCTTTGATTCATTATGCCACCCATTGTTAATTCACAAGCTTAGATCTTGTATATTAACGATTTCACTAATCATGTTGATTCATGTGAAATGTCATTGTATGCTGATGATTCTAAGTTGCTTAAACACATTACGTCGGTGACCGATTGTCAGTTGGTGCAGACGGATCTGAACAGTGTATGTCTTTGGTGTGAGACATGACACCATAAATGTAACGTTGAGAAATGCTGCATAATGTCATTCACTATCAAAAAGAAATGTATATCCTGTGACAATACGATTTTAAGCCAGTCTCTGCCCAAGGTCACCGCTGTCAAAGATCTCGGTATCACATTGACCGACAGTTTGACTTTTAAGGATCATATTAATCGTTGTATTTGTAGAGCTTTTAAGATGAGTGGTTGTATTATGCGCGTTTGCACAACATTTACCGATGTACATGCATTTCGATCCTTGTATATATCTCTAGTCAGAAGCCAGCAGGAGTATTGCAGTGTTATCTGGAATCCCTGGCAACGTAGGTTTATTTACAAAATCGAACGAGTTCAAAACCATTAATTACATATCTATATTACAAATCCAAAATACAGTACTCCTCTGACAGTTATCCTGAGCTTTGCCATCATTTAGACTACCTTCCCTTCAACATCGTAGGCAAGTTGCAGATCTTTTGTTTTTACACAAGTGTGTGCACTCCTCACTAGTATCGTCGTATCTGGTAGGGGCTATCCAATGTCACTGTCCTTCAGGATCTCTGCGAAACTACATCCCTTTTAGAGTTTCTAATAGCAGAATCAACATGTTTTGGATAAATGTATGACTACTTTCAAACCATTGTATTTAAGTGATCCAACTTGTGATATATTTTCAGGAGCTGAAACCTTTAGATTCTCAATTCAAAAACATTTATATGTATAACGGATGTTTGCCTGGTATATTTGATGTTGATATTGTGTGGTTTTTATGTCCTTATTGTTTTTATTGTTTTTATTATTATATTATTGTTTTATTATTGATATGTATTGTTTCAGTTATCAGTCCTGTTACTGGGTCCACTGGGCCTGTTGGAATCTGAATAAATACAATACAATACAATACGAACGAACTGTCAATATTATTGTCCACATAGTGTCACCTATTATTATGTAATTTGCTTTACAGTTAGGACAACACCGTATGGAATAAACGTGTGTCTGTATGTGTGAGTGCGTGCCTGCGTGCATGCGTGCGTACGTGCGTACCTGCGTACGTGATACGTGTGTAGCAATAGGGGTTTAGAGCAGCACAGACGTGGTTACGTAGTCTACCAATAGTAGGTATTGCTAACGGACCGAATTAAATGTCCTCCTCACCAATGTACAAATACCCAAATGGTATATAATTTGAAAGCCCAATATCCCATCAGAACGAGGCCTGTCTTAGAACTGCCAAGTGATGCAGTAAGCGTCACACCAAAGTCTAACAAGGTCACCGTCAAATATGAATTTTTTTTGATATTCTGCGCTTCCGCAAACGTCTTAAAATTAAAATGGTTCCATACATTTTATTTACTAACAAAATGGTTATGTCATATAATTTTGGAAGGCTATTGTCTCACGCCAAAATGAGATACGTTATGGAGCTGTTACGCCATATATTAAATATGGAGCTAATGTCAACAAGGTCACCGTAAAATGACGAATATTCGAACTTTTGTAATACCGCAAACGTCATAAAGTTGCAATGACACTGTACCTGCTTCATTTCTATGGACACATCCTATACACCGTGAAAGATACATTTCGTCCAGTCAAAATGAGATATGACTTGGAGGTGCAAGTTCATGGAGTTTATGTGGAGCGTCGATCAAACAGTATCACCGTCAAGCGATAACTGTTCGAAATTACTCCATCCAGCAAACGTTATACAATACCAATGGTGACTTATATACGTTACCTGTCTGCTCATGGGCACGTCATATACCTTTGGAAAGCCAAGTATCTCCCCGTAAAAAGGATATACCACGGGGAGCTATCAAGTGGTGCAGTAAGTGTGGAGTGAAGGTCAAGCAAAGACACCACCAAATGATGAATGTTCAAAACTGCGCCATTCCGCAGACGTTGTGCAATTACAATGTTTGCATATCTACTTTGTCTACCTACACTAGAACATGTTATCCATCTATGTGTACTGTATTCCCGTCAAAATGGAACACGGCATAGAGTGGTGGACGGCGCACAAAAAAACAACAATGCTGCATCTGCGAACATAACTGTATTGGTAAGTAACCCCAGTAATACTAGCACCCCGCCCCTGAAGCAACAAGACAATATAAGCAGTTAGCACCATTCATTCACCATTTATTCACCAATTAGCAATTACTTTAATCAATTAAAATCTAAGACGTTTTGCGATGTGATTTGTTATCTTCTCCCAGGCTGTTACTACTTGCAGAACATCGTGACTAATACTATGGGAAGCCAACTTACTTCTCTGTGCTGTACGTTGGCGTGCTCGGAGTACACTGCACAGTGGCTGATCTAAAACAGTACACAGAAGAATGACATACCCGTTAGTTATCCTTGTTGACATTACCGACATGACACGGTAGCTACATAATCACCACACGTAGGGAGGCACGAAGGAACGCCAGCCAACCAGCCAGCCAGCCAGCCAGCCAGCCAGCCAGCCAGCCAGCCAGCCAGCCAGCCAGCCAGCCAGCCAGCCAGCCAGCCAGCCAGCCAGCCAGCCAGCCAGCCAGCCAGCCAGCCAGCCAGCCAGTCAGCCAGCCAGCCTGCCTGCCTGCCTGCCTGCCTGCCTGCTATTCGCAATATAAGCCTATTATTAGCTGGATAATGGATTGTTCATCATTGCATTTTATAGCTATCAGTTTACCATATTTCGCTATTGGTTTAAATAGCGGACAGCGCTTGTTTGTTTTATCTACAAATTCCAAACTCTGACATCGCATCATAATGGCACACGTCATGTGGATGGGTTGATGTTTATACCTAAAAAAAAATATACGACGCCAACTAGGTGTAGCAAGAGATCACTATGAGCAAGTATCGTTGCTTGTGTAATCATTATTAGTAATTTGAAACATATACTTCACACCATCGGAGCAAGAAACTGCCAAGGATTTAAATTTAATTGCGAACAAAATTAGTATGATGTTTAACCTTTAATCTAGTCCCAACATGTAACTTTATGTATTTATTACTTATTTTTGTATTTATTTCTTATTTAGCAGACAACCAATTTCATTGATAAAAAACACATAGTCATGTACATGCTATTCACCATGAATGTACTGGTTTAATGTTACGTTGTCATTTTATGGTATAAGGAACCTGATTGATATAATGGTGATTGTCCAGGTGGTCCTCGACATAAGCCTCTTGGGGTTTCTAAAGGATCTCCTCGGTTGCAGTATTGTTTTTTTATTATCCATTGTAAATATATTCAGAAATGTGTATTATGACCGACGTAAAGTTATATTATATTATATAGTATGTCAGTACACATTATTGCACGAAGTGGCGTTGCCGTAAGCTATTACCTCAGTACGCTGGACTACATTAATGACACATGTGCATAATGCTTCTCACAGGAATCACGCGGAAAAACACAGCGACACGCGTGGCTTCACAAGCCCCTAGTCTACATACCAGTGGAAGGTCCTGCGGTGTAAGCAGTGAACAAGATTACCGTCGCTGTTTTATTGAGTATATGACTCATCACCGGAACGTGTTTTATAGGGTTTTCCGATAGAACAAGGCCCCACATTACCGACCCTGTTTGTTGGTCCTTGGGAAAGATAGCAAAGGTGAAGCACCTATATGCGTGGGTGGACGGTAATTTTGATGTACCCGTTTCCGTGGACTATTGTTTAAGAGGGACCTTTCCCAGGAAGATTGATTAATATTGCACTGGAATCGTGATGTTCAGAAGATTGTGCACCATGTTGTAACGCTATATATATTACATATTGTATAACGTTGGTCAATTATTTTCTCAAACCTATTAATATATATTAATTTGTTATCGCCATTAAAATATATACTACTTTTCTGAATATATCGATTTATAAACATCCAAACAATCAAAATGGTGTGTCCAAAAGCATGTTTTCAGGGTATCTGGTTA
>CM034544.1:3812849-3836116 GCA_020002185.1 Paraescarpia echinospica | reverse complement strand
GTATGTATGTGTGTATATATGTATGTATGTATATATGTATGTGTGTATGTGTGTATGTGTGTATGTGTGTATGTGTGGATGTGTGTATGTATGTATGTATGTATGTATGTATGTGTGTGTGTATGTATGTATGTATGTGTGTGTGTATGTATGTATGTATGTATGTATGTATGTATGTATGTGTGTGTGTGTGTGCATGTATGTATGTATGTATGTATGCGTATATCTATGTATATACGTATGTTTGTCTGTCTGTTTATCTATCTCTTTATTCACCTCCACAACCACCACCACCACGAAAACCATCATCGCTGTCTACAATGTTGCTGTGATGTAGGGTCGAAAGAAGATGAGATATGAGGACACTGAGTCAGTGGCTTCATGTTCTCGCCATTGTCCTCGTTCCTCGCGCGTCTACAGCCGTCGATGAATGTAGGTCAATGTTTCCGCGCACTCCTCCATCTCATTCTTACCCTAGTACTCCGGGCGTTAGCCAGTGAAGCGTGCATTAGGGTCTGCACGATGGTTTTTTCTCATTTTCGTGACCTTCTACACCTCTAGGTCAATAATCCGACGGGTGCCACTAAGGCATCCTTGAGCATATTTGTATAAACCCATTAATATGCAAATTAGTCATCGCCATTAAAATAAATACTGTTTTCCTGAACATATCGAATAGTAAACATCCGAAACAATCAAAATAAGAGCGAATGTTTTTATTGTCTCTTGTTATTATTACGTCAGTGAACAAATCATGGTAAGCAAATCATGGTATGCAAATTTTATATATGAATATGCAAAACCAACTTAAACGCCCCCTCCTCGCACGTGCAAAACGCCCAAATGTTATATCATTTGAAAGCCCAATATATCACCATCACAACGAGGTCTGTCTTTAAACTGCCAAGTGATGCAGTAAGCGTGACACCAAGGTCAAACAAGGTCACCGTCAAATGAAAATTTTTCGAAATTGCGCGCTTCCGTATTAAAATTACAATGATTGCATATATACTTTAATTTAATGTCATATATTTTTGGAAAGTGTATTGTCTCCCCGTCACAATGAGATACGACATGGAGCTGTTACCTGGAATAGTAAGTGTCGAACTAAGGCCAAAAAAATCACCGTGAAATTATGAATATTCGGACTTCTGCAATATGGCACACTTCATAAAGTTACAATAATATCTGCTTCGTTTCTATGGACATGTTATACACATTGTGAAAGAACAATTTCTTCTCGTCAAAATGTGATATGACTTGGAGGTGTTAGTTGATGGAGTTTGTGTGGAGCGACGATCAAATAGTATCACCGTCAAATAATTGATGTTCGAAATTACGCCATGCCGTAAACGTTATACAAAACCAATGGTGGCTTATAAACGTTTACCTATCTACTCATAGCCATGTCACATACCTTTGGAAACCCTACTATCTGCCCGTAAATACGGGATACCATGGGGAGCTATCAAGTGGTGCAGTAAGTGTGGAGTGAAGGTCAAGCAAAGACAACACCAAATGATGAATGTTCAAAACTGCGCTATTCCGCAGACGTTGTGCACGTACAATGTTTACCTACACTAGTAGGCCATGTTATACGTCTATATGTGTACAGTATCCCCGTCAAAATGAGGCAAGGCAAAGAGTGGTAAAGTAGTGATCTAAGTGAGGAGTGAAGGTTGAAAGTGAAGGTTGAAGGTCACTGTCAAAAGATGCATCAACCAGCATCGTCGTCAAAAGATGCATCAACCAATATCACCATGTTTGATGAGTATATAGACATTTTCGTTCCGCACATCATGAAGCACTTAAATCACATTGGACAACGATGTGCCAATAAACTGGAAATACCTTCATCGCGATGTTACCAACACACTGGAGCTATTTGCATTTCTCTCCATTAAGGTTGCAAGGCTCCACTATCTAAGTTGGAAGGAAGTGTTTGACATTTCAAACACCTCAGCTGTCGTCACTAGGTGCAACTATGACAAGCTACATCCAGTAAGACCTCGAAGAACCTGGCACGCAACTGTTGAGCCTTGCGCAAAATGCACTGTGGAAAAGGGATCAAAGCCATGCATGATTCGCAATGTGTTTCCGATCGTTAGGAGTTATGAGTTTGTCAAGTTTATATCCAGCTGCAAACATTTGGATATATTTTTGGACAGGCAATAACGTTATTCGCCATAATAGCAACGGCATCCATGCTCTGGGAAAAGACCTGCCACGTCATTGCCAGTTGTCAATAGCATGGGAAACCCAAATTTCATACCACGAAGGAATCACAGCATTCCACATCCATTTGGATCTGGATTCGCGACATTTCAACTCCTGGAATGCATCACCATTGCCCTTTGTAAATAGAGTTGCAGCGTGCGTGGCGTCTGTTATCGAGGCAATAAAAAAGATATCCTGTCAAAAGAATAATGTCACTAAGATATTCCAATAACCCCGGGTGCTCCATAGCAGCATTCAGGGCGCATAGCGTAACAAGCTTTTATTTGGTTGACCAGTCAACTGGTTCATCAGCAGATGCCCATTCCAGATGGGTGCGGGTGGACATGGGACATGAAGAGGCTGCCATGTGCACAAGAACTAAGTTAATTAATACAAATATTTTGACACAATATTGAGTTTGTGACCCTCAAAATGACATTCAAATTCAAAATTGAGGGTGGCATCCACCATCATCTATTTCCCCATCCCATGGGTGATGCAAAAATGCCGTAAAAGAATAACATCACCTACAATGGCACAATTCCATGTATCTATTGATGGTGACCTTGTTCAACCTTCACTCCACAATTAGACAACCACTTTACAATGTCATGCCAATCATTTTAACGGGGATACAATACGCATATATGTATAACATGGCTCAATGTATGTAGACAAAGTAGATAATTATGCGAATGGCGCAGTTTTGAACACTCATCACTTGGTGATGACCTTGTTTGACCTTCACTCCACACTTACTGCACCACTTGATAGCTCCCCGTGGTATCCTGTATTTCAGGGGAGATAATAGGCTTTCAAACTGTATATCACATGGTCATGAGTAAGTAGGAAACGTAGATAGGCTATAAGCCACCATAGTACATTATAACGTTTGCGGGATGGTGCAATTTCGAACATTTATCGCTTGATGGTGACACTCGCTTGACGGTGACACTGTTTGGTCGCCGCTCCACACAAACTCCATCAACTGAAACCTCCAAGTCATATCTCATTTTGATGGGAAGAAATTGTTCTTTTGCGATGTATGTAACATGTCCATAGAAATGAAGTCGATACAGAGTTATTGTAACCTAATAACGTTCGCTGTATTACAAAAGTTCGGATATTCATCATTTCATGGTTATCTTGGCATGGCTATTTTATTATTAATAAAAGTAAATATGCAACCATTGTAATTATAATACGTTTTCGGAAGCGGACAATTTCGAAATATTATCATTTGACGGTGACCTTGTTTGCCCTTGGAGTCACGCTAGTTCTACGATAGGCCTCGTTGTGTTGGGGATATCTAGGGTATACAATTTGGGTTTTTGTATGGGGAGGGGGGAATTTAAATATGTCCATTAAGTAGTGCCTATCGCTCGCCTATTGTGGAGATATAAATGAATATCATGAAGTTACATTGGTCAGAGCTAATTTGCATATTCATGCGACAAATATGCATACTATGATTTGTTCACTGACGTAATCAAACCCAGATACCCTAAAAACATGCGTGTGAACACATCATTTTGATTGTTTGGATGTTTACAATTTGAGATATTCAGAAAAGTAGTATATATTTGAATGACGATGACTAATGTGCATATTAATGAGTTTATACAAAAACGCTCAAGGGTGCCTGAGTGGCACCCGTCGGATTATTGACCTAGAAGATTAGAAGGTCACAAAAATGCAAGAAAACATCGTGCGGACCCTAATGCACGGTCCACCTTCGAAAGGGCGTTTGACTGCCGGACTATAGTAATAAGGAAACTAACAGGAAACAGAGCAACGAACAAAATATAATATATTTTGCTAGGACGGAAGCAACAGGAAAGAGCATAACGGAAATAAGGTACAGCTGAACCTCGCTTTACGGTCACCTCTGTAATACAACCACCAATTAAGTACAGGTGAACCTCGCTTTACGGTCACCTCTGTAATACAACCACCAATTAAGTACAGTTGAACCTCACTTTACGGTCACCTCTGTAATACAACCACCAATTAAGTACAGTTGAACCTTGCTTTACGGTCACCTCTGTAATATAACCACCAATTAAGTACAGGTGAACCTCGCTTTACGGTCACGTCTGTAATACAACCACCAATTAAGTACAGTTGAACCTTACTTTACGGTCACCTCTGTAATACAACCACCAATTAAGGTCATCCTAGGACAGTCCCGTAACAGTAGAATACAGGAAGTTTGTTTAGCTAATACGGTCACCTCGATATTCAGATCAATTTGGCCAGTCCCATCTGTGATCTGACGTGTTGTTCGATTTTAAAACTTTTTTGTCAACAAATATACTTAATTAAAATGACACATTTTGTTAGGAACATAACACACTTTTAATAAACACTGTATATTGACGGAATTTCATTCTTTGTCAAAATATGTGTGGTTTTTGTCATCGTTTGCATCTTTAAGAATGTCATTCGTTCTCAGCAATTTTCTGTTTTGCGTTCAAGGTTCGCTGACATCTATTAATCTACATGTAATAATTTTATGAATCCATGTATGCATATTCAATTCAATTCTTTATTTCCAGTTGAGAATACAACATACAACATATATACAGTTGACACAGTTCAAATTAGAAAGGGGGAAAGTAGAAGTTCATTGCTTATTGTGCACTTTCCCCAACATCAATATAACATGGTCATAATCTTAAACACAGTGTTAGTAACATAAAGAATATGATATTGAGACCACTACTACATTCGTGCTTCCAAATACTTTCTGAACCTTAACAATAGCCATATTAATTACATAATTTATACTCTTCAATGAAATAATGTTAATATCGTTTTTTGAGATTTCTTATAGTAAGTGATCTTTTTATGTGATCGTCTAAACATTCCACAGTATAACACCATACACAGATATACACTTAGCATTTAACGTGGTTCGGACATAAAAATGTTTTATTTTATTTCTTTGGCGTGTTACATAGGGCGTAGTAAATTTGGCATTGAAAAAAATGAAGTTTATCAGGCAACACATTATTGTTAGCTTTAATCATTACGATAGAAATGTTTAATTTTATTAAGTCGTAAAGTTTAAGAATGCCGATATCATAAAATAATGTATTAGTATGACTTAATGTATTCTTATTACATATTATTCGTACAACTTTTTTTGTAATATATAAACATCGTTAATATATTTTTTATACGCATTTCCCCAAACTTCGCAGCAGTTCAATAAATACGAGAGAAATAATGAACAATACAGTATAAAAAGCGACTTTTTAACTAGTAAATATTTAGCCCTGTATATAATGGCAATAGTTTTTGATAGTTTAGATTTCATAATATTTATATGATTTTTCCAGCTAAGCTTATCGTCTATTACGACCCCTAAAAACTTAGTAACATATACTCTATCAATAGTTGTATTATCGATTTTTTAAAATCAATATTTGTTGTCTTCTTGGTAAACAACATGTAGTTTGTTTTAACAATGTTTAAGGATAATATAGTAATTGAAAACCAGATATGTAGTTTTTGCAGTTCGTCGCTGACAATTTTGTTTAGCTCTGCAGGATCTTTCCCAGAACAAAATATATTCGTATCATCCGCAAAAAAAATGAATTTAAGTATATCTGAACAACTACAAATATAATTTATGTATAGTATAAGTAATTTTGGACCCATAATGGAGCTTTGCGGTACTCCACATAACAAGATTTAACAAGATTGCCACCCAGAGAATTAACTCTAGGTGGCAGGTGGACAAGGAAGCCCTTTGGCTTATCGAGAGTCCGACCCTTTTATCTATGTGTATCCAGCCCGTCTGAGGTATGTGTCGATTTTATTTTTAAACATATTCACGCTACTAGCACCCACACAATCAGCAGATAATCTGTTCCATTCATTTACAGTCCTTTGTGAGAATGAGAACTTTCTTATATCTAATCTACACTGCTCCTTTGCTAACGTAAGTTCATGCCCTCTAGTCCTTCTATCTATCTTAACTGAGAAAAAAATATTTCTATCAATATTTTCATAACCCTTCAATATTTTAAACACTTCTATCTGATCTCCTCTCAACCTCCTGGTCTCTAGTGTTGTTAAACCGCATTTTTTTAGGCGTATTTCGTAACTAAGATCCCTCAGTTTTGGTATCATTTTAGTTGCTCTCCTCTGCACTCTTTTTAGCATATCTATGTCCTTCCTGCGATACGGCCTCCACGCTTGAATACAATATTCTAAATGAGGCCTAACTATTGTTTTGTACAGCGGTATTATTAGCTCTTTTTCCTTATACGTTATGTTTCGCCTAATTAATCCAAAGATTTGATTTCCCTTTGAAGCTGCAATTCCGCACTGCTCTGAAACCTTCATATCAGCACTAATGGTTAACCCTAAGTCCTTTTTCTTTTACAGTAGTACTTAGTACAGTACCCCCCATTGTATATTCTACCTCTTCGTTCCCATGTCCTGTGTGGAGGCATTTACATTTCCCAAAATTGAACAGCATTTGCCACTTTTCAGACCATTTGATCAACCTGCCAAGATCATCTTGTAAATGCTGTCTATCTCCATCACTTTTAATCCTTCTAAACACTTTTGTATCATCCGCAAATTTCAACACCTTGCTTGTTATTTCATCATCCAAATCGTTGATATATATTAAGAATAATATAGGTCCTAATACTGATCCCTGTGGTACCCCACTCAATACCGATTTCCAGTTTGAAGCCACCCCATCAACAACTACACGTTGTCTTCTGTCAATCAGCCATTGTTCTATCCAGTTTATTATACCATTTCCTATGCCATGGGCCTTTAGTTTAAGCAGTAATCTTTGATGTGGTACTTTGTCGAAAGCTTTTTGAAAATCTAAGTAGACGATATCTACTGGTGATTCCTCATCTACCCACTTAGTGATGTCTTCCAAAAAACATAACATATTTGTTAAGCATGACCTCGCTTTAAAAAAAACCATGTTGAGATGGGTTTATCAAGTTATGTTTAACAAGAAAATCCACCACGTGATCTTTAATTAGTCTTTCTAATAATTTACAAATCACTGATGTTAAACTCACTGGTCTGTAGTTCTCTGACTTGTTTCTCGAACCTTTTTTGAATAACGGTATAATGTTTGCTTCTTTCCATTCTAAAGGAACCATTCCCTCTTCTAATGACAAGTTGAAAACTGTTGCAAGCGGTATGCTAATTTGTTCTACAATTTCCAATAGTAGTTTGCGTGGAATACCATCCACTCCAGGTGATTTATTATCCTTCATAGCCCTTATTTTCTTAGCAACCATTTCCAGGGTTACAATTAATTGTCCTAAATAGTCTGAATCTGCCCCCTTGAACTTGAATCTGGTACTGGCAGTGAACTAATATCTTCCCTGGTAAACACTGAACTAAAGTACTCATCCAGGTCTTCTGCCATTAAGAATCCCTCTGATATTATATTTCCAGCACTATCTTCTAGAGGACCGACCTTATCTTGAACTTTCTGTTTGCTTCGAACGTACGCATAAAAACTCTTGCTGTCATGTTTTATATTACTAGCTAATTGTTGTTCATAGCTTCTCTTTGAATTTCTAATTTCAGCTGTAGCTTGGTTAAGTGCTTCTTTATAACTGTTGTAGTCTTCATCATTTCCAGTACATCTATATGACTTCCACATCTTTTGTTTATACTTAATTTTTCTAATGGCTTCTTTCGATAAGTGTTTCTTTTCGGACCGTTTTCCTTGTTTTTTGAAGGATACAAATTTATCGACTATGCACTTAATTTCACTCTTTAATATATTCCAGCATTCTGTTGCTGTCTTATTTTTCAGTGTGTTATTCCAGTCTATCTTTGCTAAATATTTCCTCATGTCCTTATACCTTTCTTTGTGGAAATTTCTCCTATACTGCTTTTTACTATTCCTTTCTGATTTTATTTTGATGGTAAAATGTATCTGGTTGTGATCGCTACTCTCCAGTGGCTCACATATATTGACATTGTCAACTAATTCATTCTGTGAGGACAAAACTATGTCTAACACATTCTCACCCCTGGTTGGTTCTAGCACATGTTGAGAAAGGAAACTATCTTGTACTAAAACTAAAACTTGTGGTCCTCACTACCCATACTCTGTAGAGATTTCCATTTTATATGCCCATGGTTAAAATCCCCCATAATAACACAGTCCCGTTTGCTCACTTCCCTTATAGCGTTTTGTATTTTTTCATTCTCTTCTATGCTTATGTTTGGACTTCGATAAACTAACCCAACTGTTAACGTTGAGTTTCCTGTAACTATGTTACACCAAACAGCTTCTTCGCAATCTGCTTCTCTTTCTAATTTTATTTAATTAGCCTGGATATATTCTTTAATATATAAAATAACTCCACCTCCCTTTCTTCCTATTCTATCTTTTCTAAACATTACATATCCTGTCAGTCCCAATTCAGCATCTGATATATCGGTGGTGGTCCAGGATTCAGTTATACCTATTATATGAGGGTCAATATCTTCTACCATAATATTTAGTTCATTTCTTTTGTTTACTATACTCCTTGCATTTAAACAAACACATTTATATCCAGCTTCAGAAGAGTTTTCCAGACTGTTATTTGCTGATTCATTTGTGCTGTCTTTATCTATGCCTCCATTTTCAGGCTTTTCTGTGAGTCCCCCTGCGAATCTAGTTTAAATAGATCTCATGTACATATCTTCCCTCCCAACAAAGTATCCCCATAAATCTATGAATCCCACCCCCTCTTCTTCACACATCTGCTTAACTAGTGCGTTGATCGCCATCCTCTTGCAGTTTCTATACGTTGCTCCCCTTCCTCCCATTACTGGCAAAATTCCTGACAGAATAACCTGTTAAACTCTCGTCTTCTTTAGCTTCCTCACTAAGTGTCTATACTTCTGTACTATCGCAGTTGTCCCCTCCCGGTCTGCATTATTTGTTCCTACATGTACCAGTATAGACCCCCTCTTGCCATGTCCCAATACCTTCTCTACCCTGTCAGTTACATGTTCAATCCTAGCCCCCGGTAAACAAACAACGACGTCCTTCCCCTCGCTCAGTGTCTTGTCCGTCTTTCTCATAATGGAGTCGCCCATAAACACCCTCTCTTTCCTCATTGCCCCCTCAATCACTGCCTTAGAATAGCTCCTTCTTCGGTTTGCATCTGTCTGGTTGTTGTCTTTCCCCCCTGTCGTCTTCTCTCCTGTCACATTCTCTTCCGATCCATTCTTTCCTGTCGCTTTTTCTCTTGTCACCTTTCCTCCTGTCAGCGTCCCTTTTATCGACTTCTCTTCTATCACATTTGCTCTCACTTCCTTTCGTCCCTTCTTCTTTCGTCCCATCTCCTTTTCCTCTCTCCTCTCCCGTCCCATCTTCCCTCCCTCCTTCTCTACGGTCACTTTCTTCCCTGTCACCTTCACGCTTGTCACGTTTTCTGTTGTCGATTTTCCAATTTCTTCCCCTCCAATCACCTTCCCTCCTCTCAATCTCCTTTCCTCAGTTTTCTTGCCACTGCTATTCTCCTTCAGTCTTGCAATATTCTCACCTCTCTCCCTGTCGTCTCTCTCCATTCGACCTGCATCCTTGCTAATTCCCATCTCCATTCCCTTCACAATATCTGTCAACTTAACTATCTCCTTCTGCAGACACTCCACCTTCCAACACCCAATGCACTGAAAGGTGAATCCTTCCTCCATGGTTTCTGCCCATGACTTTCCACAGCCGGACAATGCAAAATCTACCCAGCTGTGGCAGTGATCGCACACCAAGTGTCGCTTTGCCTTGACTTGCCGCTTGCAAGGCGCCATATCCCGATCAGAATTTATTTAATAACTTAACTAACTTAGTCTTTATAAAGACTGTTTCCTGTGTACTACAGCACACTTTAGGTTACAAATTTCAATTACACAGCCGACTATTTATCCTGACACGAACGCTAACATTACCGGTAGTGACCTAATTTAAATACAATCAATTACGTTACGTTAGGCTGCTTTATTTATTTAGGTTACGCCGCCCGACTATCGCCCTTGCTTAATTTTAACAACAATGCTACCTAATCAAAATATCTAGCAAGTACTGGCTTACACAGATATTATCTTATGTAAGTAGTTTGATGGTTGTTACTTTATCTCCTATATATTCTACCACATAATCAGGTTTGTTAAATCTTGTTTACAACTTATCGAAGGCTAAGCCTAAGTGAGTTACCCTATTATCACTCACTATACTAAGGTGTTCTAAAATACTTTAACTAACTAACTTTAAGCACAACTGCTACTCAATATATGTTTATTGCAACTTTATGAATGATATTAAGGCAAGAATAATACTTATCAATCAGTAATTCCACTTGTTTATCAACTTTTCTGCACCACCAATTTCTACGATCTATCTCCGCCAAATATAGCCTCAAAAAAAGCTGTAATAAATCTGAATTGCAGTCATCTGTGCTGACATACTGTAGTCTGTTATACAAGTAACTTTTCAGCCACTCGCTGGCCATCCCTCTCATACCAAAGGCCTCTAATTTTCTGAGTAATCAATTATGATCAATTGTATGAAATGCTTTTTTAAATCAATAAATACACAAATTGTGCATTTCTTTTGTCTAAGGCAACAGTAATATTTCGAGGTAGTTTTCCATTGAAGCTGACATATTTGTCCTAAACCCATATTGACTGCTGTTTAAAATGTCATACTTTTCGAAGCAATACCGGTATAAGTAGCAACAGCAGTGGCAACAGCAGTAGTAGTAACAGTAGTAATAATGATACGACTACTACTACTACTACTACTACTAATAATAATAATAATACTACTACTAATAATAATAATAGATAAATAAATAGTGGTTTTGAATTTACAATTTTTTAAATTTTGAATCGCTATGAGATTTAACGACTACCAACATTGCCGTCCACATATGAACTAAGGTGAAGAATGTGACGTCACGTGTCACGTGACGACTCTGCTGTTGCAGTTCAGGACTGCTCGCAGCTGTACAAACAGGGCGAGCGACAGTCGGGTGTGTACTTAGTCAAATGGGACATCGGGGATGTGCAGCTCACGTGTGACTTCCGGGACGACGGGTGGACGGTTAGTATAATATATATATATATATATATATATGATATATGTATAATATTTATAGATATATGTTAATATAACTAAATATCAAAATCAATCGATATTTATATCGATAACAATAATAATAATAATAGTAAAAGTACATAAAAGAAATGCTCAGAAAATAAACATGTAAAAATAGGGTGGGCGGAAAGTATTAGGGGTGTACGGTGAGTATTAGGGGTGGACAGTTAGTATTAGGAGTGTACAGTGAGTATTAGAAGTAAACGGTGAATATTAGGGGTGGATGTTGAGTATCAGTTGTGGACGGTGAGTAGTTGGGTTCGATGGTGAGCATTAGGGGTTACTACTATTAAGATGAAATGGGATAACAGATCAAACAAGTTTTGTTAGCAATACAGCCTAGTTGGACTGACGTTATACGGTAACGTGTCTCCTGCCGCTGTCACAGGTGATACAACGGCGCTTCGACGGGTCGGTCGACTTCTACAAAACGTGGAACGAATACAGGGACGGTTTCGGGGACCCTTACGGCGAGTTCTGGCTCGGCAACAAGTACATACATCGCATGACGAAGGATCGAACCAGCACCTTACACGTCGAGCTGACATCTTTCGATGGCGAAACCCGCTTCTCCCAGTACAGCATGTTCAAGATGACCACCGAGAACACCTTCCAGATTGAAATAGGGGCTCTGCACAACCAGAGCACAGCAGGTGGGTACGACGTCAATGCTACCATGGCAACGTCGCCAACTAGCATAAGCGGCAGCAGCAGCAGCGCAACAGCCGCAGCGGCAGCGGCAGCAGCAGCGGCAGCAGCAGTGGCGGCAGCAGCAGCAGCAGCAGCAGCAGCAACTACAACCACCACCACCACTACCATCACCGGCCACAATAACAATATTACTACTACTACTACTACTACTACTACTACTACTACTACTACTACTACTACTACTACTACTACTACTACTACTCCTACCACTACTACTATTACTACTACTACAAGTACTACTACAACTACAACAACAACAACAACAACTACTACTTCTACTACTACTACAACTACTGCTACTGCTACTGCTATTGCAACGACAACTATTACTACTAATAATACTATTAATACTACTACTACTACTACTACTACTACTACTGCTACTAATAATAATGATAATAAAGACAACAACAACTTTAACAATAACAACAACAACTATTATTACTAGTAGTAGTAGAAGTAGCAGTGGTAGTAATAGTAGTAGTAGTAGTAGTATCAGTATTACTACTACTTGTAGTAGTAGTATAATTATTACTACTGTTACTACTACTGCTGTTGCCACTGCTGTCGCTACTTATACAGGTATTGCTTTGAAATCACATCTCGTTGCATTAATGTTACATGCTGTGGTTTTACGGGTACCAATTACAAACAGATGTTGAACGGGTGCTGTCGGCTGCATACAACATTTATTAACGGGAGCGATCCTTAATTAATACAACGATTGTTCCCACAGGTGACTCGCTGATCTACTCAGACTTCGAGGGCTTCACGACACATGATATAGCCTCAGCCGTCCTAGGGGACAGGAACTGTGCCCAGGTGAAACATGGCGCGTGGTGGTATGGCGGGGTGTGCACGGAGGCGAATCTCAACGGACGCTACATCCGGCCGGGGGAGGCTAATGAGAAGAAAGACGGCATTTTCTGGTCAAAGTGGCTAGGAGAATCGAACTCGTTCAAGCGTACGGAGTTGAAGCTAAAACCAACCATCGGTATAATAATAATAATAACATATTTATTCGTGCTATGATGTAAACAATTAAATTAAGACAATGCTTACATAGACCAGAGAGTAAAGCAAGTAACCCATCTTTGACTAAACAACATGTGCTACGTCTACACGCATTCGCTGCATCATCTAACATGCCATTTGCTGAGGGATTATATTTAATAGTTTCTTTTACTTTTATACTGTATCAACTACTTTGGAATTTTGCGTAAAAGCATGAAGGCCAGATCACAAAAAATAGACACGCTAGAAAGAGTACAACAAAAAGCGACTAAGCTGATTCCTGAACTGAAAGACCTTAATTATGACAGCCGCATAATAGGACGTGGCTGATAACATTAGAGACTAGGAGGCACCTGGAGCTTGTTGTGTTGTTAGTCAATCTTGTTATAAATACTACATTGAAGGGCTAGATATGAGAACAACGGTTGATTAAAATGTCACACAGGCAGGCAGACAGGCAGACAGGCATAAACAATAATTATACGATTATCACGTGATCGGTTACGTATACCCACATAATTACACTTTTAATAAAATAAACGTACAGTCATGTCTGATTGGCCAATACAACTGTTAGGAAGAATATGACAACTTGATCTATAATTTCTGATAAAGTAATGTTTAGTATAAGTCGAACACCATACAAAGTGTGTGTAATTTGATCAAGGATGGTGTTTGGAATATTGTTAACAGTGTGTGTGATATTGTGTCGGCTCGTTGCAGACCTATGTCTTAGTGACCCGTGCATGAATGCCGGCACGTGTATATGGCAGCAATGGGACTACACGTGTGTGTGTAAAGTAGGGTACGTCGGCTCGCATTGTGAAACAGGTACGTCGGCACGTTTAGTTCGCTCGTCATCGTCGTGTGTGTGTGTGTGTGCGCGCGCGCGCATGTGCGCGTGTGCGTGTGTGTGTGAGATGTGTGTATATATATATATGGTTTATATATATATATATATAGTGTGTATATATATATATTATAATATATACACCGTATATATATATAATTATACATATATATACATATATATATATATATATATATCATTTATGTATACATTACAATGATCAAAAAGATTAAACAACATATGATATTTCATTTCACTTCATGTACATAATTCGTCTTCTTTTTGTTACATCAACTTAAACTTACGCTCATAGGCAATCGCACGCACGCACACAAGCACGCAAGCAAGCAAGCACACGTTTTAAGGCAAATATCGCTCTCTCATATGAGCCATCACGTTTACATTAAACATTACATTATTTATTTCAAGTGGTGCTAATTGTGTATGAGTAGTAGGGAAAATACCGTTCCATCGGAAGGTAGCTAATTGTGTATGAGTAGTAGGGAAAATACCGTTCCATCGGAAGGTAGCTAATTGTGTATGAGTAGTAGGGAAAATACCGTTCCATCGGAAGGTAGCTAATTGTGTATGAGTAGTAGGGAAAATACCGTTCTATCGGAAGGTAGCTAATTGTGTATGAGTAGTAGGGAAAATACCGTTCCATCGGAAGGTAGCTAATTGTGTATGAGTAGTAGGGAAAATACCGTTCCATCGGAAGGTAGCTAATTGTGTATGAGTAGTAGGGAAAATACCGTTCCATCGGAAGGTAGCTAATTGTGTATGAGTAGTAGGGAAAATACCGTTCCATCGGAAGGTAGCTAATTGTGTATGAGTAGTAGGGAAAATACCGTTCCATCGGAAGGTAGCTAATTGTGTATGAGTAGTAGGGAAAATACCGTTCCATCGGAAGGTAGCTAATGAGTGGTTACGATCATATCAGTAAGGTTGACTATTAGGGGTAGTCTTACTATTATGATAATGTTCAATAGTTGTGGAACTATTGCCATACTGATAACTACTGCGACGCTACTGTGATTGTGTCATAGCTGTTGCAACAGTACCGTGAGAGTACCGTGATATTATCGTGATAGTATCGTCCTAGAATTGTGGTAGTGTCACGGAATAATGCACAAATACCCATGAAAATCCGACCTGAGCCGTACTGTATGGGCGGCGCCACTGCTTACCCATAAGAGTGTTTGTTAGTAATGGTAAGTCCTGGGGTGACGCTGCTATGGTATTTGTTACAAATAGTGAGACCGGATGCACATATATATTTCATAATACTAATGTGCACAATAGCTATGTTAATCGTGCTATAGAATGTTACAATAATTTGTAAAAAGATGGGTGTTGAACTGCCTAACACTCGATGTTAGCTCGATGTCGTAGTGCTACAGTGTAATCGTGAGCTCTCTCGTGTTCTAGACGTCAACGAGTGTCTCTCTGGTCCATGTCTGAACGGGGCCACCTGCACTAACACGGCGGGCACCTATTCGTGCACTTGTAGTCGCGGCTTCAAGGGACGCCACTGCGAATTAGGTAAGACTTGTAGAAAGACCGTCAACTAGACAGACAGACCGACAACTAGACTGACAGACCGAAAACTAGACTGACAGACCGACAATCAGACTGACCGTCCGACAACTAGACTGACAGACCGACAACTAGACTGACCGACCGACAACTAGACTGACCGACCGACAACTAGACTGATAGAATGACAACCAGACTGACATAACGACAACCAAACTGACAAACCGAAAACTACACTGACAGACCGACAACTAGATTGACCGTTCGACAACTAGACTGACAGAAAGACAACTAGACTGACCGACCGACAGCTAGACTGGCCGACCGACAACTAGACTGACAGAACGACAACCAGACTGACAGACCGACAACTAGACTGACAGACCGACAACTAGACTGACCGATCGACAACTAGACTGACCGATCGACAACTAGACTGACAGTCCGACAACTAGATTCACCGACCGACAACTAGACTCACCGACCGACAACTAGACTGATAGAACGACAACCAGACTGGCAGAACGACAACCAGACTGACATACCGACAACTAGAATGACAGACCGACAACTAGACTGACCGATCGACAACTAGATTGACAGACCGACAACTGGACTGACAGACCGACAACTGGACTGACAGACAGACAACTAGACTGGCCGACCGACAACTAGACTGATAGAACGACAACCAGACTGACAGAACGACAACCAGACTGACAGACCGACAACTAGACTGACAGACTGACAACTAGACTGACCGATCGAAAAATAGAATGACAGTCCTACAACTAGACTCACCGACCGACAACTAGACTCATCGACCGACAACTAGACTGATAGAACGACAACCAGACTGGCAGAACGACAACCAGACTGACATACCGACAACTAGACTGACAGACCGACAACTAGACTGACCGATCGACAACTAGATTGACAGACCGACAACTAGACTGACAGACCGACATCTGGACTGACAGACCAATAACTAGACTGACAGACCGACAACTAGACTGATAGACCGACAACTAGAGAGACAGACCGACAACTAGACTGACAGAATGACAACTAGACTGTCAGACCGACAACTAGACTGACAGAATGACAAACCGACAGGAGAAAAGGCAGAAATGCGAACACACGGGCATAAGGACAGACGGACAGATTGACAAATGGATCGATGGATCGACGGACAGAAGGACAGACAGGAACAACTGAACAGATTTTCAGACGGAAAGACGAACGGTGGGTGGATCGGTGGGTGGGTGGGTCGGTCGGTCGGTCGATGAGTCGGTCGGTCGGTCGGTCGGTCGGTCGGTCGATCGATCGGACGGCAGATCTACAAATGGACCGACGGCGGACGGACGGTAGGACTGTCAGACAGATGGGCGGTCGGACAGACGGTCGGACGGACGGACGGACGGACGGACGATCGGACGCTCAGACTAACACACAGTCGGACGGGTAGACTGGTAGAACGATTAACCTCCGCTATGATACAATGATACAAAATGTCATGGGACGTGCCCCTGCTGTAGATCGCGACGAGTGCCGAGGGGTGATGTGCAGGAACGGAGGAACCTGCACTAACACCATCGGTAGCTTCACGTGCGCCTGCGTCACCGGCTACACCGGCTCTATATGCGAGGAAGGTAGAGTGCAAGACATAGGGCGGGCGGGCGGGCGGGCGGGCGGGGCAGCTGCCCAGGGCCCGTACGAAATAATTTACAGAGTGAAAACTATTATAATAGAATGACCGGTAAATCACTGGCCGTGGGCCTCCACAGTCCTAAATCCAGCGCTGGGAAGGTAGACTCGGCTACGCTAATATGTATCTATTCCAGAGAAACAATATGCGTTGAATAGTTCAGTCTACTCTCAAGGTCAATTTTGCTGGGGTTCATTTTGCAGATACATCACCTGTGCTTACATCTATATATCAATACGCTAACTTTAGGACTTCATGTTGTATCTTCTCCCAAGTTCGAGGTTCACTTGGTTTTTCCTACGGATATTCGCTTCCTTGTACCATTGCCCTCTGATCTACAAATAGATGATGTATTAATAAACCACAAGCGGAACTGAGTGATAAGAAGCTGTCCAGCCAGATGGCGCCTCTATGAACGTGTTTAACGTAAAAAGTATTCTAGTGGTGATAACCGCAGGCCTTGGTGTGTGACTCCATGGCTGGGTGTAAGCCAATGCATTGTGTAATGGTGAAAAAGAGGTGTGACGTCTGTTGCAGGCGTGGACGAATGCAGCAGCAACCCGTGCCACAACATGTCCACGTGTATCGATTCACTCAACGGATACACGTGCAACTGTTCTGCGACTTTCAACGGAACGTTGTGCATGGAAGGTAGGTCACGCACGTACGCATGCACGTACGCATGCACGCACACACAAACACACACGCACACCCACGCACGTGCGCACGCTCGCACGCACGCACACACACATAACATGATTTTATGTAAACTTTAAACCTAGTCAGCAAAATTAAGTGAACATCTATGCTATCTGATCACACGACTGGCTGTAGCCAATCACATTTACTTCTTGTTGGATAGATGTGAACGAATGTCTGACGTCACCGTGCATTAACAACGGATCCTGTCACAACAGCTACGGGTCGTATATTTGTGAATGTCACTCACCCTTCACCGGACAGGACTGCGACGTAGGTCAGTAGAACAGAATGTGCACTTTGATTGAGACGAGGCCAGCTGTTCAAAAAAATAACAGTCGACGCCGTTATTAGTGTGAGTCGCTCGGATATTTCTGGGAATGTCGCGTCTAAAGAGGAGGAACTAGTAAATATCAGCGTCTGCCAATTAAAATCAAATCAACTTATCATCTGTAGAAATGGATCGTTCGTTATCAGAGGTATATTATAGCACAACGTGTCGTATATATTCCGTTTGTCACTGTCATTGCGAAATAAATTTTGGTTTAGGTTGTGCTATTGCGCTCACCGTAATGTTCACGCCCTATCTCTATGTGACATAAACAGAAACGCCTAGTGAAGTAGGGAGTTTTACCGGGTGAAAATATCAAAGTACCAAAATATGCTACGGGCTTGTGATGCATCGTGCTTAAATCACTGTGGTTCTGCAATGCTAACTACTGCTTCTGGTAGTACGTGCCAAGTGGTAATTTTCTGTCGAAAATAAGATAATCTGTAACGGTTCTTGCTGGTTTGGATGGTGTTGAAGCTGTAAATGGCGTTGGACGGACTGGGGAAGGTTCCCGACAGGCAAGGATAGATTACCCAAGGATGGCTTTATGGCATAATTATTACGGTGACACGCATGCTTGTTCTTATGGTGGTTAGTTGTTCATGTATAAATCCTTTATAATTTCTGACACACAGCCAAATATGGACCGGGGAACCGTTTCACTAACTTCTTATCAGCTCATAAGTTCGATTTCGCTCTTTAATATTGATTTATATCCTTAACCGTGATCTTATGTACTGATAACTATCATCACCACTACGGACCACCGAGTCACGTTCACTCTTTAATATTGATTTCGCTCCTTAACTGTGATCACATGTACTGAGAACTATCGTCACCACTACGGACCACCGAGCCACGTTCACCGGTGTAACACATAAATAGTGTCCTTCGTGATGTGGTAGCGATATTTTGTGTTTTGATAAAAGCCTCTTAAATATAACATCGAATTCTGTGTGATGATGGATTCTTATATCTTAGTGAAACACTACCCCAATAGTGATTGTAATAAAAGCTTGCCATCCTTCTTTGAACCATCACGTGCTTTCAGACTTCGACGAATGCGTGAGCTCCCCTTGCAATAACGGCGGAAACTGCACTAACCTGTTCGACGCCTTCACGTGCGCGTGTGCAAGTGGCTTCACGGGCGAATTGTGTATTACGGGTGAGCAAATTGTGCCTTCCCGTTATCGCCCGCCAGTATGGCCATCGTCTTGCACTGTTGGTCGACTGTTGGCTTATTACCATGCATTTTCGCCCGGTGTGGCTATCTCACTCCTTTCACATGTATGACTAAACAATCCACCGGACATCGATATGTTTAAACGAATAAAATATTGCCACACAAACATCTCCGATGACAAGTGAACAAGGAAGACCGGTTAATTGTTTGGATGTCCTTGAAGAGTAGTGAAGGACAGAGGTGGAATGCAAACTGAGTAGTCCACATATTATCATATGGTAAAACGTGATATGGACATGTGGACATTTATTGGACATTGTATAATATTGATCTTATACTATTTATGAATGTAATTTTATTGTATTTATTATATTACTTATAATATCAAAACAGTTATTATGTATACTAGATATAGATTTCTAGAAAGACTGTATTAACGAGTCTACGTTACATTGATAACGATAATTGTTATTGATTTTATGGTGCATAGTTACTGATACTCATTTTAAAATATTAGAACGTTGCTTTTACTATATTTTAGAATAGTGCTTTTACAATTATTAAGATTACTACTTTAAAGTCATCAATGGTAAAATATTGTGCATGCGCCATAAGCGCCTCTACGGCGGATACCGGCGCTATATAAGATTTCATCATTATTTTATACACACACATACACACACACGCACGCACACGAACACAAACACACACACACACACACACACACACACACACACACACACACACACACACACACACACACACACACACACACACACACACACACACACACACACACACACATTTCGTATCATGGTGGAGCGCCATACATGTTGACTAACGTCAGTGTATAACGAGTGCGTGTGTTGGCGACAGACGTGGACGAGTGTGCGTCAACGTCGCCGTGCATGAACGGAGGGACATGCAATAACACATACGGCTCCTACCAGTGTTTCTGTCTCATTGGCTTCGAAGGAGAACACTGCGAGAGAGGTACCCCTATTACTAATTCCCGGTTGGTGGAATGATGGGCTGTACGAATATACTTACACATATGATGCTAACAACTGTTAATATAAGTGGTAGAATATAATACAAATATACAAATACATAAGTAAATTCATACTAGTAGATATTCGACTGAGGACGATCATAACCTAAGAAAGTAGTTGGGGGTAGACAGCCTTACCAAATTACCAATAATAGGGAAAGTCCTTAAAGGAAATAAAAACAAGGCATTAGCTAAAATCCGTTTTCCATGTGTACACAACGTTTAACATTGTATGTAACATTCGAGAACATTAAAAAATACAGAAAAATACATTGTAGCATAAATTCGATTTTAAACCCGTCTGTGTAGCAATTCCCGCGTAAAATTTAATGAGCTTGGCGATCACGTGGTATCTTAACGTCACATATGACTCACATTCGCAGCAGGCCGACCCTTTCTATGCATTCAGAGCATGTTTACATGGATAGTTTTGGGGTCGAAACGAGCGTCAGAATGAGTTATTGTGCAATATTCCGATGAAATACAAACACTAATCATCATAGAGGAACAAGCGGTTATCTTACGGTTCCACATGAATTCAATTTTATTCAAAACAATGAATGCGAATGGGCCTACAAGTCGACTAGGTATCGCCGAGCTTGGGCTCGTTTTCAGAATAATTATATCGAATGCAACCAATGGGAGATAATGTACACCAATATACATACATAGCAAACATATATTGTATCCAGCTACAGAAAGTAACGTGTATAATATCATAATATCACTAGAATACCGATGTTTGAAGGAGGAGTTGTACAATTTATCATAACAACTTAAATCAGTCAGCGAATTTCTGTAGGTCCTGCTAGCTCAGTTAGTAAAGGCGTTGGTTCCTTGGCGTTTATTTATAATCGGGCGACGTCGGTTCAATCCCGACACCAAACCATTGATTATTTTTACTCTTTTTTTGTTTATGTTTTCACGAAGTAATATAAACGAAATAATTGTTATACTATGATGCACTGTTTGTAAATATTTTTGTAGTAATTATTTATTCGCCACAAAATTAAAATATGGTAATTATTTATAACGATGTTTCTAAATTTTATTTATCCAGACAGATCACCATTTGTTTTCACATATATAATTACAATATATTACCATACAATATATATATATATATATTGTACGGTAATATATATATATACAGTTAATAAATTATGTATCCATTACATTATATTTGTTTGGATAAATAAAATTTAGAAACATCGTTATATAATTCCCATATTTTTATTTTTGTGGCGAATAATTACTACAAAAATTAAACAAAACATTTACAAACAGTGCATCATAGTATAAAAATGATTTGGTTTATATTAGTTCGTGAAAACATAAACAACAAAAAGTGTAAACAAATCAAAGGTTTGGTGTCGGGATTGAACCGGCGTTGCCCGATTACAAAATAAATGCCAATGAACCAACGCCTTTACCAACTGAGCTAACAGGACCGACAGAAATTCGTTGACTGATTTAAGTTGTTATGATAAATTGTACAACTCCTCCTTCAAACATCGATTTTCTAGTGACATTATAAGATTATACACTTATACACGTTACTTTATGTAGCTGGATACAATATATGTTTGTTATGTATGTTTATTGGTGTAGAGTATCTCCCGTTGGTTGCATCCGATATAATTATTCTGAAAACGAGCCCAAGCTCGGCGATACCTAGTCGACTTGGAGGCCCATTCGCATTCATTGTTTTGAATAAAATTGGATTCATGTGGAACCGTAAGAAAACTGCTTGTTCCTCTATGATAACTAGTGTTTGTATTACATCGGAATAACGCATAATAACTCATTTTGAAGTTCGTTTCGATCCGAAAGCTATCCTTGTAAACATGCTCTGAATACATGGAAAGTGTCAGCCTGATGCGACTATGGGTCATATGTGACGTCACATCTCGGCATCCCGAAAAGCGCGCCAAAAATGTGCATATTCGAAAATGTCCGGAGGCACAGCATAAAATGTGGAATTTCTAATTCATTTAATTTTTTATATATATTTTTTGCTTGGTGGACATGGAAATAGATAGCAGGATGTAATATAATATGAATTCAAGCCATATATGTTTTTATTCCCTTTAAGTTTAAAGACAATAATAAAGCTTGACATTGCTTTAGAAGAACGAATGTCAGTCGTAATGGTAGCAGTCAACATGCAAAATTAGTTACTTTCTCCCATACAATATCAATTCTTTTTCGCTAGGCAGGCATGGGGGGTTTCTTGTGCAATTTAGTCTAGGTTAGGCGATGTTTAGTGTTAAACTGATTGGCTAAGGGTGGAAATAGTTAGTACAATTATCGTGAAAATTACATGATTTTACGTTTATTCGCAAATAACGTCAATATGGCTGCCTCCACGCTGCTACTCTAAATTTTGAAACCATAGCGACATTATACGTTGGTGTACGGCGGACGGTTCAGAAGTTAGGGCCGTTTCAAGATTGTCGCTTAAAGGTGCCCCTCCAATGGGGTGATCGTTGTACACTCGGATTCTTATGAGGTCATCATCTTAGTGAAACACTCCCCCAATAGTGATTGTGATAAAAGCTTGCCATCCTTCTTTGAACCATCACGTGCTTTCAGATTTCGACGAATGCGTGAGCTCCCCTTGCAATAACGGCGGAAACTGCACTAACCTGTTCGACGCCTTCACGTGCGCGTGTGCAAGTGGCTTCACGGGCGAATTGTGTATTACGGGTGAGCAAATTGTGCCTTCCCGTTATCGCCCGCCAGTATGGCCATCGTCTTGCACTGTTGGTCGACTGTTGGCTAACTACCATGTATTTTTGCCCGGTGTAGTTGTC
>CM034544.1:3770349-3807849 GCA_020002185.1 Paraescarpia echinospica | reverse complement strand
CAAAATCACTGTTAATGGTGAACCCATCGACACTGTGGAGAATTGATCCTACCCGGGCTCTATAATGTGTAACAATTTTACACTTGTCAAAGAATTGAACACAAGCCTTGGCAAAGCAGCAACATCCGTTGGAACACTCATAAATCGTGACTGGTCCAACAAGAGCCTAACATTGCACACCAAGCTGAAAGTGTATCATGCTTGTGTTGTCAGCATTTTATTGTATAGCTCAGAGACACGGACAACGTACTGCAAACAAGAATGGAAACTCGACGTCATCTTCGTTGCCTGCGAACAATCCTTGGCGTAAAATGTAAGGATAACATTACTAATCTCGAGATCACGCAGCGCTGCAAGTCAACGACATAAGTAATTTTATGCGGTTCTTGTATCAATTGAGTCTATTTCAAACCGGTTACGAAGCAGCTTTGAGCAGATCGCGAGAACCTGTTGTAGACATGAGGGTGTGCGTCTCCAACCCGTGTTTGTGGGGAGGAACCTGTTGTAGACATGAGGGTGTGCGTCTCCAACCCGTGTTTGTGGGGAGGAACCTGTTGTAGACATGAGGGTGTGCGTCTCCAACCCGTGTTTGTGGGGAGGAACCTGTTGTAGACATGAGGGTGTGCGTCTCCAACCCGTGTTTGTGGGGAGGAACCTGTTGTAGACATGAGGGTGTGCGTCTCCAACCCGTGTTTGTGGGGAGGAACCTGTTGTAGACATGAGGGTGTGCGTCTCCAACCCGTGTTTGTGGGGAGGAACCTGTTGTAGACATGAGGGTGTGCGTCTCCAACCCGTGTTTGTGGGGAGGAACCTGTTGTAGACATGAGGGTGTGCGTCTCCAACCCGTGTTTGTGGGGAGGAACCTGTTGTAGACATGAGGGTGTGCGTCTCCAACCCGTGTTTGTGGGGAGGAACCTGCCGCAATGACTCGGGGTCCGTCGTCTGCTTCTGTCCTCAAGGCTTCGCTGGATACCTGTGCGAAACAGGTAGGACACACATATAACATGATTTAGCATGAGGGTGAGACTACCCTACACACAGAGGGGCCACAGAACGTGACACTCTGGAGAAGGACTGACCACTCCAGTTGGCCTCTGAAAATAATAAATATCTCTGTAATTATTATAGTTGTGGTTTTGTGAATACATTGCCACTTGGCAGATCAGATGCGAATGGTTCAATTAAGTATAATTATAAAGAAAGAGGCTTATGCAACATAGTTACTGTACTATTAATATAGATGCTTAGCATGAGCAGTGCCTCGGTCAACAAGGTTTTCTCACTCAATGCAACTTCTGAAATCTCTGTAGTGTCTTCCTGTCCGACATCGTATCATTTTAAAGATATGAACAATGCTGTTTTCATCTAAGGCTTCTAAACAATCGGCAGTTTTGCATAATCCTGTAAGAAAGCTAGATAAATTTACATCTTACAGTCAATAGAAACACTGGAACTAGGGTTTTCTCTGTTAATGCGGCAACTCATCTAGACATGTTGTGATCGTTGTTACCACTTCAAGATATCTCTGAACTGAATGAACGGTGTGATGTGATCGTTGTTACCACGTCAAGACCTGTCTGAACTGAATGGACGGTGTGATGTTGTCTTTGTTACTACATCAGGATATCTCTGAACTGAGTGGACGGTGTGATGTGATCGTTGTTATTACTTCAAGACCTGTCTGAACAGAATGGACGGTGTGATGTGGTCGTTGTTACTACTTCAAGATCACTCTGAACTGAATGGACGGTGTGATGTGATCGTTGTTACTACTTCAAGATCACTCTGAACTGAATGGACGGTGTGATGTGATCGTTGTTACTACTTCAAGATCTGTCTGAACTGAATGGACGGTGTGATGTGGTCTTTGTTACTACATCAGGATCTCTCTGAACTGAGTGGACGGTGTGATGTGATCGTTGTTATTACTTCAAGACCTGTCTGAACAGAATGGACGGTGTGATGTGGTCGTTGTTACTACTTCAAGACCTGTCTGAACTGAATGGACGGTGTGATGTGGTCGTTGTTACCACTTCAAGATATGTCTGAACTGAATGGACGGTGTGGTGTGATCGTTGTTACCACATTAAGATCTCTCTGAACTGAATGGACGGTGTGATGTGGTCGTTGTTACTACTTCAAGATCTGTCTGAACTGAATGGACGGTGTGATGTGATCGATGTTACTACTTCAAGACATGTCTGAACTGAATGGACGGTGTGATGTGATCGATGTTACTACTTCAAGACATGTCTGAACTGAATGGACGGTGTGATGTGATCGATGTTATTACTTCAAGACCTGTCTGAACTGAATGGACGGTGTGATGTGATCGATGTTACTACTTCAAGACCTGTCTGAACTGAATGTACGGTGTGATGTGATCGATGTTACTACTTCAAGACATGTCTGAACTGAATGGACGGTGTGATGTGATCGATGTTACTACTTCAAGACATGTCTGAACTGAATGGACGGTGTGATGTGATCGATGTTACTACTTCAAGACCTGTCTGAACTGAATGGATGGATTGATGTGATCGTTGTTACCATTTCAAGACCTGTCTGAACTGAATAGACGGTGTGATGTGGACGGTGTTAACATTTCAATACCTGTCTGGACTGAATGGACGGTGTGATGTGGTCATTGTTGCAGACATTAACGAGTGTTTGAGCGATCCGTGTCCCGCCCCTGAAGAATGCACCGACGAACTGAATGGCTTCATCTGCAGCCTAGGCCGTTAGTAAATATGGTGTGACAAGCGGGCGTTTGCATACACATACGCGCATATATACACACGCATGGGACCGCACACAAACACGCGCGCTCACGCATGCGCTCGCACGCACAAGCACGAATGATCACACTCGCGCACGCGCGTATATACACACACGCGCACGCATTCGCTTACGCACACACAAACACATACAACTAACTTATTTTAAGTATATTTTGATACGTATGCGTGTCTAAGTGTTTGTGTGTGTATTTTTTATTTATTTGTGTATCACAATTATGTGTGGTGCGTCTCTACGTACGTGTGTATGCGCATGTTTGCGTGTTTGAGTGTTTGCAAGTTTCTGTATCTAATGCTTATACACATGGTTTTAATAATAATAATAACAATTAGAGCAATTATAAAGCGCTGTGACTCCATGTTACCCTGTTCGAAGGCACCGAGACAAAAAGGGTAAAAACGTCGAGAAACGTAAAAAGCACTAAAAATCCAAGATCATACAAACGTGGCACCAAATGTCCAATAAAATTATCATTAAGAAACTTATAAAAACCAGCACTAGAAATTTAAGATAATAAAATCCAGCACATAATTAATAATCATTAAGAAGACCAATAGTGCTAAAACATTAAACGACAGCGAAAGTTCAGGAATAAAAAGCTCGTTTGAACAGGTGAGTCTTTTGAAGTGGTTTAAATGAGGCATATAACCTCGTTATACAGAGGCACGAATTTACTTGTTTTGCCGGTGTTAGCATGATACATAACATACATAATTTTTCTTTTTTCAGCTGAACCGGATAGGTTGGGTAAGTTTCTTATTGCACATTATGACTGAACATGCGACACAGTGTAATCCAGTGATATAGTTCAAACCTGTGTCGAGAGAATATGCCGCATTATTTTGTATACAAATAATCATAATAATTATACTCATATATGTGTACTCAGTGCTATATGTGAACATACACATTTACAGAAAGTTTAATTAATTTGTATATCAGCACTTTTTGACGAATTTTTAGAAGCCATACGATTCGCTTGATTACAACTGCAGTGATGTAACCAAGGCTGGGGCAGTAAAATAAAGCATGTTTCTTGGAATCATTGGGCGACCTCTTACGTCGGTTTATTTACGTTATTAGTTGTGCATATTATATATATTTTACGTGGCTATACTCACCAATGTGTCGTCGTCGACGCGGTATTTAGACTCCGCACCAATTTTGACGTTAGCGTTCACCGTTGCAGTTGGCGTTCGACGCTTAATTAAGGTTGCTAATGATCTGTAATGACTCGATGTTGCCTGCTGTGTCTCTAGTAGCCGACTCGTCGTCGTACCTTCCCCTCGTCTTTGGCGTGGGCGTGGGGGTGGCCTTGCTCACAGCCATCACGGCTGTTATCCTTCACAGAAAAAGTATGTAGAATTATTTTATAATCGCATCGCGAATAAGTTTTGATGGTGTTCACACCTGCTACATAAGACTCATCTACTGTCTACCAGAATCATATTCGTGTGTTCTCAAATGGTAGAGTAGGTAGGTAAGACAGATTATTTTCATGGGGGAGAACATAAATAAGGGTACTGGCGTCGAAACGTAGTGAATATTGGGGGGATGAGGTTCTCCAAAAACCACCAGTTGCACCCCGATTGAGGCTATCCTAAAACATCCAATTGCACCCCGCAGTTCTAAAATACCAGCTGCACCTCACTAAGGCTCAACAAAACTACAACTACATTCACCACCACATTTACCAAAAACATCGAAATGCGTCCGCTTTAGTAAATACTGGGTGGCAGACCTGGGGCCGAGTACATTTTCATGATTACAAGTACGAGTACGAGTACTTTGATGATGGATGAGTACAAGTACGAGTACGAGTACATTGCTAAAAGCTGAGTACGAGTACAAGTACGAGTACATTCTCACGAGTACGAGTAAAAGTACGAGTACATTAAAAAATATATAAATATTAAATAATAACGTATTTTAAAATTATTTAATTAATCTAATTGATATAACTCAACACAGGTGAATATGCAATGGCAGTTGATACATTTGTTATGAGGAAAACTAAGAACAATCTCTATTTCATCAACAATGAAATTCACTTCATTGGCATTAATTTCAGTGGCATCCTATGATCTTATCATCTATTTGCCATTGCCCCGAATGAACATGAATTGTTCACAGGTTGATTCTTTCAGGCTGCACCGTTCAGGGCAGAATACTTTCTCGGCTATGCTAAATACCCTTTCAACTGGGGCTGATGAGGCCGGCATGCTGAGATGGTGAGGGACCAACTGAGCCAGAGTTGGAAACCTCAGAACTGCAGTGGGTCACTGTAATGATCTGTACATGGCTGACTGAGGTATTCTCTCACCTCTACAATCAGCAATCTGCTGATATTATAAGTTTGCAGTTTGTATTTTCTGATCATAGACTACTAGTTGTTGAGAGGGTTAGCTCATGTCCACATAACAGGCTCAGCATCCCCTTTAGACTTTTAGCCAGGCTGCTGGCATGGGATTATACTAGTGTAGGAGGCAGCCTGACTTGAGCTACCTTACTTCTACAGAGGAAGACTGGCATTTCTTGTTCTTAGCAGTTAGCACTGTCAGCCACTGTCAAGTGGCATGGTCTCCAGACTACATCAGAGGCATTTCCTGTCTAATTGGTGGGTTAACTGCTAATTGGCTCTTTATGGACATCCTGGTGGCTTAATTAAACAAACAGGTTTATGGCCTGAACTGATAGCCTACAATTATTGTTTCCTGAAGAGGGTGTTTCTGGCTGGGAAAAGATGCTGCCATGTTTGGGTAACATAGTCATGGTTATCAGAGAATGAGGATGTACTATGTGTAGGGATGGTAAGGTGGTATTCTATCAGAATTAACAAAGTATTAAACAAATTGTTGAACATTTAAATATTTCAGGAACGTTTAAAAAAAAATTATAACCAAATATATTTATTTTCCCCAGTACATATTGAAAAAGTACTCAGATGTACTCGTAATGTACTCGTAAAATCTGAGTACAGTGAGTATTAGTACGAGTACGAGTACATGACCCATAAGTTTCATGAGTACGAGTACGAGTACGAGTACTTCAAAAATGTACTCGAGTACATGAGTACACGAGTACCGAGTACTTCGGCCCCAGGTCTGCTGGGTGGGATAATCCTACCTCCAGCCGCCACCAAAGCTTTGGGACAGGGACTCTCCGCTTCCAAGTCCTCCCCGGTTCCGACTCCTTAGAACGGTATGTAGGGTATGTATTTAAGTGTTTTTGGTAATTCTTGTGCTTGGTTTTATACATGTTCACATCGGCTGCATTTAACAGCGCGGCCGGGTGAATGGAACACACGTGTGGTTCTGGTAGGACTAGGTATTATGCGCAGAGGGCTTAATAAGTAAAATTAAGGATAACTTTTGAAGAATCGACTTTCACTGCTTAATCGATCAGCAATGATAGTCGAGTCTTTAAGCTGTCCTTAATTTTTAGATTGTACATTCGCAAGACGTGCGAATGTACGGACAATCTTACGCTAATGAATTTAGAAGCAGGTCAGTTTTGCATTTTTGTTGCCGAACACATTCGTCGCAGTACAAGTAAATTCACGCTAGCGCAGTTGTGACAATGATCATTAATTACTTTAGGGATATTGTTTCAAATGTTGAATGTATCAGAAAAGCGGGGTTACACGTGGCGATGCCGTCGCATGCGACTAAACGATGTTGATGACGTTAAGAAGGGTCAAGGCCACGATATATATCGCACGCTATACACATCGCTTGCGATGCCCGTCACGTGTTTACACGCTGCGATGTGGTTGCATGGGATGTCGACTGTTCCTTACAGCTCGCGTAGTCTTCCGAATCAGAGATTCGAAATCAGGGACCGTTTCACTAAACTATCTCGTAAGGAGCTCATAAGGAAATTCCATCATCAAAAAGAATCTTTGTTGAATGTGAGGAGCTTTTTCAAAATGCAAAATGCTGCTGTGTCATCGGGGACACTATTTCCGTGACACACCAACGGAAGTGTCCCAGTGGCGCACCCTGGTGTTGACAGTTTTCATTATGTAAGATCACAGTTAATGAGCAAAATCGATATTATAAGGAGCAAAATCGGGCTAATAAGCCCACAATAATAATATTATTACATTATTATTATGTTATATTAGTAACATAATAATAGCGCCAATAAACTCAAAGAATCAGAGCTCAGAGGCGCAGATGAATGTTAGTGAAACCGACCCCTGCAGAAATTGCCTGTTGCCTCTGACTGGACAAATCGGATGCGACGATACGAATTCTCGATGAAACTTAGACCCAGTTCTATCGCAAGCGTCGTCGCAGCTTGCCATGTTAATCGCAGCGATATACTGCGTCGACATCGCGTCGTGTAACTCCGGTTTAACCATTCCGGTTGTTGCGCGAACTGATGGAGACATCGGTTGAGCTGGACTGGTTGTGTTGCAGAGTGGCGTCTCGTCTACGGCAACATTCACCCGTTCAACACGCACCCCCATCGGGACCCAAACGGATTTCAACACCCGCCGGCAGAAGACATTGCAGAGGTCGCCACTTAGCGGAACTCTCATCGCTGTCTCTACCCCACGTCTGACCTCGGCCATTCACACCGAAGTGGCTGATATTACAGAGTGGACTGCGACGACCGGAAGTCAATGCGAATTGGCGCATGCGCCTTTGACAATCATTAGCGATCACGCAGACAAACACTGTTTAAATAGATAGGTGTGTGTAGCGGGAATTCGCATTATTCGAACGCTACAAAACGAAACCAGTCAGAATGTAACATCAACATGATAGGTGTGGACGGGATTTGAGGGGAATGTGACCTGCAGTGGGTAATATGCCAAGAAAAAGAAGTTGAATCTGCGTCGCGTAAGGTTCTGTTTGGATGTGTGTAGTTGGCAGTGATTACCAGTCAATGCCGGCACTAGAGAAAGAACCAGTAGAACTCTTTGCAATTGTATCAACTTCGCCGACAATAATGCTAGCCAAATAAACGTAACGTACTCATAAAAAAATGAATTTGACGCAAAAGTAAAATGAAAAAAAAAACACGTGACTTAACAGAGTTACTTTACTAAATATGCTTGAAGCAAAATAAAACGTACTCCATGAAATGATAAAACAGTGCGATTTTATAGATGTTATCACACGGCATATCCATTACACAAATATGCCCACCTGAGATCGGGTTATACGAGATACAATGTAAACCTACACTTACTGCATTCCTTTGTATAACAATAATAATAATAAGATAACTTCTATTGCGCCTAAATCCTTGGAAACCAAGCTCAGAGGCGCATCAAAACAAAAGGATTGGTAAATTTCAAAATCCATAAGCAATATTCCAGTTGTCAATAGGTGGGTCAAGGCGCTAGGGAGCTACGGTGGATAAGCAAGGTTGTAAAGATAAGTTTTTAAATGACGACAGAATTTTGTAATATTTTCAACTGATCTAACACTAAGAGGAACATATTGGTGCAGCAGACCTGCCTACCCCAAAAACTTCCTGTCAGTAATCCATCTTCCCATTTACACTGATGTTCAGGAATATAGGCCTGCTGTCAGTAATAGTTCAGAACCGTGTCAGATATTGTCATGAAACGAACACCATTGTCAGTAATACTTTAATACTGTGACTATGACGATAGTTGCACCCAAAACATAATTGTCTCTAATAAACTATGAGGTGTTTTGTAGCGTTCAGTTATCAAGGTAAGATATATGTTCATGACCAGCATTGGTGGAAATCAAACGTGAAGAAGCGTAACTGTAATGTAAATGAATCTATACACATTGTAATTCTGATTTTATGTAAATTTCAAAAAGAGCATGCTGACTACAAAAACTTGACAAATTATAACAATACGTCACATCATTGTATATTTGTGGTGTCATTAGGATTAATATTAGTAGCCGGTATACCTAGGGCCAGGCTATAGACTACACAGTATAGTAGCTTGACTAGATCAAAGACAAACACAAAGTCATGCCGGGGGACGGCAAAACCATTATGTTACGCTAGTCATCGACATCGTATAGTCTACTCAACTCTAGTATATAAGCCTATCCCTGTATTATAGGCTGTAAATGATAGACTAAATTCAATAAATACACTAACTTAGTCTAACGACACTACAAGTACAACACCCACTACTCTGTCACTAGTACTAGTCTAACGACGTAGTCAGTGCCTGCAATTATCCCGGCCACCACTGACCATGTCATGTGAACTAGGAACATTATTTTCACGTATCCGGCAGTTTGTAAAGCCGACCCCCTTCTTTAAACTTGACAATACGAGCCATGTCTGCGTGCATGCTGTTATAAACGTTTGCAGCACACGTTTCTTCTTGGCTGGTAGTGGTGCCGTTTCGATCCCCGCCATAATTTCGTGCCGCCTGAGTCGTTACTTCGTCTTGTTTGAGCGCCATGAGCTCGGAAATGCGAATTTGTCGTAACGTTGTTTCTTATTGGTCAGATTACGACCAGAAGCAGCGAATGAAAAACCATGTCACAACAAGCAGCATATATATGCTGCCACCTGTTGAATAAAGTGAAGCTAAATTTGAGGAGCACGGAAGTGATTAATAATCATTGTGACAACGAAAGAATCCGTAATATTTTCATCCCTCGCAGTAATACCGTAATTTGAGGTGTATTTCCGGAATGATTCCGGACAATCCGGAATGGTAGGCATGTCTGGTGCAGCAACAAAATAAGCCCTAGTTCCAACGTTAGTGTTCACTCTAGGAACACCTGTGTTAACTGAATTTCTTCAAACACAGAAAGGCAATTCGTAATTTTACTTTGATCTTCCAATAATATAAATTAATTATTGAACATTTCACGAAATTCGCTTGATGAACGTTGGTCTCTACCATCGTAAGTGTGAATATAGCTATTACTGTATACGGTGCAGACGTGTTATTTAATAAGTGTTCCTATTGACACAAGCTTACACTTATCCATGGAGCAAAATAATCATGATTCGTGGCACGACACCAGTAGATATGTACACCAACATGTTGTGGCCTGCAAGAGGTCAGTCTCCTTCGTTCTATACCAAATGTATAAATTACCACACTTACGGTGCAGAAACTAGATAATCGATTACCATTTCTTTCTCTTAGGCAGCCGAACGGTCTTCTCGAAAGTACAGCATATAAAAGTCATGTGAGTAATTACCTCCAAACAACGGTTGTTGTATTTTCAGAAATACATCGTCAATTGGTCAGCCAAAGGCCAAGTTAGCGTTTTAATATGTATGTATATATGTTGGATCTATTTTCCCAACTATCACAAGTAACTAGGAACAAAGACCGCCCTAAACTGAGATAAAAGTCATTACAAAACGAAAACTGAAGAAACAGGGAATTTATTCCAGAAAGTGGTGCACATTTGAACAAGACCGACCGACCTGGAGAAGACTCATACGGGCTGAACCAAGCGAGCGGTCATAGTCGCAATCGCGACTGACAGCGATAGAGATGGATAGGATAGTTTTCGAAAAAATATTGATTTACAGTCCGGCAGTCAAATGTTCTTTTGAAGGTGTACCGTGTATTAGGGTCCGCACGATTTTGTTTGCATTTTTGTGACCTTCTAACCTTCTAGGTCAATAATCCGACAGATGCCACCCAGGTACCGTTGAGCGTTTTTTGTAGAATCCCATTAATATGCAAATTAGATATCGCCATTAATATGTATATATATATATATATATAAAACTTATAGTACCTTTCTGAATATATCGAATTGCAAACATCTAAACAATCAAAATGGTGTATCCGAAAGCATATTTTCAGGGTATCTGGTTATGATTACGTCAGTGAACAAATTATGGTATACACATTTAATACATGAATATATGTAAATTAGCTCTGACCAATATAATCTCACGCTTTCCGTACAAGTACTTTATGGAAAACTCAAGTACAAGTACAAAGTACTGTGAACATTTTAGTCACATATGAGTGAAGTGAAGTACATTGAACGCTACATTTCAACATTTCTGAGGTTCTGAACATATTGCAATTGACTACTATTCAGTCATTATCTTAAGCCAAGTCAATTATGTGTACCACAAAAGTCCATAATACAAGTGATCTGGTAGTTTCCGAACACCTGAAGCCACTATATCTGATCAATAGATCAGTTAGTGTTAGTCTTTCCCATGTAATTGACTAATGGCTTCAAATATCAGCTGACATGCCTGTAAGTGCATGTATTTCTCACCTCCTTTATGCATATAAACCAATCAACACGTAGTCAAGCACCATCAATTATGTTTCATGTTATGAAGCTTTGTGCAAAATAAAAATAAATATACTATAATTTTCATTGTAGCCATTTTTTTCAATCCTTCAGATAGAGCCAAATATCTAACGAAAACATAAAAAGTACGTGGAGAGTACTTGCCAAGTCCAAGTACTTTAACGGTCAAGTGCCAGTCCACGTCCAACTACTGCACTCAGCAAAATGGCAAGTACAAGTCCAAGTACAGTACTTGCTGTACTTCAGTACACAAGTACTCAAATACTTGAACCCATCCCTGGTATGAATGTATCTAGAGATACAAGTGTATGTATGTATGCATGTATCCCTCCATTGTATACATGATTAGATTACACCAACTGCAGAAAAACAATTATTAATCGAATTGTCACCAAACGTTCACAAGGCACGCGCAATCATCACAATATCAAATGAAAATACTTGTTCACTATTGACCACTACCCAGTAATTTGAAAAATTGAAATTTTTAGATTTTCATCCTTCGGAAATCCTTAGATTAAGCACAAGTGTCAAGTATGAGTTTCATCAATTCACGTGCTTACTTTATTCATAGACACTATACACTGGTAAATGTTGCCTAAAAGGCATGCAAACTCGTTATCTCATCGTGGAATAGATCCTACTTTTCAACTGGTTATTGTCTTTCTCTAGTGGATGTACATGAGGAAGAATTAGTGTCGATTCATGCGTTCCAGTTGTGCAGCTCATCAACATGTTTCATGTGTAAACGATATTCTTAATGCACTTTTCTGAACTATGTCAGTATATATTCTCGAGTAACTTCCCGTACACCCAAAGTGTCCAACGAACCCGCCAATGTTCTGTGCCCTTGCCAAAAATGATGTGTGAAGGTTACACATACAAGCGTGAGCAAGGGTTAGCATGTGTCTACCTTTCAATAAAGTCGTATCGTGTGACCACGCCGTCGCAATTAAACAAAGGTGAATCCGACTGATCGAATGTGTTGAATGCTATTTGCATTCAACAAAGTTAAACAGGAGCCGAACCGTGTAAAGGTACCTTAAAGCAAAGTTCGATAAATGATTCTAAATAACCAGGTTCTAAATAACCAGATGGCGTTGTTGGCGACATGTCGTAGAACGGTCGAAGCGATGACGTCATTTCCGGTTAAAAGTCGTCATAATGCGTGGGAGAGTTTTACACAATTACTTTTAAGTTGGATGTATGTAATTCCAGAGGTATGGTTTAGAGAATTGCTGCAAATGCCTTCTAGTTTAGTGTTGTTGTCACTTCAGCGGATTATTTAATAATAATGTGTCGGAAATAGGCCTGTACATTTCACAAGATACCGTATACAAATAATCAATATAGCCGCTCATCAACATGCTATCTCACTGTCTGGGAAGAGTGTGAAATAGCATTAATGATATTCATCTTCTGTCCAAACATTTAAGAGCTTTTACGACACAATCCCCATCCTGCAAACCCGCTGTACCTCTTCTTCCCACCAACGTTCCGTCCATTGCAATCTTTCCCAGTAAACTCTCCCGTACACATCGTTATAATTAATTAACCCATCCCCTTTGTGATGTTCTAGACATTGTGATGAACACTCAACTTTCCGCAAAGTTGGTCACGTTCCATGTCTGTCTCGTCATCTTCTTGAGCGATCCACTGCAAGCCGGTGAGTTAGAATTTACTTATCCATCAAATCCATCACCAAATGGCATTGACATTTGACCAGATGTGATAATCACCAAATGGCATTGACATTTGACCTGATGTGATCATCATCAAATGGCATTGACATTCGACCAGATGTGATCATCATCAAATGGCATTGACATTTGACCAGATGTGATCATCATCAAATGGCATTGTGTGTGTGTATGTATGTATGTATGTATGTATGTATGTATGTATGTACGCATTTAACAAGATTTAACAAGATTGCCATCCAGAGAATTAACTCTAGATGGCTTATCGAGAGTCCAACCCTTTTATTTACATATATCCAGCCCTTCTGAGGTATGTGTCGATTTTATTTTTAAACATATTCACATTACTGGAACCCACACAATCATCAGATAATCTGTTCCATTCATTCACAGTCCTTTGTGAAAATGAGAACTTTCTCACGTCTAATCTACACTGCTCCTTTACTAATGTAACTTCATGTCCTCTAGTCTTTCTATCTTTCTTAACTGAAAAAAACATATTTCTATCAATATTTTCATAACCATTAAATATTTTAAACACGCTGTCCCTCTTCTTCCCACCAACGTTCCGTCCATTGCAATCTTTCCCAGTAAACTCTCCCGTACACATCGTTATAATTAATTAACCCATCCCCTTTGTGATGTTCTAGACATTGTGATGAACACTCAACTCTCCGCAAAGTTGGTCACGTTCCATGTCTGTCTCGTCATCTTCTTGAGCGATCCACTGCAAGCCGGTGAGTTAGAATTTACTTATCCATCAAATCCATCACCAAATGGCATTGACATTTGACCAGATGTGATCATCATCAAATAGCATCGACATTTGACCAGATGTGATCATCATCAAATGGCATTGACATTTGACCAGATGTGATCATCATCAAATGGCATTGACATTTGACCAGATGTGAACATCACCAATTTGCATTGACATTTTACCACATGTGAACATCATCGAATGGCATTGACACTTTATCAGATGTGATCATCACCAAATTAAATCCTTTAGACCATAACTTGACAAATGTACGCATTTTATATTAACCCGTCAGCGGATAATATTTAAACTATTCACATACTCTTTAATTTTGGCATAAAAATACCAGATTTGCAATTGGCTAAACCATTTTAGGAAACAGTTATTACGTCGAATTTATTGTTATCGTATTGCAATAATCTGTCATATTGAAGCCGGGTTCCTTTCAGTACTGCTACTGCTGCTCGTACGCCTCAACAGATCCTGCTGTAACACGTATACCTCTTACATTTTTAAAAATAATAGAAATGCGTATATAATTACACAATGAACTACAACAAAACTGCAATAACGCCGAGTTTAGTTGTTTTACATTTTTTAAAAGTAACACTTATATGATATGCATTTACAATAAGCTAGTGACTGTATAATTATTATTTCCCCTTCTTTTTTATTATTATTTACGACAATTAATATTCACTTTATTGTTATCTCTAATATAGGAACCTAGATATACCAGACATAACACACACACGCACGCACGCACACACGCACCAGCACGCGCATGCACACACATATTAATCCTACACTTATTCATAAATTTATTATTATCATTCATTATTGTAATTTTTAAATGTATATTTTCTATATAGTTTTGTGATCACACTCGTGAACAGGACTTTAGTCCCGCATTTGATCGTGTTATTATTATCACTAATAATGTTGTTGTTTTTATAATTATTATTATTATATCATAACTATATCTCCAAATGGTCCTTTACTACTCGTTACACGATCTGTCAGTATAAATTCACCATATCATATGGCATTGTGATGTGTTACAGATCCATGCTCCAGCAGCCCTTGTCGCAATAGTGGCACATGTCAGGCGGCAGTCGGCGGTCGTTCCTCGTGCTTATGTCCAGCCTACTATACTGGCGTCCAATGTGAGAGCGGTGAGTGACCACTGTAATATATATATATATATATATATATATATATATATGTGTGTGTGTGTGTGTGTGTGTGTGTGTGTGTGTGTGTGTGTGTGTGTGTGTGTGTGTGTGTGTGTGTGTGTGTGTGTGTGTCTGTGTGTGTGTATGTATGTATGTACGCATTTAACAAGATTTAACAAGATTGCCATCCAGAGAATTAACTCTAGATGGCAGGTGGACAAGGAAGCCCTTTGGCTTATCGAGAGTCCAACCCTTTTATCTACATATATCCAGCCCTTCTGAGGTATGTGTCGATTTTATTTTTAAACATATTCACACTACTAGCACCCACACAATCATCAGATAATCTGTTCCATTCATTCACAGTCCTTTGTGAAAATGAGAACTTTCTCACGTCTAATCTACATTGCTCCTTTACTAATGTAACTTCATGTCCTCTAGTCTTTCTATCTTTCTTAACTGAAAAAAACATATTTCTATCAATATTTTCATAACCATTCAATATTTTAAACACTTCTATCTGATCTCCTCTCAGTCTCCTGGTCTCTAGTGTTGTTAAACCACATTCTTTTAGGCGTTTTTCATAACTAAGATCCCTCAGTTTTGGTATCATTTTAGTCGCTCTCCTCTGTACTCTTTCTAGCATATCTATGTCCTTCTTGCGGTATGGCCTCCACGCTTGTATACAATATTCTAAATGAGGCCTAACTATTGTTTTGTACAGCGGTATTATTAGTTCTTTTTCTTTATATGCTATATTTCGCCTAATCAATCCAAGGATTTGATTTCCCTTTGAAGCTACAATTCCACACTGCTCTGAAACCTTCATGTCAGCACTAATTGTCAGCCCTAAGTCTTTTTCTTTTACAGTAGTACTTAGTACAGTTCCCCCCATTGTATATTCTACATATTCGTTCCCATGTCCTGTGTGAAGGCATTTACATTTCCCAAAATTGAACAACATTTGCCACTTTTCAGACCATTTGATCAACCTGTCAAGATCATCTTGTAAATGCTGTCTATCCCCATCACTTTTAATCCTTCTAAACACTTTTGTATCATCTGCAAATTTCAACACCTTGCTAGCTATATCATCGTCCAAATCGTTTATGTATATTAAGAATAATATAGGTCCCAGTACTGATCCCTGTGGAACCCCACTCAAAACTGATTTCCAGTTTGAAGCCTCCCCATCAACAACTACCCGTTGTCTTCTGTCAATCAGCAATTTTTCTATCCAGTTAATTATACCATTTCCTATGCCATGGGCTTTTAGTTTAAGCAGTAATCTCTGATGTGACACTTTGTCGAAAGCTTTTTGAAAATCTAAGTAGATGATATCTACTGGTGATCCATCATCTACCCACTTAGTGATATCTTCCAAAAAACATAACGTATTTGTTAATCATGACCTCGCTTTTAGAAACCCATGTTGAGATGGGTTTATTAAGTTATGTTTAACAAGAAAATCCACCATGTGATCTTTAATTAGTCTTTCTAATAATGTACAAATCACCGATGTTAAACTAACTGGTCTATAATTATTTGACTTGTTTCTCGAACCTTTTTTAAATAACGGTATAATGTTTGCTTCTTTCCATTCTAAAGGAACCACTCCCTCTTCTAATGACAAGTTGAAAACTGTTGCAAGCGGTATGCTAATTTGATCTACAATTTCCACTAGTAGTTTGGGTGGAATACCATCCACTCCAGGTGATTTATTTTCCTTCATAGCCCTAATTTTCTTAGCTACCATTTCTGGGGTTACAATTAACTGTCTTAAATAGTCTGATTCTGCCCCCTTGAACTTAGCCTCTGGTACTGGCAGTGAACTAGTGTCTTCTCTGGTAAACACTGAACTAAAATACTCATTTAGGTCTTCTGCCATTAAGAATCCTTCTGATATTATATTTCCAGCACTATCTTCTAGAGGACCGACCTTATCCTGAACTTTCTGTTTGTTTCGAACGTACGCATAAAAACTCTTGCTGTCATGTTTTATATTACAAGCTAATTTATGTTCATAGCTTCTCTTTGAATTTCTAATTTCAGCTGTAGCTTGGTTTAGTGCTTCTTTATAAATGTTGTAGTTTTCGTCATTTCCAGTACGTCTATATGACTTCCACATCATTTGTTTATACTTAATTTTTCTAATGGCTTCTTTCCATAAGTATTTCTTTCTGGTCCGTTTCCCTTATTTTTTGAAGGGAACAAATTTATTTATACGATGCACTCTATTTCATTCTTTAAGATATTCCAGCATTCTGTTGCTGTCTTATTCTTCAGTGTATTATTCCAATCTATCTTTGCTAAATATTTCCTCATTTCCTTATATCTTCCTTTGTGAAAATTTCTCCTGAACTGCTTTTTAATATTTCTTTCTGATTTTACTTTGATGGTAAAATGTATCTGGTTGTGATCACTACTTCCCAGAGGCTCAAATAATTTAACATTGTCAACTAATTCATTCTGTGAGGACAAAACTAAGTCTAACACAAGGACAAAACTATGTCTAACACATTCTCTCCCCTGGTTGGTTCTAGCACATGTTGAGAAAGGAAACTATCTTGTACTAAACCTAAAAACTTGTGGTCCTCACTACCCATACTCTGTAGAGATTTCCATTTTATATGCCCATGGTTAAAATCCCCCATAATAACACAGTCCCGTTTGCTCACTTCCCTTATGTTTGGACTTCGATAAACTAATCCAACCGTTAACGTTGAGTTTCCTGTAACTATGTTACACCAAACAGCTTCTTAGCAATCTGCTTCTCTGTTTAATTTTATTTCATAAGCCTGGATAGATTCTTTAATATATAAAATAACTCCACCTCCCCTTCTTCCTATTCTATCTTTCCTAAACATTACATATCCTGTCAGTCCCAATTCGGCATCTGATATACCGGTGGTTGCCCATGATTCGGTTATACCTATTATGTGAGGGTCAATATCTTCTATCATAATGTTTAGTTAATTTCTTTTGTTTACTATACTCCTTGCATTTAAACAAACACATTTATACCCAGCTTCAGAACAGTTTTCCAGACTGTTCTTTGCTGAATTATTTTTGCTGCCTTTATCTATGCCTCCAGTTTCAGGCTTCTCTGCGAGTCCCCCCTGCGAATTTAGTTTAAATAGATGCAACCTGTCCCACTGTCAACTGATCGCAGCACATCCTCTGAGAATACTGCTGCCCCCTTTCCACTTAGATGGAGGCCATCTCTCAGGTACATATTTTCTCTCCCAACAAAGGACCCCCATAAATCTATGAATCCCACGCCCTCTTCCTCACACATCTGCTCAACTAGTGCGTTGATCGCCATCCTCTTACAGTTTCTGTATCTTGCCCCCCTTCCTCCCATTACTGGCAACATTGCTGAGAGAATAACCTGTTCCACTCTTGTCTTCTTTAGCTTCCTCACTAGATGTCTGTACTTCTGAGCTATCCCAGTTGTTCCCTCCTTGTCTGCATTGTTTGTCCCAACGTGTACTAGTATAGACCCTCTCTTGCCATGCCCCAATACCTTCTCTACCCTTTCGGTCACATGCTCTATCCTAGCCCCCGGTAGACATACAACAACGTCCTTCCCCTCGCATATAGTCTTGTCTGTTTTTCTCAGAATTGAATCGCCCATAAACACTCTCTCTTTTCTCCTTGCCCCCTCAATCACTGCCTCGGAGTAGCTCCTCCGGTTTGCATATGTCTGGTTGTTGTCTTTTCCTCATGTCGTATTCTCTCCTGCCACATTCTCTTCCATTCCCTTCTTTCCTGTCGCGTTTTCTCTTGTCCTCTTTCCTCCTGTCATCTTCTCTCCTGTCATCTTCTCTTATCTTCTTGTACGCATGTACGCATGTACGTATGTACGTATGTTCGTATGTACGTATATACGCATGTACGTATGTTCGTATGTTCGTATGTACGTATGTACGTACGTACGTATGTTCGTATATATATATATATATATATATATATGTATGTATGTATGTACGTATGAATGTATGTACGTATGTTCATATGTACGTATGTATGTATGGAAGTATGTACGTATGTACGTATGTACGTATGTACGTATGTACGTATGTACGTATGTACGTATGTACGTATGTTCGTATGTAAGAATGTACGTATTTACGTGTGTACATATGTATGTACGTATCTACGTATGTACGTAGGTATGTATGTAATATGTAAACTTTGGTGCATTCTAACTGCATCTCCTCCGAGGCGCTTCTGTCTCCTAGTTTCTTTCTATGGATCTTTCACGTAATTAATACAAAACAATAGTCATATTTACAGTTACTTACTTACGTGAATTTGATATGGCAGGTGGCCTTTGTCCTACCTAAGAGAATACAGTGGTGGTTAAATTTCCAGATGGCCCACAACCTCCAACTATGGCCCAACAAATAAGGTCACAATAATATACTAGTGATAACTGCTGCCACTGGTGTGTTGCTTCATTGGTGTAAGCTAGAACACATCAATACGTCGTGTATCATTGTGTAACTCACTGCATCCCCTGGTGTGTTACTCCATCGTGTAATTCACTGCATCCTCATGGTGTGTCACTCCATGGGTGTAGGCTAGAACACATCAATACGTCGTGTATCATTGTGTAACTCAATGCATCACCTGGTGTGTTACTCCATGGGTGTAAACTAGAACACATAAATACGTCGTGTATCATTGTGTAACTCACTGCATCCCCTGGTGTGTTACTCCATGGGTGTAAGCCAGAACACATCAATACGTCGTGTGTCATTGTGTAACTCACTGCATCCCCTGATGTGTTACTCCATGGGTGTAAGCCAGAACACATCAATACGTCGTGTATCATTGTGTAACTCAATGCATCCCCTGGTGTGGTACTCCATGGGTGTAAGCTAGAACACATAAATACGTCGTGTATCATTGTGTAACTCACTGCATCCCCATGGTGTGTTACTCCATGGGTGTAGGTTAGAACGCATCAATACGTCGTGTATCATTGCGTAACTAACTGCATCCCCTGGTGTGTTACTCCATGGGAGTAAGCCAGAACACATCAATACGTCGTGTATCATTGTGTAACTCACTGCATCCCCTGATGTGTTACTCCATGGGTGTAAGCTAGAACACATAAATACGTCGTGTATCATTGTGTAACTCACTGCATCCCCTGATGTGTTACTCCATGGGTGTAAGCTAGAACACATCAATACGTCGTGTATCATTGTGTAACTCACTGCATCCCCTGGTGTGTTACTCCATCGTGTAACTCACTGCATCCTCATGGTGTGTTACTCCATGGGTGTAGGCTAGAACAGATCAATACGTCGTGTATCATTGTGTAACTCACTGCATCCCTATGGTGTGTTACTCCATGGGTGTAGGCTAGAACACATAAATACGTCGTGTATCATTGTGTAACTCAATGCATCCCCTGGTGTGTTACTCCATGGGTCAATACGTCGTGTATCATTGTGTAACTCACTGCATCCCCTGATGTGTTACTCCATGGGTGTAAGCTAGAACACATAAATACGTCGTGTATCATTGTGTAACTCAATGCATCCCCTGGTGTGTTACTCCATGGGTGTAAGCTAGAACACATAAATACGTCGTGTATCATTGTGTAACTCACTGCATCCCTTGGTGTGTTACTCCATGGGTGTAAGCCAGAACACATTAATACGTCATGTATCATTATGTAACTTACTGCATCTTCTGGTGCGTTACTCCATGGGTGTAAGCTAGAACACATCAATACGTCGTGTATCATTGTGTAACTCAAAGCATCCCCTGGTGTGATACTCCATGGGTGTAAGCTAGAACACATCAATACGTCGTGTATCATTGTGTAACTCACTGCATCCCCTGGTGAGTTACTCCATGGGTGTAAGCCAGAACACATCAATACGTCGTGTATCATTGTGTAACTCACTGCATCCCCTGGTGTGTTACTCCATGGGTGTAAGCCAGAACACATCAATACGTCGTGTATATATATACATATATATATATATACATATACACACACATATATATATATATGTATATATTTATGTACATATATATATATATATATATATATATATAAATACATATATATATGTACAGTCACTACGAAAATATAATTAGGTAACGACGACGAAGATGTACGTTTTTGATATCTGAGTATCATAGGTAATGCAGAACCTTCCCCTAGGTCATCGTTTCTCTTCAGATATTGACGAGTGTGAGGAACAAGCGTGTAAGAAAGCCATCAGATGCAATAATTACATTGGTGGGTTCAACTGTGTGTGTCACGTGGGGTACGGTGGACCACTCTGCAATCGAAGTGAGTATCTGACGTCATGCAAATACATCCGGGTAATTATATACCCGACTGTTGCGTATTTAGTGGTGTGAAATTCGGAACGCAAGTACGTTCGATTTAACAGCAGCACTCGTCGAGGTGGAAACGATATTTTCCGAATAATGTTGACATCAGAGACCTTTTGTTCCATTTTGCTGCTTCCGCCGACCACACTGTAACTGCCGTAAGGTGCCTATCAAGCAGCTGACGTAATATTAAGCAGATCAATATATATTTTATTCCTGTTATGTATAGAAAGATTGGTGTAAATGTAATAGAACAGTGTGATGGTTATTTCGCTTAATAAGTTTACAACGTTTATAGCAATGCATAGTTAATTAGTTCGTTTTGCTCCAAGTAGAGAACAAGGCCGAAATTACACTTCCCCGTAGCCCTCTGCACATCATACGTCGCCAACAACAACAACAACAGCAACAATAATAATAACAATGACAGCAGTAACAATAACAACTAAAGCAACAACAGCAACAATAATAATAACAATGACAGCAGTAACAATGACAACTAAAGCAACAACAGCAACAATAATAATAACAATGACAGGAGTAACAATAACAACTAAAGCAACAACAGCAACAATAATAATAACAATGACAGCAGTAACAATAACAACTAAAGCAACAACAGCAACAATAATAATAACAATGACAGCAGTAACAATAACAACTAAAGCAACAACTGCAACAATAATAATAACAATGACAGCAGTAACAATAACAACTAAAGCAACAACTGCAACAATAATAATAACAATGACAGCAGTAACAATAACAACTAAAGCAACAACAGCAACAATAATAATAACAATGACAGCAGTAACAATAACAACTAAAGCAACAACTGCAACAATAATAATAACAATGACAGCAGTAACAATAACAACTAAAGCAACAACAGCAACTAGAACAGCAAGAGCAATACAATCCGACACCGACATACAAATTAATGTTTAAGTTTAACTGAGGTAAGTCAATTGCTCAAAATTGAAAGTAGTTACATCGGTGGCCGATACAAAATAACTGACAATCACTAAGAGACAACAATATACTTGTGGATAAGTCAACAACATAGTTATTCACAGCTCAAACGACCCTAGTCCGTGATATCATTGCTTTTAAGAAACAACAACACTTGTTTGTGAATAAAACAGCACCGATTGCTGGATTTGCTTCTACGCTGGAATCGTTCGCTAACGTTCCACGATTATGCCTACACGCCGCTCTTACGGTTTGTTCAAATGCTTAATAAGAATATTTTATCCATTAGTCTGTGTTGACGTTATCACTGATCATGACCTATATTACATACAAACGTAAGACATGTGGTTTCTGCCTAAGGTAACCGCAAACGTTTCCGCTCTCTGATAGTAAACCCAAGACCACATTATTTTGTTGATAGTCTCCATACATAATCCAATATTATAATAAATATGTATGGAGCTGATGTGTCACCCGATCTTGATATCAAAAACTCGGTTTCTCCGTCAGGTTAAACAACGGAAGCTATTTAGAGGTGCAACTGAACTGGAATAACTGTAGAGTGAAGGAACTCGCACATGGATCAACAGCACCGCATTATAACATGATTTCACGATTAAAACCAACGGAAAATCTCCGTTGGAACACATCGGTAAAGGTTGTCACGCAGTGTGTTGGACTGTTGACAGCTGAGGTACTGTGTCTGAGTTCGCCATGTGTGGCCAAAGCAACGTGCGTCGACCAGAGTATCTCTTACGCCTGCAACTGCAGCAAACCGTTCTTCTCCAGATCCGGCTGCATTGAGGGTGAGCTTAGGGATGCCGTCATAAGTTCTCAAAATCCAGTCGTCCAGCATTCGTTCAATCCCCCGTCCACCACCAACACGCGGTGTGACATTCGTTCAATCCCCCGTCCACCGCCAACACGCGGTGTGACATTCGTTCAATCCACCGTCCACCACCAACACGCGGTGTGAAATTCGTTCAATCCCCCGTCCACCACCAACACGCGGTGTGACATTCGTTCAATCCCCCGTCCACCACCAACACGCGGTGTGACATTCGTTCAATCCCCCGTCCACCACCAACACGCGGTGTGACATTCGTTCAATCCCCCGTCCACCACCAACACGCGGTGTGACATTCGTTCAATCCCCCGTCCACCACCAACACGCGGTGTGACATTCGTTCAATCCCCCGTTCACCACCAACACGCGGTGTGACATTCGTTCAATCCCCCGTTCACCACCAACACGCGGTGTGACATTCGTTCAATCCCCCGTCCACCACCAACACGCGGTGTGACATTCGTTCAATCCCCCGTCCACCACCAACACGCGGTGTGACATTTGCTATTTTTATGACTCAAAGTTGCTATTATCGTCAATTTGTTTGTTTCACTCGCTGAGTGGCGCCACTGAAATATTTTTTCCCCGCGATACAAGTGAACCACCAAATCACCCCACGTGATGACGCATAACCTATCATAGCACGACAAAGGACGGTATATTTACAACTATAGGAGTTGTTTGTTTGTGTGTGTGTGTGTGTGTGTGTGTGTGTGTGTGTGTGTGTATGTATGCATGTATGTACGTACGTATGTATGTATGTACGTACGTATGTATGTACGTACGTACGTACGTACGTACGTACGTATGTATGTATGTATGTATGTATGTACGTACGTACGTATGTATGTATGTATGCATGTATGTATGTACGTATGTACGTATGTACGTATGTACGTATGTACGTATGTACGTATGTTGTATGTATATATATTTACGTATGTACGTATGTATGTATGTATGTATGCAGATATTAACGTAATAACGTATTCACGTACATGCATGTATGCACATATGCAAGTATGCATGTATGTATCTACGCATGTATGCATGTATGCATGTATGAATGCATGTATCATTGATAGTCGGCTGAGAAGGAAATCAAAACGAAACAAGCAAACGTGATACATGCAGAATCCTATTATCTGTTTTAGTTTCGTGATTAGGAATGGTTGTGTCTGTAGCCACTTGCGTGCGTTCTCATTGGCAGACAAGTCAGTTTGTACGACAGAGAAATGCGAAAAACATGATATATGTGAGACACGTCGGCCGTCATACTTATGTCAATGTCCAATCGGCTTCGAAGGCAAGGCCTGTGATATAGGTTCGTATGTCATTTGTTGTGTATATTGTTGTTACTGTGCGAATTCGCAATCATTTGTCAATTAGGAAAGAAACATCAAATAGGTTTCATGTTCGACTTATCTTCTGTGGACTCCAATGGCGCTGTTGATAGAGCTTCGGACTCTCAATAGAGAGAACCCAAGTTCGATTGTCATGTTGAAAATTGTGCACGTTTGATCAGTCTATGTTGCTCCAGTTCACTCAGCTAATATAATACTGATCGAACTGTGTGTTTGAAGTGATGGAGTGCTTGGCTGTTGGGGGAGGTAAAGCATGTGATGCCTCTCCCGAATTTGCTACGGACGGATCTGTTCTCTTCTCCCTTTAGCCGTGGATGAGTGCCGCAGCAACCCGTGTTTCAACGGAGGCACGTGTATCGACGAACATATAGGCTACACCTGCAAGTGCCTGAGCGGGGTGAATGGTACCCACTGCCAGTTAGGTAAGACTCAGTGCTTGCGTGTGCGCGTGCGTGCGCGTGTATTTGTGCATGTGCGTGTGGATGTTTGTGTGTGTATTTGTTTATGTGTTGTGTCTCCGACTGTCTAAGTTCACTGGATTTTACCTGTTGTTCTCGCCATCGCTATCATTTTCTCTCACTCTCTTTTTCGCTGTATGTATGTCTCTCTGTCTCTCGGTTTGTCTGTCTGTCTGTCTGTCTGTCACACACGCACACACGCACACGCACACCACGCACACCACACACACACACACACTCTTTCACTCCCTTTCCCCCTCTTTCTCTCCCTCTCTCTATTTGTTAATTAATGTATTAATGTATAATTATGTACTCTGCTAAACAATGAAGTGTCTCATGTTTCTTCCAATAGATGCTGACGAATGTTCATCTATGCCCTGTCAACACGGTGGACTGTGCTTCGATCTCTTTAGCGGCTTCAAGTGCCTGTGTCAGGGCGGGTACGGCGGAGACACATGCCAAAACAGTAAGTCCTCCATATGTCGAGTACACTTTCTCCTCGCGAGCCGTGGCAGCTGCATGCACTGGCGTCTTCAGCATACTAACCTGTGGAAAGATATATTTTCACCGAAACCCAAAACGTCTAATAATCTGGAAGCGAGGTAAAGAAGATAAAGAATACTTTATTGATCCTCGCAGGGAAATTGCGTTTCTGCCTGTGCAACGCACACAATTACAAATGTAAACATAAACAACCTAGAGTAAAATATATAAAAATAAATCACAGTATAAAAATCACAACTAGTTAAAAACACCCAAATACGCCTACACTCCTCTGTACTGATTAAAGATAAACGCCTGCATTTGAAAATCGAAGAGCATGCGTGTGCCCAAGGGGTCCTTACATTTCATTTTGGGCACTTGTTTGAGAATAAAACTAACAGTGACAGCAAGTGGTAATCAGTACGGCAGATACAGCTCTCCCGATCATAACTATCAATTCAAAGAAAAAACACAAATATCCGGTTCCATCAATCGTTTTGCTGGAAAATTTAATTTAACATTGCCACCCGAAAAATTGCAAAAGGAATAAATTGGATAATGAATACTTTGGCTTGTCGAGAATTGCTTTATTATTATTATTATTATCCATGTGTATCCCGCCCTTCTGAGGTCCAGGTCGGATATTCACAACACGTCACTGTGTAGTAGTACATGTTCAACTAGATTGGTGGCGCCACTGTAGCTATTTATTTCCCTGAGATACGAGATGACGAAAAGACCACCACTCACCGACACGTACATGCAATGTTGCTCGGTTTGTGAACTTTGTAAAGGTAATTCTTATATAGCGCTTTACATTTTACTCCCAAACGAATGCGACCACCCTCTGTATCATTTATGGTAAGTCTATCTCCTCTCAGGCGTCGATGTTCCCTCGACTTGTCTTTTTAATTTCATTCGGTTCCTTTGAAAATTGGCCTCTAATATGTCAATTGGCGATGTATTCAAAAATACGTATATGTAGTTATTTCGAGTGTTACTCGTTTGCAGTTAGTTGTCAGCCATTCGCTATGGGCGCCAATGGACTTATGTTCACATTATCGTCTGCGTGCAATGTCGTAATTGGAGATAGCAGAAATTAAATGGTCATTAATTTAAAAACACTGCAATGGTCACAATTGCAGCCCTTGGTGTGCTGCTCCACGTGTGACTCTTACTTTAGTATTGATTGGTCACAATTGCAGCCCTTGGTGTGCTGCTCCACGGGTCACTCTTACTTTAGTATTGATTGGTCACAATTGCAGCCCTCGGTGTGCTGCTCCACGTGTGACTCTTACTTTAGTATTGATTGGTCACAATTGCAGCCCTTGGTGTGCTGCTCCACGGGTCACTCTTACTTTAGTATTGATTGGTCACAATTGCAGCCCTTGGTGTGCTGCTCCACGGGTGACTCTTACTTTAGTATTGATTGGTCACAATTGCAGCCCTTGGTGTGCTGCTCCACGGGTCACTCTTACTTTAGTATTGATTGGTCACAATTGCAGCCCTTGGTGTGCTGCTCCACGTGTGACTCTTACTTTAGTATTGATTGGTCACAATTGCAGCCCTTGGTGTGCTGCTCCACGGGTGACTCTTACTTTAGTATTGATTGGTCACAATTGCATCCCTTGGTGTGCTGCTCCACGGGTGACTCTTACTTTAGTATTGATTTTTCTTGCTACACAGCCATGACAATTTGAACTCACTTCAACGTTTCCACTACAGTCGGTAGCCTTTAGAGGAGCTGTCCTTCCTTTGCTCGGTAGACGGTGTGGCGAGCAGGCTGTCCTATACGTGTCTCAGCCGATATCTCCCCCTCGTCTCTATTCATCGTTGGTATTGCATTCCGGTTCCAGATGGCCTCCTTAACCCAGCGCGCTCATCTGTCCATGTCTCTGTCCATCTCTTTGACACTCTTCCAGTCTATCACATAGTTGTTTCTGTCGGCGTGGTCTGTCATAGACGTCTTGTGTTCTATGGTTGTTGAACCTTTTCTTTTTTCTTGCGTGAAACATCCGATTGTGATGGTCTCATCTTCTTTCTTATGTTCCTCCGGCCTCGTGCCAACAGTTCTCCCTGTTTCTCCAATGCAAGCGGTCTTACAATTCTTACAGGAAATTTGACATACACGCTATGTTTGTCTTGCTGTCATCCGGTTACGGGTGCTCTTCGTTCCAGGCGGGGGTGCCTGTGACTTCAACGCGTGCAATAACAGCGGTTCCTGTACAAACTACTCGGCCATTGTAAAGTGTCAATGCGTGGAAGGATACACTGGGAGCACCTGCCAAGTAGGTGGGTTGTGCTGGGCCGGAAGTAGTATTTGATATTTGCAACCTTTAATTTAACGCAACTTAATAACATTGGATGGCAAGTGGACAAGCAAGCCTTTGGCTTACTGATGGTCTAACGTGTTTTACATATATGAATACCGCCCGTTTGAGGTATTATACGATAATAAGATAATATGTTCTATTCATATATGTATATAAAATATTGATTGGTGTGTTGTTTCTCACGTAAGACGTACAGAAGACGAAGTAACATTAGTGAAGGATATATATATATATATATATATATCCTTCACTAATGTTACTTCGTATATATATATATATCCTTCACTAATGTTACTTCGTCTTCTGTACGTCTTACATGAGAAACAACACACCAATCAATATTTTCATAACCATTCAATATCATAAGACAACCTACTGTTTGATCTGTTTTAATGGCCTTGTCAATACGGTTTCTAAACCACATTCTTTTAGACGTTTTTCTGTCAGTAATATACATTTTGTCCTTCTTTCGATATGCCCTAAACTTTAGTGTACAGTATTTGTTTTTAATGTGGCCTACCTGTTACTGTACACAACGGTATAAACAGTGTGTTTCGCAGGTGATTTTGGAGTATTGAATAAACAGACATGTTGGCAACGTGTGGGACGGTTCGATAACCCATAACTTACAATAAATGGCATATAATATCCCTCCAAAAATAGGCAAACCACCGTTAGTTGAACTGACCCATTCAGTCAAATATCTGGGCATTGACTGTAAACTAACACGGTCTGAATATATTAAGGGAATCTGTACAATGGTGTCTAAGCTATCAGATGAATAATAGTCCATGAGTTAGACAAGATTTGATTATCAAATTAAGGGACTAATTCCCACTATGATTTTCAGTTACACCAATATCTGAATTGTCCAAAAATGGGTGATGGACATTTTAGAAGCGTAGCATATTACCTTTTTGGATGCTGTTTTCAAGTGGAAGTCAAGCTATTGAAAACTGATGTCCTACAGCCAAATCTAGTGATTGGATCTTAATGACTAAGTGAAATGAAATTTCTTTGAAACTTCGTATATATAAACTTAATACTCTTGTCAAGTACTACGCCAAATATGAAGCCTGTTCATTGCGAACTAATGTCACTAAGCCCGCTCAAACGTGGTCATTTGTGTGTCACAGCCCGTCAGAAGTTGCTGACGTCACCACAGGCAGGGCTGCCGAACGCGTCCTATCCTTTAGCATGGCGAGCGGCGGTACGGCCTGTTGTTTCAGACTGTACACTAAATTGCAATCGCGGAATTTATTGTTTGATATCACCGTAAAGATAATATTCTTATCTACAAGATTTGGAAAAAAGGTTCACTTCGCTTAGTCTTTAAAGTGGTATTAACAACAGTTGTTCGCAATAAAATTCCGAGTACGGCAATACTAATGTAATCGTTCTATTATCATTATTAGCCAAAATATAGGAGCATAAATTATATAAACGCCAAAAAAGTGCATTTTTTTTATAATATTTTTTTTACTTCAATTTTTGGCAGATTTGTGTGAATACGTAAATATGTATGAAAGAGTAAAAAAATATGTATACGATTTATTAACCTAATAACTACTTCAGAAGCCGTGCCAACCATTAACCTATAATTTATATGTATAAACTTTTGCCATCAAATATATAAATAAAATAAAATATGTAAATCAAGTTATATGACCGGCAATTACGTATTGCTATGCACATAATCTGTTTTTAAACGTTTTGCCCTAGAACATGGCCCAATATTACCCTTAATGATGATGCCGCAGTAGTTTGTTAATACCACTTTAAGATCCACTCACTAGATTTAGCTGTAGGACATCAGTTTTGAATAGCTTGACTTCCGCTTGAAAAGGCAGCCATGTTTAAAGATGGCGCCCAAAAAGGTAATAAGCTACGCTTGTGAACTGGCCATTGTCCATTTTCGGACACTTCAGATATTGGTGTAACTAACAATCATAGTGGGAATTAGTCCCTCAATTTGAGAATCAACTTCAATATTTGCAGGCTTGGAATATAATCATCATATTGCCTCGTTCATAAACGTGCTGATATGGTAAGGCAATTATAGTATTACTATGTTTTCCCCATAGTAATTATGGGATTGAACTATACGGGTCAGCGTGTAAGACCAACTTAACTAAAATACCACTTGTCCAAATTATCTTATTTAAAACATTAGTAAAGCGTAGCCACCGTGATAGTACAACCGCCTTGAATCGGGAATTTAATAATATACTTATATTTCATGAACTATTTAATCTAAATGTACATTTATGCACAAACAGCGTACGAGTCTACTCCCTAGTCCATTCCACCGATAGTACCAATTGAATTCGTTTATGACCAAAAGTATTCGACAGGAGACAAATTGATTTGTACCAAGATCTAAATGTCAAAGTAGAGAAAACTCCTTAAACGTAATAGGGACTCGAAGTTATAATTTAACAAGATTTAATAAGATTGCCACCCAGATAATTAACTCTAGGTGGCAGGTGGACAAGGAAGCCCATTGGCTTATCGAGAGTCCAACCTTTTATCTATGTGTATCCCGCCCTTCTAAGATATGTGTCGATTTTATTTTAAAATATATTCACGCTTCTAGCACCCACACAATCAGCAGATAATATGTTCCATTCATTTACAGACCTTTGTTAAAATGACAAGGTATTATTAGTTCTTTTTCCTTATTTTTCGCCTAATAACTCCAAGGATTTGATTTCCCTTTGAAGCTGCAATTCCGCACTGCTCTGAAACCTTCATATCAGCACTAATGGTTAACCCTAAGTCCTTTTCTTTTACAGTAGTACTTAGTACAGTACCACCCATTGTATATTCTACCTCTTCATTCCCATGTCCTGTATAGAGGCATTTACATTTCCCAAAATTTAATAACATTTGCCACTTTTCAGACCATTTGATCAACCGTCAAGATCATCTTGTAAATTATGTCACTCTCCATCATTTTTAATCCTTCTAAACACTTTTGTATCATTCGCAAATTTCAAAACCTTGCTTGTTATTTCATCATCCAAATCGTTGATATATATTAATAATAATATAAGTCCTAGTACTGATCCCTGTGGTACCCCACTCAATACCGATTTCCAGTTTGACGCCTCTCCATCAATTACTACACGTTGTCTTCTGTCAATCAGCAATTTTTCTATCCAGTTCATTATACCATTTCCTATGCCATGGGCCTTTAGTTTAAGCAGTAATCTTTGATGTGGTACTTTGTTGAAAGCTTTTTGAAAATCTAAGTAGACGATATCTACTGGTGATCCCTCATCTACCCATTTAGTGATGTCTTTCAAAAAACAGAACATAACAAAACATATACCCTTTATATATGTGATAATACTTATTTTGAAGTACAATATTATGTGATTTTATTGAATACTGGCGCTACGGCGTACACCACCTCACCAGTGTTGCATTTGCATTTAATTATATCGCATAATAATACATACTTAATAACATAGACACAGTTGTCAAACTATGATCATGTTTCAAATGTTGCGTTTGTTTTAGATAGAGATGAGTGCGCGAGTATGCCGTGCCGAGGCCTATCGGAATGTGAGGATCTCGCGAACGGATATAAGTGCAGGGTGGATAGACATAAAAGCAAACGTAAGACGAGATGCATCGTTAATGAAGCTACACTCGAAGAACGTCGACTATATGAACACATTATAAAATGCAACATTTGAAATAGTAAACCATTTGTATCGACACACATACACGCACACATACACGCATACACACACACAAACACAAACACACACACACACACACACACACACACACACACACACACACACACACACACACACACACACACACACACACACACACACACACACACACACACACACACACACACACACACACACACACACACACACACACACACACACACACACACACAAACACGGACACGCACACGCACACGCACACGCACACACACACACAAACAAAAAAACACACACACACACACACACACACAAACACACACACACACGCACGCACAAACACACACACACAAACACGCAACGTAAAGTCCTACGTAGCTCCGCATATAGTCATAGCGTTTTTACACGGTTCTTAGATTTTCAGAAAGCTTTCGACAAAGTGCCACATCAAAGATTATTGCTTAAACTAAAGGCCCATGGCATAGGAAATGGTATATCTAAATGGATAGAAAATGACAGATTGACAGAAGACAATGGGTAGTAGTTGATGGGGAGGCTTCAAACTGGAAATCAGTTTTGAGTAGGGTACCGCAGGGATCAGTACTGGGACATATATTATTCTTAATATATATCAACAGTTTGGACGATAATATAACAAGAAAAATGTTGAAATTTGCGGATGATTCAAAAGTGTTTAGAAGGAAATGATTAAACGTGATGGAGACAGACAGCATTTACAAGATGATCTTGACAGGTTGATAAAATGGTCTGAAAAGTGGCAAATGTTGCTCAATTTTGGGAAATATAAATTCCTCCACACAGGACACGGGAACGAAAATGTGCAATATACAATGGGGATACTGTAGTAAGTACTACTGTAAAAGAAAAGAACTTAGGATTAACTTTTAGTGCTTATATGCTTATAGGGCGGAATTGCAGCTTCAAAGGGAAATCAAATCCGTGTATTAATTAGGCGAAATATAGCGTATAAGGAAAACAGAACTAATAATACCGCTGTACAAAACAATAGTGAGGCCTCATTTAGAATATTGTATACACGCGTGGAGACCATATCGCAAGAAGACATAGATATGCTAGAAAGAGTACAGAGGAGAGCGACTAAAATGATACAAAAACTGAGAGATCTTAGTTACGAAATACGCCTAGAAGAATGTGGTTTAACAACACTAGAGACCAGGAGATTGAGATGAGATCAGACAGAAGTGTTTAAAATATTGAATGGTCATGAAAATATTGATAGAAATATTTGTTCTCAGTTAAGAAAGATAGAAGGACAAGAGGACATGAAGTTACATTAGTAAAGGGCAGTGTAGATTAGATATAAGAAAGTTCTCATTCTCACAAAGGACTAAATTAATGGAACAGATTATCTGATGATTGTGTGGGTGCTAGTAGCGTGAATATGTATAAAAATAAAATCGAAACATACCTCAGAAGGGCGGGATACACGTAGATAAAAAGGTGGACTCTTGATAAGCTAAAGGGCTTCCTTATCCACCTGTCATCTATAATTAATTCTCTGGTGTCAATCGTGTTAAATTTTGTTAAATCTAATATATTTTTCAGTGGCAGCAGAAGAACCAGAAGCCGGCCTATGTAAGTCAACTATAACTATTGGTATATTTTTAATAACTGATATAAGTTCCTTTTTTAATACTAATAGAGAATATTGATTTGTATTATTTTCCCATTGTCGTCCTTAGGGTGGCCATTTTCGCAGACCATAAATTACATAGCGTTGAATTGTGATCAAATTTTAAATGGAAAACATAAAGGCCAATATATGTTTTCCTTCCTAATAAAGTTGGGACATAGGCACAATTGCGCTCAAGTGTATATTTAATACTGCCCGTTTGCTATGATGTAGGAATATTTTAGATGGCATGCATTGTCTTCTGACCTCCACCGGCTTAGTAGCAGATGTGTATATTAGATATACTTGGCAGGACAGCAATATATGGCAAATACAATTGCATGACTAAAAGAGTACGCCGATTTCAAAAACGATTAAGTTAGACAGTGGCATAGCAGTATTGACGCAGCTTTTCTAAAGCACAGCGAATCTGGGCAAACAATGCAGCGTGGTATGCATAGGCGGATCCAGGGGGCGGGGCACGTGCCCCTAGACCTTTGGAATGTGCCATCGTTTAAATTATTCTTAGGGTGCAATTGGAGGTCTTTGGTGAGCTCCCGAAATTGTGAACGTCGCCGCGAAAAATGTTCAGCAGCACCCCCTTGTTTTCCGATGTCATGATCCGACCGCGTACAACTCGACAGCCGTGCTGAAGCTCCGGCTCAGACCACCCAATATGAATGGAGATTTGTTGGCATTCCTCAATGGATAGTTTTGTCACCCTAAACTACCCTCTGTGGGTCCGCCCCTGGTATGGAAATATACTATATCACAACGTGGACTGTTATACATGTCCCCGAATACAATAAAGCGTACATGAAACGAAAAAATGTAATGTAAATGTAAATGCAAATGTAAATGTTACAGAATGACGATGGAAAAGATGATAGTTATGATAGTTTCTTAAGTGATGTTGAATGCGATGTTATTGTGCACAATTATGCTTTCTATCACTTGTCTGATCCATTAAACATTGCCTCTTTGGAAATATGAGAACTAAAACAGATGACAACAAAAATAAAGCGTAACGATAGTGCAATCCAGAAGGAATGTGACATATATGAATCATAGAGACGCCAGGGACTGTATGGTAACAATTTAGCTATCATTGATTGAAAATGTACAACCCTTTTGAAAGAATTTGTCATGTCTGTATCTGCCTCTAGCGAAAGACAACGCAGTCGTGTCCATGTTATTGGGAGTCTCCGCGGGTCTAGCCGCCCTGGCAATCGCCGTTCTCGTCGTCTATCAAATCAAAAGTGAGTCTTACACATAGGGACAATGGTTTTCACCAGGTGGTGCACACATGGGCTCTCTCACATTTCATCGTAGAATTATGGTCTTGTCACTAATGTGCCCGCTCACTCGCTCGCTCGCTCACTCACTCACTCACTCACTCACTCACTCACTCACTCACTCACTCACTCACTCACTCACTCACTCACTCACTCACTCACTCACTCACTCACTCACTCACTCACTCACTCACTCACTCACTCACTCACTCACTCACTCACTCACTCACTCCCTCACTCACTCACTCACTCACTCACTCCCTCACTCACTCACTCACTCACTCACTCACTCACTCACTCACTCACTCACTCACTCACTCACTCACTCACTCACTCACTCACTCACTCACTCACTCACTCACTCACTCACTCACTCACTCACTCCCTCACTCACTCACTCACTCACTCCCTCACTCACTCACTCACTCACTCACTCACTCCCTCCCTCACTCACTCACTCACTCACTCACTCACTCACTCACTCACTCACTCACTCACTCACTCACTCACTCACTCACTCACTCACTCACTAAATAACTCATTCACTCACACACTCACTCATCCACTTTCTCAACCACTCTCTTATTAAACCATCACTCGCTCACTCATTCGCACACTCACACACACGAATCGGCACACGCACACATACGCACACGTACATACGCACACACGCACATACGCACACACGCGCACACACGCACACAATCACGCACACAATCACACATACACTCGCACATACACACACGCACGTACGCACACACAAAGGCAGATACACGCACATTCACACACGCACGCAAATACGCACACACGCACACTCACCCACACACACATTCACACACACGCACACACACACACACACACACACACACACACACACACACACACACACACACACACACACACACACACACACACACACACACACCCACACACACACACACACACACACACACACACACACACACACACACACACACACACACACACACACACACACACACACACACACACACACACACACACACACACACACACACACACACACACTCTCTCTCTCTCTCTCTCTCTCTCTCTCATACACACGCTCGTTCTTTCTTGCGTCGGTGACCATTTGTGCGCATTGCTGAGACCACCCCACGGGGTCTGTGAGAGAACTGTGAGAACAACACGTATGTCTGGCTTCAGACCACACGAACACAGACAGAGACGTGTACGTGGAGTACGAGCCGTCGGTGGACTCGACGTCAGACAGTGATACATCTTACGTCAGCAGTGCGGACTCCCAGGCTGGAACATAGTCGCTACGCGGCGCCACCGGCATTTCCAAACTATCACTTTATACCTTGTCGCGCTTACAATTATCCGGGCGTTAAATAATATCCGGGTGACGTTTCTGCGCGTGCGCGTATCTAGGGGAATACAGCTACAACTTTCGCGATTTCATTTATCCGGGCGTTATGTATGTTTATATATGTATATATATTTATATATGTATATATATATATATATATATATATATATACATAAATAAAAAAAATGTTTGCTTCCCACAGGCATAGACAATTTCTGTCGTAAAACGGTTTCCTCTCCACGCACACGTTACGTGACTTCCTCTTATACTTAGTGACAAATCTGAAACAGCAAATTATAATTATGTACTCTAACTATAACGCTCGTATTACGACAACAAACGTAATATATTTAACTACTGGATATTATTTATCACTACGTGATCTACTGGTGCCAAGTATTATGCCTTACATATGCACATAAACATATCACCCGAATAAAATTTAACGCCCGGATAAATGTAAGCGCGACAGATGTGTTATTTCAACTTGGTGTTGACCGTGTGCTACGGCATTGGCGGTGTGGTCCACCGTGCTACGGCATTGGCGGTGTGGTCCACCGTGCTACGGCATTGGCGGTGTGGTCCACCGTGCTACGGCATTGGCGGTGTGGTCCACCGTGCTACGGCATTGGCGGTGTGGTCCACCGTGCTACGGTATTGGCGGTGTGGTCCACCGTGCTACGGCATTGGCGGTGTGGTCCACCGTGCTACGGCATTGGCGGTGTGGTCCACCGTGCTACGGCATTGGCGGTGTGGTCCACCGTGCTACGGCATTGGCGGTGTGGTCCACCGTGCTACGGCATTGGCGGTGTGGTCCACCGTGCTACGGCATTGGCGGTGTGGTCCACCGTGCTACGGCATTGGCGGTGTGTGGTCCACCGTGCTACGGCATTGGCGGTGTGGTCCACCGTGCTACGGCATTGGCGGTGTGGTCCACCGTGCTACGGCATTGGCGGTGTGGTCCACCGTGCTACGGCATTGGCGGTGTGGTCCACCGTGCTACGGCATTGGCGGTGTGGTCCACCGTGCTACGGCATTGGCGGTGTGGTCCCAACCACAGGACATTATAGAATTGTAATGTTTGTACTGGGAAGTATCTGCTTGGAGTACTTATCAAAGAGAATGAAAATAACGTGATAGTGTAAACTTTGCGTCGTTAATATATATATATATATATATATATATGTTTGATGTGCGAGCGTGTGTGTGTGAGTGCGTGCGTGCGTATGTGATCTTTGCCTTTGTGAAACGAAGCCAATGATTTAAGAAGATTGCACATGTATACTCATTGGTATAATTTTATATCGCCAGTTGACTTGCGAATTGTTTCTACACATCAATACCCGATAGATATCGTGTACTGTATGTGCATTTCAATCACACCCACTGTAGTCGTAAACGCAAGAACAAATAAGAAGCTAATTTTAGTTTTCCAAAACACACACGGACATGTGTTTCGCGGTCATGTGCCCGGCTCAGGTCACGTGTACATATACAACAGCGCGGTCATGTGCCCGGCTCAGGTCACGCGTACATTTACAACAACGCGGTCATGTGTCCGGCTCAGGGCACGGGTACATATACAACAACAAACACAGGCAATATTTTAATTTTAAGTCATGTAAATATTTCGTTACCTGCCATCCTATGGAAAAAATCACCTTAATGCAAGACCGCTTGTCTCTAGATTTTGCGCATCGAATAAAGTGCATGACGACATATTACTCTCACACAATTTCTTCCGCGAGTCGCAATCGAGACAGAATCAACGGTTTTTATATGTTTTCCGGGAATAGCGGAGTCACACAACTAATACTTACATGAATAGGTATAAATCATTATATTCATTTTTTGAAGATTATCATTGGAATGTGTTTGGTCCACTCCTGATTTTGAGGTAAGTCAGTCACGTTTGAAAGCTGTCCGTTTCTCAGGAAAAACACATGGTTACAACACAAGAGATAAGGCAGGGAAACATTGTCAGACAGTTATATGTTAC
>CM034544.1:3762849-3765349 GCA_020002185.1 Paraescarpia echinospica | reverse complement strand
CCAGTATATACATTTTCATAAACCGTTCTTATGGCACATGCTCGTTTTATAATACGTCTTCGCTTTATAATTTATACAAATGTTAACAGTAGTACTGAGAAAATAGTAGCAGCAGCAGCAGCAGCAGCAGCAGCAGCAGCAGCAGCAGCAGCAGCAGCAGCAGCAGCAGCAGCAGAAGCGTGTTTTAAAGCGCTTTGGGCAGTCCTAAGGACTATAAAATATATCGCTTTATACAATAACTTACCTTCACCCTTCAAGTTGCATACTGAGCTAAGCTACCATTTTAGCTGTTTTAGGGACGCTCATGACAATAAATGCAACATTTACTTGTCTGATCATACTCGCTACCATATACGTCACTTTTGTAGTCGCTATCTTATCCGGTAAATTATGCTTGTCAAGACTATCGGTTGCCAAGGCCGGGCGATGGAATTATAAACGTATGGCACGCGGATATAATTGCTCGTCTTTTGTGCCGTTATATCTTAAACTTGTATATCATGAGACAAAAAGAGTATATGGAGTTGAGAAAAGTGATGTATATATATATATATATATATGTAAATATATATATATATATATATACATATATTTAGTACACAGGACAATATATTTGACTGGAAATCTGTATTTAAAAGATGGACTATCCCAGAATGCAATGCTAGATGACGTCTAACAAACTCGTGATGTAATGTGCCGACAACACTCCTAGGGTCCTATGTTTCAGATAATGATGAGTGCGCAGTGAAATATTGTTACCTTCCAATTAACTGCTCGAACTTCATCGGCGGCTACGACTGTGCGTGCCATACAGGGTACGGTGGGCCGGCCTGCACAGAGAGTAAGCATTTTATTAAAGTCGAGCTAAGGCATCTATATACCCGGGTATGTTGACGTGTTCCACTTAGACGGCTTGCACCTGAGGGGCCAAACGTTTAGAGATTAATCTACGCGTCCACGAATGGAACGTGACACGTCTATTTTGTCAAAAAATACACTACAGATGCAAAGGTTTGTCACCTTTTATAAGGTAAATCCGTTACTCGGAAAGTCAAACATAATGCGCGCGTAAAACGTAACATAACAATCGCTTGAACTACGCGCGCGTGGCAAATACTCCAGGAAAGTGTAACGTTTCGGTTTTGCCTGTGTAAGTGTGTAATTTGGTTCACTCCAATTAACCCCTATTGTTGACAAACGATTCACGGGAGTAGGGACCTGTAATTAATCTCGTGACAGCGCTATTCGTTTTGGTGATTTCACGAGATTGTAAAAATCAAGGAAATGACAACAAAGTTATATATTTATCCGTTGTAGTTGAAGCCTGGAGGCAAAATTATACAATGTTACACTATATATGTTATTGTCTCTATTAGAAAAGAAACACAGTGTTGGAATGTCCACTATAACACATCGGGCCTCCGTAGCATCGGGATACACGTAGATAAAAAAGGTTGGACTTTCGATAAGCCAAAAGGCTTCCTTGTCCACCTGCCATCTAGAGTTAATTATCTGGGTGGCGATCGATCTTGTTATATATATATATATATATATATAATATATATATATATATATATATATTCAGTGCAGTCATTCCACACATTCCATTGTATATATATATATATATATGTTATAGATATATATATATATATATATATATTATATATATATATATATATATATATGTGTTATAGATATATATATATATATATATATATATATATATATATATATATATATATATATATATATTCAGTACAGTCATTCCACTTGTGTCTGTGTGTGTGTGCGTGCGTGGGTGCGTGCGTGTATGTGTCCGCAATATCACAGTCGTTAGGAAAGAGAAAAACACATATCAACATCATGCCAGTAATTATCGAATAACTACCCACTGTGTTGCTCCACTGGCTGACACCGAGATTGTGCCATTGTTTCCAGTTGACTTGGCATGCATGAGTAACCCGTGTCCTGAACACGCGTGGTGTATCGAGCTGCGCCCGTCTGTCTCGTGTGACTGCAGTGGCTGGTATCAATCGAGTTTTTACTGCATTGAGGGTAAGATCCTTATGTGTGTTTTGTCCATGTCTCACATGTTCCGTTTGTACGATAATTACAACCAACAACCGTAATCGTCAACTACCCTTGTCATAATTGTTACTCACTATGTGTGTGTGTGTGTGTGTGTGTGTGTGTGTGTGTGTGTGTGTTGCGTGTTTATTTAGGTATTCGTCTGTCTCGTGTGACTGCAGTGGCTGGTATCAATCGAGTTTTTACTGCATTGAGGGTAAGATCCTTATGTGTGTTTTGTCCATGTCTCACATGTTCCCGTAATCGATCAAATTACCCTTGTCACAATTGTTACTCACTAATCGTCAACTACCCTTGTCATAATTGTTACTCACTATGTGTGTGTGTGTGTGTGTGTGTGTGTGTGTGTGTGTGTGTGTTGCGTGTTTATTTAGGTATTGTATTAGTTAATTACGAATTAGCAACTCACTAT
>CM034544.1:3754405-3759405 GCA_020002185.1 Paraescarpia echinospica | reverse complement strand
TGAAAAGGAATACTTTATAGCTTGACAAGGAATACTTTATAGCTTGACAAGGAATACTTTATAGCTTGACAAGGAATACTTTATAGCTTGCTTGACAAGGAATACTTTATAGCTTGCTTGACAAGGAATACTTTATAGCTTGACAATGAATACTTTATAGCTTGACAAGGAATACTTTATAGCTTGTTTGACAAGGAATACTTTATAGCTTGCTTGACAAGGAATACTTTATAGCTTGCTTGACAAGGAATACAAGCTCAAACATATTTAACAACACATTTTATTGATAATGTTGTTTCTGACGTAACCAAAACAAAATTAACATAAAGTGTTCTTAGGAATCCCACCAGCATACATAGAACAGCTGGTTAACAAATATGTTGTTATGTGATAAGTGTACTAGCATTTAAACGACAACAATAACATTTGTTATATAACTCTTGGCATAACAGTTACAAAAACGTATGCGTTTCGCCTGGTATCGCTTTTCGCGCTGGTCCATTTCTTGCAGAAGAGTTGGTACAATTCCACGATGTAATCGTGTAATTAACTTATGATTGACCATTTAATGATAACAATATGCTATCCATATAATTTTGTCACAAACGTTATGCATTTAACCCAATTGGCGCCAAAGAAAAACAACACGTATTGTTCAAATCCATATTTTTTGTCGTTTGCTAGAATGTCGTATACACTGTCAACATAGGTTTTTGATGTTACTTTGTATAGCATTTCCCATTCTTTATATCCCGCTTTCCCTATTTGAACCAGCCTCCCGCTGGTGTCTTTAACAAAGATGGTGTCCTTTACTGTCTCTACGTACCACTTGTTAACAAGCTTTATAGACATGATGTCATCATCTATAATTATACATAACGTTTCTGCGAATTTGATGATCTTTCACATATGAGACTGTTAAAGTGTGGTGGTGTTTCGTGAACTGATGATGTCACGGCTGGCTTTGACTGAGACGGAGAATCCACGGACAACCGTCATCTTGGTTTTCCTTTGTAACGAAGCGGTTGTGGAATGTTTTTATCTCATAATACGACTCCTTTCTTCACCGCAGTTTCCACTAACCCTTTATAGCACGGCACACCACAGTTTCCGCTAACTCTTTACAGCACGGTACACAACTTCGCATGGCCTTTTCCATCGCCGGCTTCCAGCCATTGAGTATTCACGACACGACGTCGATGAATTCGTGTTAGGACAAATCCACTGCAGAGCTCACCTCGAAGGGCATCATGTCCTTGGTGTGTTTCCATGCTATTGCATGTCAGTTCACATCTTTAGTGAAAATTGGCGTTAATAACAATACAAAGTAAGAAAAAAACGTTGTTTGTGAATAATTTATATCCCGCGAAACGTATAGATACTGCATGAAAGAGAATGCATAGATACAAATGCTGCTATAAATCTACAATTTATGTTGACATGCATTAATGAGAAGGTCAGTATATTATGTTTTATGAAAAACACATCTTAATATTTTGTATATGTCTGACAACAAAATCATAATACCTAAACTCACTATTGTGTTAAATGTCAAGACACAAAGAAGTAACAACTTGGAATGTTGTTTTAGACAAAACTACGTTTCCAAAGCATAGTATTGTGTTATCCTCATTGGACTATTACACTTTAGTGTTTAAACTATGTTAACAAATGCCTACAGGATAAATATTAAGAGAGACCGATGATACCACGCAAAACACATATCCAACGTTACCACGCGAAACGCACAGTTAAGATTGGCTTATTCTACGCACCACAACATGGACATGCGCTAAGTTATGCACCAATCAAGCGTACACATTTAACATCCATTTCCACAATAAATCATACGCAACATTGTCAAATTCATGATCATGCAATATCTAAAACACACACTGATAATAATATCTCAAAACTGTTTCACGATTTATGTCTCTAAAATATTAAAGTTAACTTTAAATCCCAGTAATGTCCCAGTTATATTGACCTTGCATATACGTATCGATCTGAATCTCCGGGTTTTACTGTTAGGTGAAATTAGTGTTTTATTTCATGTCAAGACAAACTGCGTTTCGAGTGGTATCGTATTCGGGGGTATTGATTAGCAAGTTAGGTCGGTGTATCTCATCCAGGTTTGTAGTGGGGAGCATCTCTTTTTCATCACATGTGTAAACTAACCTAAATGCAACATGTATGTCAAATATATATTACTAATGAGCTGAGTTATTTGCAATTAAAAAGCTTTCGCGTTGTATCGCATTTTCGGACCATTTTCATGTTTTTTCGGAGAAAGATGATCTCGGCCAAATTTTACTGGGTTTACACATAACACATTCATGCATGCATATGTAATATATTTTAAGGCTTGCATATAATATTGGAATAGAGCATGTTTCTGTCTCAGTTTAATGCACACGGAAAGTTGCGTTTTGCGTGATATCGGTTATATAGTAGCTAGACGAAAATAATTCTCAAAAATTAGTTATTCACGCTAGCGCAAACACTTATTACACAGCATATGGCATATTAGTTGTGCGTATCCTTTGAAATATAGTTGAAATGCATTCTATCTCTCCATCTCACTGCCACCCTCTCCGTCCTTTCCTCCCACTCCATTCCTCCCTCACTCCCGTCTGGTCACAGAAGATCCTACTCGCGTTACCATGCGCCTCCGTTCTTGTCTATCGGTTTGCACTTGGTTAAGACGGTCTGCGGCGTGTTTTCTTACAGAACCCGACGAGTGCAAATCTAACCCGTGTCTCCACGACGGCGTCTGTGTCGACCTCCCCCACGGCTACAGGTGTGAGTGTGACCCGACTTTCGAAGACAGTCAATGCCAGCGAAGTAAGTGTCGCACGCTGTAGTTACACTTACACGGGGTTCCAGTTACAGTTAAATGACGTGGTCCGTTAGTTTTATTGTAAAATCCTGTTATACCGTATAAACTATATTTATTATAAAGACACTTAATAATAATAATTATTATAATACATTGTATTTGTATAATACCATGTTCCAGGAATTGTATAAACATCTGCTCAAAGGCGCTTGTAATACGACGTTGTTAAAGCATAATCGCTATAATACAATAATTATTTTATATATAAAAAATGTACAATGTAATATGAATACAATACGAATTCAAATATACATTTGTAAAAAAATAACTGATATAACATACCAGGCATATATATATATATATATATATATATATATATAAATTATATATATATATATATATACATGTATATATATATATGTTTGTGTGTGTGTGTGTGTGTGTGTGTGTGTGTGTGTGTGTGTGTGTGTATGTGTGTGTGTGTGTGTGTGTGTGTGTTTTAATGAAGCATACATAACTTTTGAATTCAACAGTTCAACGTTTAGATTCCCAGAAATAGCGAGTTCGGATCATTCAGAGAAAGGTCGTGACCCGACAGGGACAGTGTGCGCATGTCTGTCTTATTAGTAATTGGACGTGACGTAACGCCTTCGAAAGCGGTGCACTGTCATGTGTGCAAACTGTTTACTCCCGACACGTAAACAACAACAACAATAACAACAACAGCAGCAGCAACAACAACAACAACAACAACAGCAACGGCTTCATTAGAACACATTTAAGCGGTCAGCATTTGGTAATAAATACAGTGTGTACAGTATTACATGATTTTACAATAAAAACGAACAGACAACCTTCCGTTAAAAACAGGCCGTATGTTCCATTATTAGCAGGAAGTTCACTGAAGCACCTGTACTTCGTCCCGCTTGGTGTATGGCAACTTAAAAGGTATTTCCAGGTCGGGGCACTTGTCCCAATTTCACGCGGTAGCGGATGTTGAGTATTTGAATGTCGTGTTTACAACGTGGCCATTCGCAGTCGCAACAATCATACCGCGGACACTGTTTCGGGCTGACTGAACTGCAATTTGTCGAGCGGAATACCTTCAAAACGTAATTTGCAAAAGCATAATTTATTGAATAACATCAAATGCCAAAGTGACATATACGGAAGCAATTGTGATGAAATAAGTAAATATGTGTCATGTTGTACTTACATTTTCGTATCTTGAGCCATTTTCTCTGTTGTTGCTTAAATAAATGCAATTTATGACTTGATCAGGGTAGCTCAAATACATATTTGGACTTATAATTCGTGTAGAGTGTAGACCATTGGTTTCGATGGAAAGAACCACACAATTAGGGAAATAGTGAAAGTTTATTAATGCATGATAAAAAACACTTTGTGGGCGCCATTTTATATAAAAAAATGGCCGCCGTACCTTCTGAAACTTTTTCTTGGACTTTTTCTTGACCACGCAGGACACTGATTCTGGTGGATAGATAATAGACACACATGTTTGGGCTTAAGGAATTTGATTATGATAAAAATCAAATTACTTATTTCAAAACAGACAGGCAGACTGACATAATTGTTTATTTATCCAATTGTAATAATAACAATCTACACTATGGTATAACTATAACATAGTGACATTTAAATTGGGTGTCATATTAAATGTGCAACTTGGATATGGGAGACTCATATTAAGTCTAAAAAGTCGCTCTAGTAGGAGCCACACGGGGATACTTGGCAGTTTGAAATCAGCTTAAGTTAACTAGAAATTGTATATAGGAAGTTGCAATGTTGAAACTAAGAATATTTCTTGATCTACTTTTTGTCTTCAAATATTCAGTTGCGGGAAGGGATAGTAATCTCAAAATAATGTCGTAAAGTAGCAAACGTTTAAATGAATACCAAATTGAGACTGCTATATTAATGAATACAATTTAAATATTACTATATAAATAATGAAGTACTATACGTAGCTGCGCATGACAATGTATATGTTGCCACGAATGGTTTATTTAATCTTCAGACAATCCAGGGATGCAATCCAAAGTATTTCAATACACATATGTATCTATCATAAAGTGACTAAAAAAGAAAATGGCAGTCAAGCTAATAATTAATTATTTAACTGTTTTGCACAAACGAAACG
>CM034544.1:3729405-3751905 GCA_020002185.1 Paraescarpia echinospica | reverse complement strand
TGGTGACGTCAGTGCTCAGTATATCGACCATTTTGTTACACCAGAATAAAGACAATGTAATGACGTGTTCATCTGGTAGTAATACATTAACGCGTGACTGTTCGTAGATACTATTTTATTTCCCCTACCCCATATTTTGATTAGCACAACGTACTGTGCTTATATCCATTTTTTATGTCACGAAAATATATATGTGAAAATAATAAAATAATATTTTTAGTTTCTTGCATATTTTCAAAATGTTAATATTCAAAATCCACGTTTAATTCCATATACATGTAAATGGATGTCAACGTTTCGTGTAAATACTTGTTTCATCGGTGGCGGAGTAAGACATCCGTGGGCCCTAGGCATCCGGCACTTTCGTGGGCTCTATGTAGACCCAGGGACGGATCCAGAGCAGGTAGTCGGGAGGCGGGGGCGGGGGGCGGGGGGCGGGGGTCGCGCAAAAATCTCCAATAGCACCACCATTGAGGCTTGCCACAAACCTCAACTGGCATCGGAGCGAACTGAATATTGAGTGAGCTGAGCCGGAGTTTCAGTACGACTTCGCTGTCGGAATATGACGTCGCAAGTAAGGCGGAGGGAGTGCATCTGAAGATTGTTGCCGGTTTTTCGCTTCCGCGGCGACGATGACGGGGGATGCGCTGTTGAATATTTATGTTCTCCCTTATATCAAGTTACGTAATAACACCTCTGTAGTGCATGTTAAACATTCAAGCGTATAGGGTCTTCATCAGAATTATTCCCAGCTTGCAAAACTAATTGGGCCAATGAAACTTATGCAGCCATGTTTTGCTAGCTGGGATTCGGGGATATTCAGTCTACAACAAATATCCTCGGGTATTTTCGTGGGCCACTGGTCTTCGGGGGCCCTAGTCACGTGATTATAGTACCTATTGGTTAATCCGCCACTACGTTTCATATTATATAATGTCATCCGGTTTAAACGTTTTCCAGAAGAAGGAGACGCAACAGTAATTCACGAAGAAGTCATCAAAACCGCAAACAATGTAACGCAAATCATTACAAGACATGTATCCGTGACAGAAGGATTGAAAGAAGCCAAATTTGCAGAAGCTCAGAAAGCGTGTAAGTTGTTTCTTGGAATATACAGTACCAGTGTCGGCTAATATAAGTAACGACCTCTTATGTAACGTTGGGCTGGCGTGTGCATCGTGTGGTGATAAACGTGTTTTGTCTGACCTGGCATAGCAAAGTGGGCATTAAGTCGCAAAGTTGTGAAATTACGTTTTGAGACTATTTGGATTCCACAGCTCATAAGCATCGCAATATCACTCAATTTGTTGAAATATCCTCAGAAGGTTTTGATTTGTTGCACAAATTGTAAAATAACTTTTTTTTTAAAGCGACGTTTTGAGGAATTAGGTCACTTGGACTCAAGTCTTACGTTTTTTTTTTTATATGTGGGTTTGTAAATGTATTTCATTATTTTGGGTTTATTTGTTGAGGAATTTAAACTGGCTATTGAAGGGTGAAGCTGTAAGGTGTGCATTTCTGTAAAGATAACAAAGGTAATGGGACATGACCTAGACGTATATTTTGCTCGTGTGTATAATGGGTCCGTGTGACTTAACACCCGGTTTGCTGCGTGGCACGTCACATTTTGCCTTAGAAATTCCTTCTCTGTAAGTTACGCCGCCCGCATATCGGGTTCGTTGGCAAATGTGTAGTACGTTAGCCGGTTTAACGTACGAGTGTATATCTCCGCTAACAAGGAGGAGTATAGTAAACAAAAGAAATTAACTAAACATTATGGTAGAAGATATTGACCCTCACATAATAGGTATAACCGAATCATGGTCATCCACCGATATATCAGATGCCGAATTGGAACTGACAGGATATGTAATGTTTAGAAAAGATAGAATAGGATGAAGGGGAGGTGGAGTTATTTTATATATTAAAGAATCTATCCAGGCTTATGAAATAAAAAAGAGAAGCAGATTGCGAAGAAGCTGTTTGGTGTAACATAGTTACAGGAAACTCAACGTTAACGGTTGGATTAGTTTATCGAAGTCCAAACATAAGCATAGAAGAGCATGAAAAAATACAAAACGCTATAAGGGAAGTGAGCAAACGGGACTGCGTTATTATGGGGGATTTTAACCACGGGCATATACAATGGAAATCTCTACAGAGTATGGGTAGTGAGGACCACAAGTTTTTAGTTTTAGTACAAGATAGTTTCCTTTCTCAACATGTGCTAGAACCAACCAGGGGATAGAATGTGTTAGACATAGTTTTGTCCTCACAGAATGAATTAGTTGACAATGTCAGGATATATGAGCCACTGGGGAGTAGTGATCACAACCAGATACATTTTACCATCATAAGGAAATATTTAGTAAAGATAGACTGGAATAACACACTGAAGAATAAGACAGCAACAGAATGCTGGAATATCTTAAAGAGTGAAATTGAATGCATCATCGTCAAATTTGTTCCCTTAAAAAACACGGGAAACGGTCCAAAAAGAAACACTTATCGAAAGAAGCCATTAGAAAAACTAAGTATAAATAAATGATGTGGAAGTCATATGGACGTACTGGAAATGACGAAGATTACCAAATTTATAAAGAAGCACTAAACCAAGCTACAGCTGAAATTAGAAATTCAAAGAGAAGCTATGAACATAAATTAGCTTGTAATATAAAACAGAAAGTTCAGGATAAAGTCGGTCCTCTAGAAGATAATGCTGGAAATATAATATCAGAGGGATTCTTAATGGCAGAAGACCTGAATGTATATTTTAGTCCAGTGTTTACCAGAGAAGACACAAGTTCACTGCCAGTACCAGAGGCTAAGTTCAAGGGGGCAGAATCAGACTATTTAAGACAGTTAATTGTAACCCCAGAAATGGTAGCTAGGAAAATTAGGGCTATGAAGGATAATAAATCACCTGGGGTGGATGGTATTCCACCCAAACTACTATTGGAAATTGTAGAACAAATTAGCATACCGCTTGCAACAGTTTTCAACTTGTCATTAGAAGAGGGAGTAGTTCCTTTAGAATGGAAAGAAGCAAACATTACACCGTTATTTAAAAAAGGTTCGAGAAACAAATTATAGACCAATTAGTTTAACATCGGTGATTTGTAAATTATTAGAAAGACTAATTAAAGATCACATGGTGGATTTTCTTGTTAAACATAACTTGATAAACCCATCTCAACATGGGTTTTTAAAAGCGAGGTCATGCTTAACAAATATGTTATGTTTTTTGGAAGATATCACTAAGTGGGTAGATGATGGATTACCAGTAGGTATCATCTACTTAGATTTTCAAAAAGCTTTCGACAAAGTGCCACATAAAAGATTACTGCTTAAACTAAAGGCCCATGGCATATGAAATGGTATAATGAACTGGATAGAAAAATGGCTAATTGACAGAAGACAACGGGTAGTTGTTAATGGGGAGGCTTCAAACTGGAAATCAGTTTTGAGTGGGGTTCCACAGGGATCAGTACTAGGACCTATATTATTCTTAATATATATAAACGATTTGGAAGATGATATAGCTAGCAAGGTGTTAAAATTTGCAGATGATACAAAAGTGTTTAGAAGGATTAAAAGTGATGGAGATAGACAGCATTTACAAGATGATCTTGACAAGTTGATAAAATAGTCTGAAAAGTGGCAAATGTTGTTCAATTTTGGGAAATGTAAATGCCTTCACACAGGACATGGGAACGAATATGTAGAATATACAATGGGGGGAACTGTACTAAGTACTACTGTAAAAGAAAAAGAGAGGCCATACCGCGAGAAGGACATAGATATGCTAAAAAGAGTACAGAGGAGAGCGACTAAAATGATACCAAAACTGAGGGATCGTAGTATGAAAAACGCCTAAAAGAATGTGGTTTAACAACACTAGAGACCAGGAGATTGAGAGGAGATTAGATAGAAGTGTTTAAAATATTGAATGGTTATGAAAATATTGATAGAATTTTTTTTTTTTTTCAGTTAAGAAAGATAGACTGGGCTGGATATATATAGATAAAAGGGTTGGACTCTCGATAAGCCAAAGGGCTTCCTTGTCCACCTGCCATCTAGAGTTAATTATCTGGATGGCAATCTTGTTAAATCTTGTTAAATCTAGTTAAACATAATGGAGATACAACTTATGTTCTTCGTTAGATCGTGTTATTTGCGTGAAGGTATAATATACAAAAACGTGTAGAGGCGGAACAAGTTTACAAATTTATCGCCGATGCATGCGGCTTAATTGAAAACCTACCAATTTGCCATATGTTGATACTTACAGATTGGGGATGTTTGCAAACTATCCGGTAGTTCATTGTTACACGAACTTCTCATAATTTTTTAATTGACCCCCGCCTTCCAGATTAATGAGTGTGTGAACAGATGTCAGAATGAATGAATGAATGATATTTTATTTGAACAGTATATATTCACACGTACGTGTTATGATAATGTGCAAGTATATACGTGCATGCATACATACATACATGTAAACGAATCCGTATATGCATGACATGGCTTAAAGCATATATGTATAAATATTATACATATATATGATATAGCAGTTGGAAAATATAATACTAATATGCAAAATACATAATAAAATAAAATTTGATAGATTTATACCTGCAAATAAATTATTTAAATATGAAGGCTTTCAGGGCAAAACGAGATATATCCATTTTGTTCGTTTTGAGAAAATGTCATTTTTGTGCTTCATCCTCAAAGATTAAATAACAACTTGTAAATTAAGTTGATATATATTTAGAATCCATAATCATACAGAATGGTGGCAGACTCTGAAATATTTGTTGCAAATTTGTTACGCAAAATGTGATGTTAAATTATTTTGTTATCAAAACGCTGTGTATTCAGACAGCGCGCGCCCTCACTCAGCGCAGCTGCACGTGTGGCCCGGCAGTGCTGATTGGCTGAACACGGATATATCGCATTTTGAAAAAAGACGGATGGCGCTAATCGCGTTTTGAAAAAAATGCACTTTTGTTCATGTCGTTTCGTGGGGATTTATTGCGTCTTTGTATAAATTAGACAGTATCCTAGCTCAACATGTGTTTAAACAAACGTTTAGTTCGGGAGACTCCCATAAAGGCATTAAACGACTGCTATCATGGGAACCACATACTTATAGTAACGATTACTGTTCACTAATAAAAGCCAGTCTGACTAATAAATTTAGGAAATCATATTATGTATATTATACAAAATAAATGTATAGTACGTATGACGTTACACGTAATACATACACATATACATTGACCCTCTTCTCTCAGTTATACATCCTCTTGCAGCAAAGACGTTTTACATGTGGGCATTTTTTTAGGCAAGAAACTCGTCCGTACCCTCCCTCCTTCCTGTCTCCTTTCCACAACCAACATCACCATGTTTGAAGAGTATGTAGACAATGTTGTTGTTCCTCACGTCATGAAGCACTTTGGTAGCTAACTCCAACAGTATTGTAATTGTCTGGGACACGTACCTCCCCAGCAGCTTTAAATAATCCACAAGAGAGTAGAGTGGTAATGAGACTCAGAAGAAGGTAACCTTGGACAACAGGTACTTCAAATAAACTGGATATACCTCCATATCGATGTCACCAAGAAACATTATTTATTTGCACTTCTGATAAAAACGTTTTCTTACCCAAAGTATTTTGATCTGGTTGAGGCGTTCGTCTAACGTCTCACGTTGGCTAATAATTGCACTTCTCTCAACCAAATCTACACTATCCAGATTGAAAGGAAGTGTTTGCGACATCAGGCACCTCAGTGCAACTACGATATGCTACAGTATGACTCCGAGGAAGCTGGCTCACAACTGCTGGTCCATGTGCAGAATGTTTTGGAAAGAGGACCAACACCATTTTTGATAGGCACTGTGGAAAAGGTTGTCCTAATAATTAAGATGTATGAGCTAGTCACATTTTCCTTCAGCTGCAAACACTTGGATAGCCTTTGGGACATTCAATAACTTTCATCATAAAGGGAACTGTATATGTCACGCTCTTCGAAAAATTCGGTGTCCTTGTTACTTTCCACGGTTTAACAGAGTTACAATATGACGTTTGCGTTGTCCGTCAATGGGTGGGAGACAACATGGGACATTTAGAATGCATACCCAGAAGTGACCGAAGCATTAGTTTACATGGCACTGAATCCATACATCCATTTGGATCTGGATTCGTAACAATTCAACTCATGGAAAGCTTCACGGTTGTACTCTGCGACTAGAGTAGTAACATGGTCTCCGTTATCGAGGCAATAAGAAAGTTAGACCCCCAAAAAAAAATTCTTACTCCGAACAAAATGTTAAAGTGGCAAAGTGAAGTAGAGGAAAGTGTTTGGCGACGTTACCCGGATTGTGTCCATGTGCAATGGAGAAATGTAGTAAAACGGCAGATTTTGTTTGATGGGGCTGAACAATTATGGACCCCCCAAAATAATTGCTAATTGCGATCATGACGGTTATGCTACCAACCTAAGGAAGATGTGGAACAAAGTTTTGTGTTTTTATTAGATCTGTCCCCACATCTAAAACATATGTCGCTAAGGTACCTGTTTTGTGTGTATGTTACATTGTATTGTTTGTATATGATATATTGTATTGTTTGTACGTGTTACATTATATATTGTTTGTATATAATAATAATAATAAATAACTTCTTAAGCGCCAATATCCTCAGACAATCCGAACTCAGTGACGCACCAAAACCAAAGGATTAAGCATTCTCGTACTCGTGTGCTAGGCGACATTCGTCAACAAATGGATGGATGTGCTAGGAAGCTAGGGAGGATAGGCGATATTGAAAAGATAGGTTTTGAGGTGACGACGAAATGTAACAATATTTTCTGCTAATTTAACATTAGCGGGAAGCGAATTCCTTATAGTTGGCGCGACAACTGAAAAAGCTCGAGTTCCAGCCTTTGTCTTAACTCTAGGAACATATATAATATGTTATATTGTGTTGTTTGTACGTGTTATATTGTATTGTTTGTATGTTATATTGTATTGTTTGTACGTGTTACATTGTATTGTTTGTATGTTATATTGTATTCTTTGTACGTGTTATATTGTATTGTTTGTATGTGTTATATTGTATTGTTTGTATATGTTATATTGCATTGTTTGTGCGTTTTATAATTTTTATTGTAATGTTTGTATATGTTACACTGTGTTGTTGGTATATGTTAGATTGTATTGTTTGCATGTGTTCGATTGTATTGTTTGTATATGTTACGTTGTAGTAAATATTGTTTGTATGTGTGTAGCAACGGAGGACGGGGCCATTTCCACGCTGCTGTACGTCACCGTGGCGTTCGGGGTCCTCCTTGCTGCCGCCTTCGCCATATTCTACCTCAAACGTGAGTGGCGCACCTGCCTTATAGTTTCGGATGTGAAGAATAAGATTGATACGTACAGGTATTAGGAATTACACAACCACGCTCGCACGAACGCAAGCATACACGCACTCACACACACGCACACGCAAGCACAAACATTCGCTTTGGGTTGTAATAATTGTTCCAATAATCCTATTAATTGTATGTAAGTGTGTATCTGTGTATGTGTGTGTATGTGTGTATACGCGTATGTGTGTGTGTGTGTGTGTGTGTGTGTTGGTGAGTGTGTGTCTGTCTGTATGTATGAACGTATGTATGCATGTATGTATATATGTATGTATGTATGTGTGTATATGTATATGCATGCATGTGTGTATGTGGGTATGTGTGTATGTGTGTGTGTGTGTGTGTGTGTATGTGTGTGGGTGTGTGTGTATGTGTGTATGTGGGTGTGTGGGTATGTGTATGTGTGTGTGTGTGTGTGTGTGTGTGTGTGTGTGTGTGTGGGTGTGTTGGGAGAATCCTTTCTTGTGCAAGTATATACGTGCATGCATACATACATACATGTAAACGAATCCGTATATGCATGACATGGCTTAAAGCATATATGTATAAATATTATACATATATATGATATAGCAGTTGGAAAATATAATACTAATATGCAAAATACATAATAAAATAAAATTTGATAGATTTATACCTGCAAATAAATTATTTAAATATGAAGGCTTTCAGGGCAAAACGAGATATATCCATTTTGTTCGTTTTGAGAAAATGTCACTTTTGTGCTTCATCCTCAAAGATTAAATAACAACTTGTAAATTAAGTTGATATATATTTAGAATCCATAATCATACAGAATGGTGGCAGACTCTGAAATATTTGTTGCAAATTTGTTACGCAAAATGTGATGTTAAATTATTTTGTTATCAAAACGCTGTGTATTCAGACAGCGCGCGCCCTCACTCAGCGCAGCTGCACGTGTGGCCCGGCAGTGCTGATTGGCTGAACACGGATATATCGCATTTTGAAAAAAGACGGATGGCGCTAATCGCGTTTTGAAAAAAATGCACTTTTGTTCATGTCGTTTCGTGGGGATTTATTGCGTCTTTGTATAAATTAGACAGTATCCTAGCTCAACATGTGTTTAAACAAACGTTTAGTTCGGGTTTGGACGACATTTTGAAAATGGCGTTTATCGCATTTTGCCCTGAAACACTTCATATGTAAACTATAATAACAGAGCAATGAAAACAGTAATATCTGATAATATACCAATATAAGATAAGTTAAATAAGTGCAGTTTCCAAATTTATGTACGGCACTACAAGAGACAACTGATGTGTCAATATTGTTCTATAACAACTGATGATAAATACTGTAATGTAAGGTAAAGAGGTACACACACATTAGCAGCAAAGGTGAATAGTAATACATGTTGATAATAAATATAATTAATATACCTTAACAGGTATGAATATATCGACCTCCAAGAACACAAACAATGACCAGCCTAAATGTTTCTTATAAATGTTTTTTTTAATGGAAACGAAACGAAGGGCACACTCTCGCAGTTGCGTTATTACCGAGTAGAAGTTGAAACAGATACGTATGTTTCGCTACAGAGCACGTTGACCGGAAGAAAGAGCGATACTTCAACAAGCCCGATCCCCCTAAAGAAGTCCTGTCGGAGAACGACGCCCCCGAAGTGGTGATGACTGAAGTCGACGAGTAGTCACCAGGTGGCGACACCTGATGTTGAAGATAGCCGCCAGGCGGCGCCACAACATGTTCGGGTCAATGCGAATTCGCGTTTATTCTAAGCAACGATTTTGGAAACCACCTCGTTACAGTGAACACGTTTTACCAGTTTGGGAATTTTGTTTTTGTGAAGCGATAATGTTCACCTGTGCACAAGATCGTCTGTGTCATCATCTGCTTGTATCAGACCGGGACACATCTGATTCCAGTCAACGTTCATCGATTTGTCGCGGGCGCACCATTTTGTTTTGATTTGTTGTTCACGTTCGAGGTGGATGAATGCGCGAGAAAATAGAACAACTTAGACCACATAAATAAAGTGTGCGTCGAACAGCCGAAAGATAGGTCGGTAGTAACGTTAACAATACAACAAGTATATAGGCCTATCAAAAAAGCGCGGAAAGGGTGGTATTTCCCGTTCGAATGCGACAGCGAAAAAACGTCAACACACAGTATCTCCGATGTGCGTGAGGCTCTTAAAACGCTGTGCCACAATACTCCACCAGATGACGCTGTTGTGGTCTTACGAGTTACTTTGTTCGACTAGTTGCGTCACCAATACTAGCTTCTGCCTCCGTATATACATTCCTGCTCATATCGCTACTATTCATACGGGATTAGCGCCAATAGCGCCATTTAATATCGACGTGTTATTACGTTGAATGGAAATTGTATCGTCGATAATGTTACCATTTTATCAGTGGTCTGTTTACACTGACGCTAACTGATTACCTGGTTAACATATATGCATTATGTATTAATTGCACATGTCCATTTACCTCATCTTACCACGCTATTTGCGGTTGCTGATAATAATTTCCCGTGTTAAAATGGGAGCCACAACAAGGCTCTAGGCGGGCAATTCACACACAGACTGATGTACAAACTTGCATCATTGCTGGAAAATAAATTTATTTTCCTTGAAAACGTTGTGAGTAGTGAGTAGAGATCGTAGATAGTAAATTAATGTATACATGCATGACATATTGTGACGGCTGACATATTGTAACACGCCCCTGATGATTGACCAATTACCATCGATCTTTCAGTTGGTATCGGCTTTGTGATGCCTGTCGGTGTCCCAGTTTTGCTCTAAAGTATACGAATATGTCAGCTCATATATTGGTTTATCGAATTCCCTTCGATCCATCACAATACGTCGCACACTGATGGGTCTGCTGTACCGGCTATGCATATGGACATGTCACAATATGCATTTATACAGTTATCATCACTGACAGTGACACAGTCATCTGCGAAAAATAATTAAGCAATGCATTTGACTCAAGCGACGTCATGAATATACTAATACTAAGCACTGTAGTTTTGTGGACGTCGTTATTCTACGAGATCACCATTTCTAGTGATCTCGCTGGATTGGCTTAAAAGACGTCTCCACATGAGACACCACGCACATTCTTTTTTAAGAAACCTTATTTTGCGTAGTTATCGGTATCGGCAAAGAATCGCATAGTAGACTGGGATGGGGCCGATTTTATAGACGGGGCTTCGGACTGGAGAACAAGATTCATCAAAGAAAAGGGATGGATAAGGAAATCCAAGGACAACATAAATCGAAACGAGAGCAGTGACCGACTCTTATATTTCTACGACGATCTCCCGAAGAGCCATCAAGGCGCTGTCGGGGAGCCCGTACCATTGAGTGACAGAAGTGCGTAGAATGACCACCGTGTCGGCTCTCTAGACTTGTGGAAGTTGTCAGACGATGTTAGCTGATAGTGATCGAAATGTCACAGCAAATAAGGTAAATTGACTGCGAAATAAGCCCAAAAAAACGATTTGAATCATCCAGTCAGACGAATCTATTCACATAAACTAATTTCATATTCAAAAATCAAATCAACTTTATTCATACACCACGTATCTTTACAAAGCAGATTCAGGGGTGTTTACAAACTAAAACATGTACGAATACATTACGTTGTCGTTATAATATTATACTACATGTGTTACATATGCTAACACAACTACACATTTCGATTATTATGTGGGCCATATACAACATTAAGATGTACATGTATGTATTTAAAAGAAAAAACAGTAAATTACAAAAAAAACTTATTAAAGAGAGAGGTTTCAGGTCTCTCCTAAAACGTCCAGAGTCACGTTCGCTTCTTAGCTCTAATGGAAGTGAGTTCCAGAAGGTGGGACCTGCACATGAAAATGCGCGTCGGCCGTACCGTTCCAGGTTAACTCTAGGAACAACCATGAGAAACTGGTCGGCCGAGCGAATAGTACTACAGGGAAAAGATGCAACACATTTCAAACAAACTATATAACAGGTATTTCCTTTTTAAAGCATATATTCGATGTTGAATGTACCTACCTGGTTTATTTTGGGTTTTTTCAAGAACAAAATCATAAATCATGAACTTTATTTAAAAGTTCATGTATTTTTGTTGAAGGACATCTACACAAGTGCTATGTTATGCACCGCTACCAACAACTAATACATTTATGTTATGGAAATAAGAAGGATGACCGACCTGAGGAAAGAGCATAGGATACAGTGAAACTTAACTGGAAGACTGGTGAAAATCCGGATGAGATTGACAGGCCACTTGGCAAGGATGGATGCAGGGAAACTAGTACAGAGAGTAGAGGCGGAACTACACCAAGAACGCAGGAAAAGGGGAACGCAACAGCTGAAGTTGGAATACTGCGTGAGGGGCGATATGAGAAGATCGGTGGAAGATGGAACACGGAGAGAATGGGCTGCTGATAGAAAACTGTGGAAAGAAAGTGCAATTTTTTAATGCCTCACCCATGCACAGCAGGAAAAGGGGTGGAACAACAAGAATAATCTAATATGACACAATCGGGCATGTTATAAACATGCAATAGAGCACTTGCAAGTATCAGAACGGGAAGAAAGCCACATGGCGTAAAGAAACAACAATAAATGAAATTATATTTGACCTTCTGATTGACCTGCAGCGCACAACAACGTCCATACGAGACACCTGAGTCACAGACTGAGCGCACAACAACCTCCAAACGAGACACCTGAGTCACAGACTGAGCACACAACAACCTCCATATGAGACACCCGAGTCACAGACTGAGCGCACAACAACATCCATACGAGAAACCCGAGTCACAGACTGAGCGCACAACAACCTCCATACGAGAAACCCGAGTCACAGACTGAGCGCACAACAACCTCCATACGAGAAACCCGAATCACAGACTGAGCGCACAACAACCTCCATACGAGAAACCCGAGTCACAGACTGAGCGCACAACAACCTCCATACGAGAAACCCGAGTCACAGACTGAGCACACAACAACCTCCATACGAGAAACCCGAGTCACAGACTGAGCGCACAACAACCTCCATACGAGAAACCCGAGTCACAGACTGAGCGCACAACAACATCCATACGAGAAACCCGAGTCACCGACTGAGCACACGACAACCTCCATACGAGAAACCCGAGTCACAGACTGAGCGCACAACAACATCCATACTAGAAACCCGAGTCACAGACTGAGAGCACAACAACCTCCATGCGAGACATCCCAGTCACAGACTGAGCACACAACAACCTCCATGCGAGACACCCGAGTCACAGACTGAGCGCACAACAACCTCCATACGAGACACCCGAGTCACAGACTGAGCGCACAACAACATCCCTACTAGAAACCCGTGTCACAGACTGAGAGCACAACAACCTCCATGCGAGACACCCGAGTCACAGACTGAGTGTAAGTAAAACTGTCTAATAATAATTATTGTTTTGATATATTTACGATTTATCACTTATTTCAATTATGATATATTTAACTACAAAGTATAAATGTGATTATAAAATATCTAGGTAGATTTTTTGGTTTTGATGAGTATCACTTTTAAACGATATAAGACATCCCCTAAATCATTTCTAGTACACAAAGTATACGCCCATAATATCTTCAGTATTGAAGCACCTGCCTGTTTCAATAGGCAGATGTGTATTGCCAAGTCTGAAATGTGTAAAAGGTTAATTTTTTATATATCCGTAAAATGTTAACATATGGGTCAAACACAAATGTTTCTTTAAATAATATATAGATAATACTTTTATCATTATGAAATACAGTTGTCTCGATATACGTCAATGTGTCGCTAGGGATTGTTGTTCGGTCGCCATCACTCGGAAACGTCACTTCCGGTCTTGGCATGAACTGTCATGTCTTGATTGGAAGTAGGACGTGTAGCAATTTCGGCGACATTAAGTTACAGGTAATTAAATTCCGCCAGAATAGTAATATCAATTTCGATGCTAGTAAAATGGCAATGGCGTCTCTCACACAATGTTAATATTGCGACAGAAAGCACTCGTGACTACGTACAACCGACACATTCCGCACCTCCGTAAGAATCGGCGCGTGCGTGCGTGCGTGCGTGTGTGTGTGTGTGTGTGTGAGTGTGTGGGTGTATGCGTGTCTGCGTGTCTGCGTGTCTGCGTGTCTGCGTGTCTGCGTGTCTGCGTATGTGCGCGGGCGCGCGCGTGCGTGCGTACATGCATTCATTCCTGCATTTGTGCGTGCGTACATATAGACGACGTTGTTTAGGCAGTTCGTTTGTAGATTTGTTGTTTCCGGTGTTGTAGTTTTAGTCGATGTTGTTTTAGATGATGTGGCATTGTCTGCCTCCGCATCATCTCCCTGTCTTCATGCTGTTGGTCTCCTTCACTCTGCCGACAGTCAGCGGTCTGTATCATAATCATGTCAATTGTTTAGTCTAGCATCAACGTCTGAAATGATACTAATTATTTATCTTCTGGTTGCCTTTCTTTGTAAGGAATTTTGCCCGCCACACGCCCCCCGGTTTTCAGTTGGAGCCTCAACACATTCTTTGTCTCTCTCTCTCTCTCTCTCTCTCTCTCTCTCTCTCTCTCTCTCTCTCTCTCTCTCTCTCTCTCTCTCTCTCTCTCTCTCTCTCTCTCTACCTGGTACGTGGGTTTGCATTCTATCTCTCCATCTCACTGCCACCCTCTCCGTCCTTTCCTCTCACTCCATTCCTCCCTCACTCCCGTCTGGTCACAGAAGATCCTACTCGCGTTACCATGCGCCTCCGTTCTTGTCTATCGGTTTGCACTTGGTTAAGACGGTCTGCGGCGTGTTTTCTTACAGAACCCGACGAGTGCAAATCTAACACGTGTCTCCACGACGGCGTTGAATTTGACCCATGAATGTTTGTTCTTGTATATGTATACTAATCGATTAAATATATCATAATATATTTACTACTACATCATCAACCAAAAGAGCAGTAGAGCACTGTTGTCATGCTTAATTAATTATTGTAGTTCCAGTCGATATATATAGCATTGGTTTTTATGGTAGTAAATGCAACGATTGTGCTACACGTGTTTAGCAGATTACTCGTGCGCTAGTAATCCGTGCCAACATAACGCTGTCTGTATAACGAACGAGGCAGGAGACTATCGCTGTTCGTGCGATAATGGATACACAGGAACATCTTGCGAGACCGGTAAGTGAAACACACACACGTGCACACTCAAGCACGCACTACACATACGCGCGCGCACACACACACACACACATACACACACACACACACACACACACACACACACACACACACACACACACACACACACACACACACACACACACACACACACACACACACAAATACACATACATACACACATGCATACTTGCAAACATACATACGTACACACGTACACACGTACATACGTACGTACATACATACGTACATACATACATACATACACATACACAAACACATAGACAAATAACGTTAGTAAATGAATTAATATAATACTATGCTTTGGGCGCAATCTTGTCGTATCACCGCCCGTGTATTCATTAGCTTTCTTTGACCATTGTTTTCTGACCCACCAATTGGCGCGCATTTTATAGGGAGTTTAACAAGATTTAGCAAGATTTAACAAGATTGCCACCCAGAGAATTAACTCTAGGTGGCAGGTGGACAAGGAAGCCCTTTGGCTTATGGAGAGTCCAACCCTTTTATCTATGTGTATCCCGTCCGTCTGAGGTATGTGTCGATTTATTTTTAAACATTCACGCTACTAGCACCCACACAATCAGCAGATAATCTGTTCCATTCATTTACAGTCCTTTGTGAAAACGAAAACTTTCTTATATCTAATCTACTCTAGTCCTTTGCTTAATGTAGCTTCATGTCCTCTAGTCCTTCTATCTTTCTTAACTGAAAAAAAATTTCTATCAATATTTTCATAACCATTCAATATTTTAAACACTTCTTTCTGATCTCCTCTCAATCTCCTGGTCTCTAATGTTGTTAAACCGCATTTTTTAGTATTTCGTAACTAAGATCCCTCAGTTTTGGTATCATTTTAGTTGCTCTCCTCTGAACTCTTTCTAGCATATCTATGTCCTTCCTACGATATGGCCTCCACGCTTGAATACAATATTCTAAATGAGGCCTAACTATTGTTTTGTACAGCGGTATTATTAGCTCTTTTTTCTTATACGCTATGTTTCGCCTAATTACTCCAAGGATTTGATTTCCCTTTGAAGCTGCAAATCCGCACTGCTCTGAAACCTTCATATCAGCACTAATGGTTAACCCTAAGTCCTTTTCTTTTACAGTAGTACTTAGTACAGTACCCTCCTATTGTATATTCTACCTCTTCATTCCCATGTCCTGTATAGAGGCATTTACATTTCCCAAAATTTAACAACATTTGCCACTTTTCAGACCATTTGATCAACCTGTCAAGATCATCTTGTAAATGATGTCACTCTCCATCATTTTTAGTCCTTCTAAACACTTTTGTATCATCCGCAAATTTCAAAACCTTGCTTGTTATTTCATCATCCAAATCGTTGATATATATTAAGAATAATATAAGTCCTAGTGCTGATCCCTGTGGTACCCCACTCAATACCGATTTCCAGTTTGACGCCTCCCCATCAACTACTACACGTTGTCTTCTGTCAATCAGCAATTTTTCTATCCAGTTCATTATACCATTTCCTATGCCATGGGCCTTTAGTTTAAGCAGTAATCTTTGATGTGGTACTTTGTTGAAAGCTTTTTGAAAATCTAAGTAGACGATATTTACTGGTGATCCCTCATCTACCCACGTAGTGATGTCTTCCAAAAAACATAACATATTTGTTAAGCATGACCTCACTGATGTTAAACTCATTGGTCTATAGTTCTCTGACTTGTTTCTCGAATCTTTTTTAAATAACGGTATAACGTTTGCCTCTTTCCATTCTAAAGGAACCACTCCCTCTTCTAATGACAAATTGAAAACTGTTGCAAGCGGTACGCTAATTTGTTCTACAATTTCAAATAGTAGTTTGGGCGGAATCCCATCCACTCCAGGTGATTTATTATCCTTCATAGCCCTTATTTTCTTAGCTACCATTTCCGGGGTTACAATTAATTGTCCTAAATAGTCTGAATCTGCCCCCTTGAACTTAGCCTCTGGTACTGGAAGTGAACTAATATATTATCTGGTAAACACTGAACAAAAGTACACATTCAGGTCTTCTGCCATTAAGAATCCCTCTGATATTATATTTCCAGCACTGTCTTCTAGAGAACCGACCTTATTTTGAACTTTCTGTTTGCTTCGAACATACGCATAAAAACTCTTGTTGTCATGTTTTATATTACTAGCTAATTGTTGTTCATAGCTTCTCTTTGAATGTCTAATTTCAGCTGTAGCTTGGTTAAGTGCTTCTTTATAACTGTTGTAGTCTTCATCATTTCCAGTACATTTATATGACTTCTACATCATTTGTTTATACTTAATTTTTCTAATGGCTTCTTTTGATAAGTGTTTCTTTTTGGATCTTTTCCCTTGTTTTTTGAAGGGTACAGATTTATTGACTATGCACTTAATTTCACTCTTTAATATATTCCAGCATTCTGTTGCTGTCTTATTTTTCAGTGTGTTATTCCAGTCTATCTTTGCTAAATAGTTCCTCATGTCCTTATACCTTCCTTTGTGGAAATTTCTCCTATACTGCTTTTTACTATTCCTTTCTGATTATACTTTGATGGTAAAATGTATCTGGTTGTGATCGCTACTCCCCAGTGGCTCACATATCTTGACATTGTCAACTAATTCATTTTGTGAGGACAAAACTATGTGTATAACACATTCTCACCCCTGGTTGGTTCTAGCACATGTTGAGAAAGGAAAGTATCTTGAACTAAAACTAAAAACTTGTAGTCCTCACTCCCCATACTCTGAAGAGATTTCCATTGAATATGCCCGTGGTTAAAATCCCCCATAATAATACAGTCCCGTTTGCTTACTTCCCTTATAGCGTTTTGTATTTTTTCATTCTCTTCTATGCTTATGTTTGGACTTCGATAAACTAACCCAACTGTTAACGTTGAATTTCCTGTAACTATGTTACACCAAACAGCTTCTTCGCAATCTGCTTCTCTTTCTAATTTTATTTCATAAGCCTGAATAGATTATTTAATATATAAAATAACTCCACCTCCCTTTCTTCCTATTCTATCTTTTCTAAACATTACATATCCTGTCAGTCCCAATTCATCATCTGATATATCGGTGGTGGTCCAGGATTCGGTTATACCTATTATATGAGGGTCAATATCTTCTACCATAATGTTTAGTTAATTTCTTTTGTTTACTATACTCCTTGCATTTAAACAAACACATTGCACAGTTGTGCATCATTAATTAATTATGTGAACTGCACAAATGGTTTATATTGAATGGCACTGTTAGCAGACATTTCATGGTCAGCTGGAATGAGAATTAGTTAATCTACATTAGTTGATCAGCATTAGATGTGAAAACTGTCTTAGAATTCGGCTAACCGAATTAGGATGCGGATCAAACCAATGTGAACGCTCCGTTTGGTTTGATTCGGCGATGCTGTGTGGCAGAGTGCTGTAGTCTCGCGCACAGTATGACTTATGACCCGCACACCACGTCCTGTGATGCACTAATTCGGTTGTCGCTTTGATCCAGTCTAACTTTGTGTATGTGAACGGAGCCGAATTAGTTGATCCTTGTTGTAATTCGGCTGAAAACTAAATGTGGACAGGGCCTAAGACGACAAATACGTCATGGTGATAACTGCTTGGTTTGTTTATCGAGTGTAAGGTAGTTATGAAAATAACCAGTGTGAACATGCTTAAAATTAAAGCAATCTTGAGAAACTCATCATTAGGACGGGTTACACATAACGATAACCGACACACCAATGGCGTCCTTGTTCATTTGTTGTGTGAGTTTTGCTGTGGATGACAATCATATCTGGGGGGGGGGGTCAAGTACATTTAATAAAGTACAATTCCAAGTGCAAGTACATTAGGTCGAAATACTCTTACTTGGTTACATACACTTATCACCAAGTACAATTCCGTATACAAGTAGGGGAGGCTGGGGCAAAGTGAACCACAGGTCTTCTGGTGTGTCACTGCACTGGTAGACGTCTCCAGGTGACAGTTTTAACAAAGCATGGTTCTCTTTGCTTCCATCCTCCCCTATGTTAGGTGAAATACAAGTCCAAGTACATAGTATCACATAAAGACCAACAATAATAATATCATCCAGATGCCAAGTATTAACAACTTTAAAATATTAATTGTCCCTATAATAAAGAAGGGCATTCGATGTGAGTAACGGTAGAGGTGGATTATTTTGTTTCCTAAATACTCAAGTTATTTAGATGAGATGTACTTGATATTTTGGCGCGTATAATTGATCACTGAATAGGTAATGTGGTGCAGTGTTGTTGAATATCGCTGAATTAATTGACTGTGTCATGTTGTCAGATATAGACGAGTGCGCGAGTAACCCTTGTTTCGAAGGGGGGACATGCGAGGACCTGCTGGCCAAGTTCCAGTGCAGCTGTGCCATTGGCTACATCGGCGAACACTGCGAGGGCGGTGAGGAATAATAATATGTGTGTGTGCGTGTGTGCGTGTGTGCGTGTGTGCGTACGTGCGTGCGAGTGTGTGTATATGTGTGTGTGCGTGCGTGCGTGCGTGTGTATATATATATATATATATATATATGTGTGTGTGTGTATGTGTGTGGTATGAACCTTTGTATATATATATATATATACAAAGGTTCATCCTCAGAGGCCTTCGACATTCGCAGCGGCGTCAAGCAGGGATGTGTGCTCGCCCCAACCCTGTTTGGGATCTTCTTCGCGCTGTTGCAGAGGCAGGCCTTTGGATCGTTAACTGAGGGAGTGTACTTGCATTCCAGATCAGATGGAAGACTGTTCAACATCTCTCGCCTGAAGGCAAAAACCAAAGTGCGCGTTGCACTCGTCCGTGAGATCCTTTTTGTAGACGATGCTGCACTGACCTTTCATACAGAGGAGCCTCATAGACCGTCTGTCAAGGGCATACCAGGAAATTAGCCTCACGATCAGCCTTAAAAAGACAAACGTGATGGGACAAGATGTTGTGGCTCCTCCTGTTATCACCATCAATAACTACAAACTGGAAGTTGTCCACCAGTTTGTGTACCTGGGGTCCGCCATCACTGACAACCTCTCGCTTGAGACTGAAGTCGGCAGGCGCATTGGTCGAGCCTCTACAACTCTGGCCGGACTGACCAAAAGAGTATGTGTGGTGCAACGAAAAACTGACTAAACACAAGAAAGTTGCTGTTTACAGGGCCTGCGTCCTAAGCACGCTCTTGTATGGCAGCGAGTCATGGACCCTCTACTCCAGTCAAGAGAAACGACTGAACTCCTTCAACATGCTTAGCCTGCGATGCATCTTTGGGATCTCGTGGAAGGACCGAGTCTCAAACGTAGCTGTCTTTGAACAGGCCCAAATTCCAAGCATGTTCACTCTGCTACGGCAACGGCGACTTCGCTGGCTTGGGCATGTTCACCGCATGGAGTATGGAAGGATTCCCAAAGATCTGCTCTACGGCGAGCTGGCCTCAGGCAGCAGACCCACCGGACGCCACCATCTCCATTTCAAGGACACTGGCAAGCGTGATCTGAAAGCGCTAGACATCGACACTCACAGGTTGGAAGAAATAGCTAAGGATCGGAGCCAGTGGAAGCCGGAGCTGAACAAAGGCCTTGCGAGGGGAAAGGAGAGGTTCCGACTATTTACAGGTCAGAGGAGAGCCCGGGGGAAAGGCAACCAGGTCTCTGCCCAGACTGAGACAGACTTCAAATGCAGCCAGTGCAACGGAGACTGTCACGCTATTCCAGAAACTGAGAAATCCCACAGGAGCGCACATCCATGATCTCTCGAGACGGACTGACCCCTGCATTATATATATATATATATATATATATATATATATTATATACCTATTATTTATTTATATCATACAACTGATCGTATTTTTTTCATTATGATAGCGCCTTCATTCAAAATAACGTTATATACTTACACTTGATAGAAATTCGGAGATGTTCGGAAAACACGTGCCAAAACGGTGGCACGTGCTATGCCGTGATAGGAGGCGACAAATGCAGATGTCAACCCGGGTACTCTGGCGACATCTGTGAGATAGGTATGTGTTCAAGCCAAACATCAATTCTTATAAGACATCATATTTTTATGACACAAATCCTCCGATTCATTGAACGTAGAAAGTGTAAACGTTTTACACATAATAACATTATCTAGCTCACACTAATGTTTAGTTTAACTTGTATTGTTGTCAGATTTGAACGAGTGTTCGAGTGAGCCATGCCAGCACGGAGCTGCCTGCACCGACCTGCCGGCGGCCTTCCGGTGCGCCTGCCCTAGCGGCTACACCGGCATCCAGTGTCAGACGGGTGAGTCTCGTTGCCTGCCCTCGGTTATGACGGAATTCTTACTGCTGACTTGCAATCCCGTAACCCGCCTGGGTTGTAGGGGCGCTGCACCAATAAACGTTGCATTAGTCGACTACAGTCTTGGAGCTTAGTGCTAGTGCTTAGGTTTCTAGCGAAGGTCTTTCCGGACCATTAATCAATGTTGTCTTTCCATCTCTTCCTCTGTCTTCCATGTCTTCTTTCCCCGGCACTGTTCCTTGAAGGATTATTTTTGAGAGCCCGTTTGATCTTGTCACCATCTCAGCTCTCGGGGAATCTCTGTAACAGCGCGTAGGAAGAATGCGTTGGTCAATGTTCGGCCACGTTTTGCGCATACCCGAGGACAGCCCATGCACAAGTGCAAGACCGTGTAGTTTGCCCTTGTCTGGTTAGACCGGTGTCGGGACCGAGTTGGCAGGCACACCACAAACTTACTAGACATGCAGAAACAGTGCATCACCATCATCATCAATGAAAATGTAGGCCCTACAATTTTGGCATTTCATTTTTGTATATATAATAACGGGTACGATCGAATACGACAACAGGATTCATAATTTAAAATAAAAAAGTTTTTTGTGTATGTTGAAAAACCATACAGACTGTGGGTGTAAATTTTATTAATGATAATACTTGGTGTATTGTTAACTGTCTCAACTATGTTGTGTCTAATGCATTTTTTTGGCAAATTCGTGTTTGAATCTGGACATATACAGATTATTTCTTTCACGTGTGCAGTGCTGATGAATATTATAGATGTGTATGTTTGGAAAAACATTGAAGTAGTAGGGTAAAAGATTGTTAATTAATTTATAGTACAATTTTAATTGTTGGATTTTATAAATGTCATCCAACTTTAGCAACTGAAGTCTTTTAAAAATAGGACTTGTGTGAGCATTATATTTACTTAAGGATATTATTCGTATTGTTTTTTTCTGTAATTTGAAAATTGGAAGTGCCTGATGACCCCATAAAAGTAAGCCATAATTAATATGAGGGAGAATAAGAGCATTGAACATAATATATAATGTATTAGGTGGTAAAAAATGTTTAAAAAATGTTTAAGTTTATTTAGTATGCCTATTGTTTTAGAGATTTTATTTGCTATTTTGTTTGTATGACTCTGCCAGTTTAAATGGTTATTTATTGTGATGCCTAAAAAATTGAAATCGTTTACACATTCAATGTGTGCCTCATCTATTTGTAACACAGGGTATTCTATTTTCTTTTGAGGCATATGAAAAATCATGAATTTAGTCTTTTTGGCATTTAGTGACAGTTTATTAGCTTTTAACCAATTACTAATCTTTGTTAGTTCTTTGTTAATATTTTCACTTCGCATTTGGCCTTCTGAATCATTAAACGTTTTTAGTGTATTAATAAGGGTGGTAACGTCAGCATATGTTATGAATTTAAAAAGGTCACTAGAAAGTGCTATATCATTTATATATATATAATAAATAAGAGCGGCCCTAAAATTGAACCTTGGGGGACACCAGTGTTGATTACTATTTCCTCAGACTTAACATTTTCAATTTCTAC
>CM034544.1:3721905-3724405 GCA_020002185.1 Paraescarpia echinospica | reverse complement strand
TGTTCACTGTATCAATAGTCGTGGTCATATTTCATCAGACTGTTCATTGTGTCAATAGTTGTGGTCACATTTAATCAGTTTGTTCATTGTGTCAATAGTTGTGGTCACATTTAATCAGTTTGTTCACTGTATCAATAGTTGTGGTCACATTTTATCAGTTTGTTCACTGTATCAAAAGTTCTGGTCACATTTAATCAGTTTGTTCATTGTATCAATAGTCGTGGTCACATTTCATCAGTTTGTTCACTGTATCAATAGTTGTGGTCACGTTTAATCTGTTTGTTCACAGTATCAATAGCTGTGGTCACATTTCATCAGTTTGTTCACTGTATCAATACTCGTGGTCACGTTTAATCAGTTTGTTCACTGTATCAATAGTTGTGGTCACATTTCATTAGATTGTTAACTGTATCAATAGTTGTGGTCACATTTCATCAGTTTGTTCACTGTATCAATAGTCGTGGTCACGTTTAATCAGTTTGTTCACTGTATCAATAGTCGTGGTCACATTTTATCAGTTTGTTCACTGTATCAATAGTTGTGGTCACATTTAATAAGTTTGTTCATTGAATCAATAGTCGTGGTCACATTTCATCAGTTTGTTCACTGTATCAATAATCGTGGTCACGTTTAATCAGTTTGTTCACTGTATCAATAGTTGTGGTCACATTTAATCAGTTTGTTCACTGTATCAATAGTCGTGGTCATATTTCACCAGTTTGTTCACTGTATCAATGGTCAATAGTCGGGGTCACATTTATTCAGTTTGTTCATTGTATCAATAGTCATGGTCACATTTCATCAGTTTGTTCACTGTATCAATAGTTGTGGTCACATTTCATCAGATTGTTCACTGTATCAATAGTCGTGGTCATATTTCATCAGACTGTTCATTGTATCAATAGTTGTGATCACATTTAATCAGTTTGTTCACTGTATCAATAGTTGTGGTCACATTGCATCAGTTTGTTCACTGTATCAATAGTTGTGGTCACATTTAATCAGTTTGTTCACTGTATCAATAGTCGTGGTCACATTTCATCAGTTTGTTCACTGTATCAATGGTCAATAGTCGTGATCACATTTATTCAGTTTGTTCACTGTATCGATAGTCATGGTCACATTTAATCATTCTGTTCACTGTATCACGGAAGGGGTAACACATAACATTACGATCGTCTCCGCATGCAATGAAAACATATTATTCATTATACCAAATCAAAGTAAATAAACGTAGAGAACGTCAGATATTGTATCTGTCGTAGATTGTCTAACAGCAAGATGATATTTGTCAAGAGACGTAACTAGATGTTCAAAAGAACAGGCATAATCTTTACGATATATAATGAAGTAAAATACACTATTCCTAGTTCCCCACATGTTTGTTACAACTACAACATGTAGATAGATAGATATATAGTTAGATTTATTTCAGATCAATCATGTACATAATAATACAGTTTATACATTATTATAAGTATACATGATGATTGATCTATGGAGACCTGCACTAAGACCTACAAGATCGCTGACGTGCTGGCCACCATGACGAATATATAATAACTATGTCTGTATAGATATAACTTATAAAACAATAGTAACTATAAATTAATTGAAGTACAAGAAAAGTAGTAAACAAGTAATACCATAATTTACAAATATTTATATCAATCATTATCACTACTTCTATAAACCCACTGACGTCATTATTGTCAGTTAATGTTAACTGAAACAAAACTAACCTAACTTACATTTACAAACATAATCTAGCACATACTAGAGTATAATTAATAACAATATTTTTATATTATAAAATGTCTACTGTAGATATGGTCCATTTGGCTTGCATATATAGCAATTCTGAATGTTATCTAGTTTATAAAGCCTTGGTATGAATGACTTTTAATTTTGTCAAGTACAATTTTTGGAAGAAAGTTTTCTTGGATTAATTTTGGAATCTCATGTCTGATGCAAAGGCGGCAATACTTTTAATTTGTATGTTTTACTTGAATATAATAATTACTGTTGTTTGGAAGGTTGTTTTCCATGTTATTAAAACGTTGAGGTGCCCATCTGGTCATTCTTAATCTTATTATTGTATTTTCCTGTGTTTGAAACATGTTTTGGAAGTATCCTGGGAGGCTTCCGTTTTCATACTTAAAAAAAGTTTGAGACATGATAGTTTATAGATGTCCTCTACCTTTAGTAATTCAAGATTCTTAAACAGAGGTGCAGTATGGGAATTATATTTACTGTTTGATACTTCTCTGACAGCCTTTTTTGCAACTTACTTATTCGTGGTCCTACATTAAGACCCCATGCTGTTATTCCATAATTCAGGTGTGATAAAAATAATGAATTGTAGATTATTTTCAAGATGTACACCGGAACATAATGTCTTAATCTAGATATAATTCCACGTATCCTTGACAATTTGTTGGCTATGTAATTGAGATGAGAAGACCATGTTAGATTTGAGTCTATGAGAATACCAATAAAT
>CM034544.1:3701905-3719405 GCA_020002185.1 Paraescarpia echinospica | reverse complement strand
TAGTACGTACACTGTTTTTTTGTGAAACATCTTAATACGTGCACGTTGTGTTGTAAAACCTGTTAGTATGTACACTGTGTGTTGTGTCCAGAGGTGGACGAGTGTCAGAGTGCGCCGTGCGCCAACGGGGGCATATGTATCGACCACGTGGCCAGGTTCCAGTGCACCTGCCCCGCCGGCTTCGTTGGACTACAGTGCGAAACTGGTGAGTCGCTAGCTATTTAATAGCAATGGTGTGGTGTGTGTGTGTGTGTGTGTGTGTGCGCGCGTGAGTGTGTGTGTGTGTGTGTGTGTTTGCGTGTTTGTGTGTTTATGTGTGTATATATTATTATAAATACGTCCACACTATGCCATGTCACATACACACACACACACACACATGCACGCATGCACGCATATATACATGTATTTCTGTGTGTTCGCGCGCGCGCGCATGTGTGTGTGTGTGTGTGTGTGTGTGTGAGTGTGTAAAAATGCACAAACAACTTATAGAACGTGGAGTAAGCAAAATATCGACTCCTCGCAAAGGCAATAATATTATATCTGCCTGTATCACAGAACAATACCGAGACACATGATCGGCCAGTCGGAATATGAATTTACTACTTCGTGCGTCTGTGAATCACAGAATGAGCAAATTGACGTGCCTGTGTGCATACGTGCATGGTTGAACATGCCCTTGAGTTTGAGCGTGTGTTTCAAGATGGAATATCATCTTAAAGAACGATCCAAGCTGAAACCAAAAGCAACGTTTCACGCAAACTCACTTTCCAAATGAATTCAACATTGACGAATTACCTTTCAATTTGCCAATGTTATACGAATAACCTCCCTATGCAAACTCACTAATGCTTCATAGTGATACACCAGATATATGCACCATGTAACCGTGTCTTTACCATGCCATACTTGTCGTGGCTCCAGAGACAATGGAGTGTGCAAGCAACCCGTGCGTCAACCGGGGAGTTTGCACGGAGCAAGTCGCTAAATACCATTGCTACTGTCCCGACACCTTTCAAGGTGAACACTGTGAAATAGGTAAGTCTCGGCGGCCAGGAAACCAGTTTCACGTGAGCGTTAAACAACGTACAAACAACCTTTATTTATTCTTCAATAGCTCCCAGTATTTTAATTATAATATAGTCATCATACTTTGCCTAAAATTTGATAGGCATAGCCATAATATATTCAGCCAAGTAAGAATTTGAAACTGCTTCATACTTTTACATCAACGGTGAAATTACAGTGGAACACCGGTAATAGGGCCACCCATGGGACTAAAAAAAGTGGCCCTAATAGCGAAATGACTCTAATACTGAATATGGGGACAGAAGCGTCATGGTAATTAGGAAAATTGCCCCCTGCACACGTGGTTTTAATAGCAAGGCATATTATGCAAATGCATTGTTGATATCAAGAACTGTATGGTGTCTGGATTATTTCAGGATACGGTTACAGAGAATACTTGCTTGTCCTGAATGTAGTGTGCATATATAGAGATGTAATGGGATTTAATAATTTATTTATGTATGCAACTGTGTATACAGACCAGGGATTATTCTCTCTTTATTGATTAGTTTGGCTTCTGACTACAGTGTACAAATAATATCATTGTTATTTAGGCGGCTTTTGTTTGTTTAGCCACCTGAACGTACCTCTCAAAATGAGCTCAGCTTTGTAAGATAAACAAGCTGCCAGGCTTCTAATTAACAACACCCTATATTTAGCACCAAGACAATACAATACAATACAATAACTTTATTGTCTGTTGGGTTACAGAAAATTTCCTTTAGGCTTGTTCATATAAAATCTTACATATGTATGTATACAAGGTTAAGATAAGTACTAAGAGCGAGGTTATCACATAATATTCATATCACATGCACAATAGGATATAGTGATAGATCATATGCACATAGATAAGTAAACCACAATAAATAAGTAAATAAGTAAACAGGTAAACAAGTAAACCGCAAGTAAACCACAGGAGGAGAATGTCTATCATACAAATAGTACTGTAAACAATCAGGCTAATACATGGGGTCAGAGTAAATACATTATAAAATAGTAAACATTATAAAATGGTAAGCATACTATCACAGATTGTAATTGTTCAATTAAACACATATATATTGCAATAGATTATTATGAAGTCATTGTCGTGCCTAAAATTGCTAAGATTCATTTACACATGCACTCTTTTATCATGAGCATTGAGTCCTTAAATTAAATAATAATCCAAATAAAAAGAAGAGTGGCGTTACCATGACTAGAAATCTGGCGCCGGCATTACAAGTTAAAAACAAAAAACAAAACTGTGGAGCCACGACATATACACTGCAGGACACTAAGGCACAAACAGCACAATATAATGACATAAAAAAATAAAAAAATAAATGCAATCAAAATACTGCTACAGAATACATTCACTTACAGTTGAGAATGGACACTGCAGTTGGTATAACAGATTTTTTAAAGAGATTCTTCCGAGCAAGGGGCATCTTATATTGTCGGCCTGACGGAAGCTGCTGGAACTGGCCAAAAAGAGGATGGGTGGGGTCGCAAACAATAGTAGTAGCTTTCCTTCTGACAGCGCCATTGTACAAGTCTTCCAGCGAGTACTGCCCTGACCCAATAATTGTTCCTGCAACTTTGACAATGCGTGACAGCCTACCTTTGTCTTTCATGTTCAGATTACCAAACCATACAACACCATTGAAGGTCAGAACACTCTCTATTAAACTCCTATACACCATTTCCAAGTTTTCTTGGCTCACATCAAAAGATCTCAATTTCCTTAGAAGGTAGAGGCGCTGGTTTGCCTTTTTTACAATGTGATCAGTGTTATCAGTGAAAGACAGCTTGTTGTCATAAAAATGCCAAGATATTTAAAACTGGACACAACTTCAACAGGTTCGTTACTAATCTTGGCAGGGGCAAAAACATCAGAGACTTTTCTGTTCTTTCGTTTTGCCAACGTTACGGTGAAGAAAGCTGTCAGCGCACCATTTCTCCAAAACAGAGATTTGTGAAATATATTCTGTCAGGAAATCTTCTTTTTTCAGGAGGCTAACTAAGGCCATGTCATCTGCAAATTTCAGTAGCCAATTAGAGGAGGTCTGACACCTCATGTGATCTGTGTATATTGAAAAAAAAGTGTCGGCGAGAGGACACAGCCCTGGGGTGCGCCGGAATTTACAATAATCTCATCCGACATACAACCCTGAATACTAACACGCTGTGGACGGTCTTTCAAAAAATCATTCACCCAAAGAACAATATTTGGGCTTACATCAAGATCAATCAAGCGCTTCAAAAGAACGTAGGGTTCGATGGTATTAAACGCACTCGAAAAATCTATGAACAGCACTCTGATGTAGGCTTTGGAGTTTTCAAGATGCTGTGAAATCAGATGTACCGCTGTCGTGCATGTTTATCTGGGAAATCTACTCACCCGAGAAGAATTTGAGTTCCAAGTGTTGATCAGATGGCTGAAGATCTTAAGTGCTGCGTCTTTTATAGTTTTTGTGAGTTTACTGGTTGTTTAGACCACTTTTTCAGTATAGCCGACGCCATATTTGCAGCGGCGAAGACTGTGTTTTTCTGTAAATCTACTCATCGATCCACTAAGAATTTCAGGTCAAAGTGTTACATAACTAAGATGACTGACGGATTTGCTTCTTTTATTGTTTTCTGAAGTTACTAGGCTCTACGTAAACACGACAGGATCGTGGTAATGACATTCTTGGTGGTACTTTTGATTCTGACAAAGGGACAGCTAGCCGGTGTCCCGAATGTGATGGGTAGCTGCTCGGCCGTGACTCACCCTAATTGCGCGGTTTATCCGTGGGTAATCTGGCCATTTTGCACTCATTTACTGATCCTATTAGGGAATAGCGAGGTGACCCTATTATTGGAACAAATGTCCTATTCTTTATTGTGGAAATGGTTTGGGACTGACCCAACGTGACCCTAATTGCGAGGTGACCCAACCACTGAAGTGACCCAATACCGAGATTTCACTGTATGTTTGTGATATATCAACATATATACCACAATTGGATTGTGCTTGTGAGCTTTCTAAAATATATATATATAGGTTTGCATATATGACATATATACTTAACCCATAGCAAACACCGAAGTCGACCACCCTCATTTGTGCAAAAACAACCTGGTATTCTAACCTTAAGATTATCTTTGTACGCTCGCTGAACTTTCTTGGCCACCTCGGGCATTATTTAGCGAATAACTGATCCATTTCCCGTTCTCCGTCGTCCGGCGTCACGTGATCATGTGGGTGTAACATGACAAGAGTTTACACGAAAATCGTGGAAAGATTGTATGTGAGTCTCACTCGATCTTAGTTATAACCCCCATCCTTAGTTATAACCCCCATTCTTAGTTATAACCCCCATTCTTAGTTATAACCCCATTCTTAGTTATAACCCCCATTCTTAGTTATAACCCCCATTCTTAGTTATAAACCCCATTCTTAGTTATAACACCCATTCTTAGTTATAACTCCCATTCTTAGTTATAACCCCCATTCTCAGTTATAACCCCCATTCTTGGTTATAACCCCCATTCTTAGTTATAAACCCCATTCTTAGTTATATTATGTCGCTTATATTTCTATTGTAGACATTACGATCTCAACATTCAACTCTCAAGGTCACAAACAACTATCAGTGAGACGCTAATCCAATTTTAAGATTTAGAAGTATTACTGGTCGGAAATCCTGGAAGTACAGGATACAAACGTTACCCCTGTCAATAGAGCCAGTAGGGAAACAACATATTCTTATACCCAATCTGCTCTTTCTGCTGCCAGCCACCAATCACAGGTCTGAGGATCGTATCATTAAGCTATGGAGCTAATCATAAAAATCCACTATTACATAAAATCCGTTGCAACGTTTAGGAGCATTTACAAAATACAAAACAAGATGTCGTTTTGTGTCATTGTGACACAATGACAAAAGTATCCCGGTGGCGCCTCCTGGTGTTAATAGTTTTCTGTATATGTCTATAATACGATCTTTGTTGAGGAAGGAAGTGTATCTTATAGCGCAAAATCGATTAGTGAAACAGTTCCCTGGCACTTAAAGTTGTATTCAGCCTATGATGAGGTCTTAGCAATGTTAGTGAAACTGTCCCCTGGCACGTAATGTAGTATTCAGCCTATGATGAGATCTTAACAATGTTAATGAAACTGTCCCCTGGCACTTAATGTAGTATTCAGCCTATGGTGAGCTCCTAAGAATGTTAGTGAAACTGTCCCTTGGCACTTAATGTAGTATTCAGCCTATGATTAGGTCTTAACAATGTTAGTGAAACTGTCCCCTGGCACTTAATGTAGTATTCAGCCTATGATGAGGTCTTAAGAATTTTAGTGAAACTGTCCCCTGGCATTTAATGTAGTATTCAGCCTATGATTAGGTCTTAACAATGTTAGTGAAAATGTCTCCTGGCACTTAATGCAGTATTCAGCCTATGATAAGGTCTTAGCAATGTTAGTGAAACTGTCCCCTGGCACGTAATGTAGTATTCAGCCCATGATGATATCTTAACAATGTTAATGAAACTGTCCCTGGCACTTAATGTAGTATTCAGCCTATGATGAGGTCTTAACAATGTTAGTGAAACTGTCACCTGGCACTTAATGTAGTATTCAACCTATGATGAGGTCTTAAGAATGTTAGTGAAACTGTCCCCTGGCACTTAATGTAGTATTCAACCTATGATGAGGTCTTAAGAATGTTAGTGAAACTGTCCCCTGGCACTTAATGTAGTATTCAGCCTATGATAAGGTCTTAGCAATGTTAGTGAAACTGTCTCCTGGCACTTAATGCAGTATTCAACCTATGATAAGGTCTTAGCAATGTTAGTGAAACTGTCCCCTGGCACTTAATGTAGTATTCAACCTATGATGAGGTCTTAAGAATGTTAGTGAAACTGTCCCCTGGCACTTAATGTAGTATTCAACCTATGATGAGGTCTTAAGAATGTTAGTGAAACTGTCCCTTGGCACTTAATGTAGTATTCAACCTATGATGAGGTCTTAACAATGTTAGTGAAACTGTCCCCTGGCACTTATTGTAGTATTTAGCCTAAAATACAGTCTTAACAATATTAGTGAAAATGTCTCCTGGCACTTAATGTAGTATTCAACCTATGATAAATTCTTAAGAATGTTAGTGAAACTGTCCCCTGGCACTTAATGTAGTATTCAGCCTATGATGAGGTCTTAACAATGTTAGTGAAACTGTCCCCTGGCACGTAATGTAGTATTCAGCCTATGATAAGGTCTTAACAATGTTAATGAAACTGTCTCCTGGCACTTAATGTAGTATTCAGTCTATGATTAGGTCTTAACAATGTTAGTGAAACTGTCTCCTGGTACTTAATGTAGTATTCAGCCTGTGATAAGGTCTTAACAATGTTAATGAAACTGTCTCCTGGCACTTAATGTAGTATTCAGCCTATGATTAGGTCTTAACAATGTTAGTGAAACTGTCTCCTGGTACTTAATGTAGTATTCAGCCTATGATTAGGTCTTAACAATGTTAGTGAAACTGTCTCCTGGTACTTAATGTAGTATTCAGCCTGTGATAAGGTCTTAACAATGTTAATGAAACTGTCTCCTGGTACTTAATGTAGTATTCAGCCTGTGATAAGGTCTTAACAATGTTAGTGAAACAGTCCCCTGGCACTTAATGTAGTATTCAGCCTATGATTAGGTCTTAACAATGTTAGTGAAACTGTCTCCTGGCACTTAATGTAGTATTCAGCCTATGATTAGGTCTTAACAATGTTAGTGAAACTGTCCCCTGGCACTTAATGTAGTATTCAGTCTATGATTAGGTCTTAACAATGTTAGTGAAACTGTCCCCTGGCACTTAATGTAGTATTCAGCCTATGATTAGGTCTTAACAATGTTAATGAAACTGTCTCCTGGCACTTAATGTAGTATTCAGTCTATGATTAGGTCTTAACAATGTTAATGAAACTGTCCCCTGGCACTTAATGTAGTATTCAGCCTATGCTGCTCGTAGGCAAATAAACTCATTATTGTTATTATTAGTCCGACACCGGTCATTTTGTTTGCAGTCGTCCAGAAGTGTGACAGCCACCCGTGTCAACATGGTGGACAGTGTAATGGCAACGAGACGAGCTACGACTGCCTCTGTCTGGGCGGATACACCGGCACGCTATGTGAGACAGGTGGGTCGGCCTCCTCCGCCGGTCGGGGCTGTTGTTCTTCCTACACCATAAAGCGCGGTGGGACAGTTTAAAGCACCGGCCTTTCAATCGAGAGAACCCGTGTTCGAATCCTGTGCTGCGGTGTCGAACTTTGAGCAAGTCCATTCAGTCTACATTGTTCCAGTTCGCTCAGCTGTATGACACAGAGGACTGGACACTGCGCTGTAGAACTTACCATTTGCTATGTTTTCTTGTTTCCTTTATACGGGGTGAAGGCTGTGTAATGTGCTGCTGCACTGCTCCGGTTGTAACATCCCGCCACTGCTCCCTATCAGCAGCCCCCTCCATCTACCTTTCATCTTCCTCCGTCTTTCCAAAATTCATTTTCGCTTTTCGCAGTATATTTTGGATTATAAATAAATAATAAATAAATAAAAGTACTTATATAGCGCCCAATAAATTAAAATTGCCCTCGGGCGCTTTACATACATGCACACGTATATAATAGTATTATACATTTAAAAAATGCTAACTAAGAAATAAATATGTAAAAAAATATACCATTACCTTAAATATAATTACTAAATAAAAGAGAGATCATTAAACAAGTTTAAACAAATTAAGACATTCTTAAAAAACTACTATAAATACATTCATTTATACAAGAAGAATAACCATAAATATGTTAAGAAACTAATAAAATAAAAAATATATTTATCAATAGAAAGCACATAAAATGTCCTCGTCGGTGAATTATAAAAACGCTTGTTTAAAAAGGTGAGTCTTCAAAAGTGTTTTAATCACTTGTAATGATGTTGCTGTCCTGAGTGTAGGAGGCAAATTGAACCGCCGAGCAAACCGCGAAACGGTGATCACCATGAATAACAGTTTGTGAGGCCGGTATGAACAAAAGGCGAGGCTGCGAGGTAGATCGTAGAGTTCTGTTGATGGGACGGTAACCAATTAATTCACTTATGTAGTCAGGCGCTAGACAGTTCAAGGCACAATACGTAAACACCAGCACTTTGTAGGTCGGTCTCAAATGAACGGGTAGCCAGTGTAAACGCTGCAACACGGGCGTGATGTGTTCGTATTTCCTCGAGCGAGTAATTAGGCGAGCGGCACAGTTCTGCACCCTTTGTAGACGTTGCATCATCGTGTGTGGGAGACCATAAAGAAGTGCATTCCCATAATCTAAACGGGATCTCACTAGTGCCTGAACAAATGTCTTGCATGATTCTTCCGTCAGATGTGGCCGAATTCGCCCAATGTTTCTAATATGATAGTAGCAGCTTTTCACACTGTTGGCAATCTGCTGTTCCATTTTCAGGTTGCTATCAAATAGCACACCCAAACTGCGCACGCACGATGATGGTTGAATTCGATGGCCGGCTACTGTGATGTATACATTGGTAGGCAGACTGCCGCGTTTCTTCGCTGGAGAAAAAACGATCGCCTCGGATTTCTCTGTGTTCAGTTTTAACTGGTTTCTAGTCAACTATGCAGCCACTTCCGCAACACACAATTCCACCTTAGCCAGTGCCGCAACAATTGATTAATCTTGTTCAACCGTGAGGTAGATTTGAATGTCATCAGCATAACAGTGATGCTCCATGCCGTGTTTGGCAACAATATCTCCGATAGGTTTGGTGTACATGCAATACAAAGTAGGGCCCAACACCGACCCTTGGGGGACGCCACACGCCAAGATTGACTCAACCGACTCGGCACTTCCCACTGCCACTTTCTGATACCGTTCGCTAATGTATGATTTCAGCCACGCAAGCGCCTTATCGGTGATACCGATTGAGTGTTCAAGTCGAGTCATCAACAACTGATGATCGACTGTGTCAAACGCGGACGACAAATCAAGCATCACGAGAATTGTTGTACATTTCCTATCCAGTGTCGCGGCAATGTCTTTCTTGACACGGAGTAGAGCTGTTTCTGTGGAGTGTCCACGACGGTATGCAGACTGAAAAGGGTCGTGCAGATTACATTGAAAGCTGGACCAGTGATCAAAGACAAGAACGGAAAGCTAGTGACAGACAAGAAAGAGGTGCTACAGGTCTGGGAGGAGTATTTCAATGCATTGCTAAACCAAAGCGAAAACAGTGAACTAGATCTACCAAGTGTACTGGAGGAGATTGTGGATGCTGAGACAGAGCAATGAAGAAGATGAAGAAAGGTCGGGCGGCATGTATTGATGAAGTGCGAGTGGAGATGAGTTGGAATATGGTGGACAAAAAGATTGCTGAACACCTGCCTGAGTGAGGGGAAGATCCTAGAAGAGTGGAGAATGGGGCTGATTGTCCCAGTAGGGAACAAAAGGGAGACGTGCGTGACCCTGGAAAATACAGAGGCATTGCTTTACTAAGCCTTACGTAGAAGATGCTGGAAAGAATCGTGGATGGCAGAATAAGAGCAGTAGAGGAAGGGGAAGTTGGTGAAGAACAGTAGGGTTTAGAACAGGAAGAGGAACAACTGACGGGATGTTTATTCTGAAGCAGCTAGTGGAAAAGAAATTGGAGGAACAAGAAGATATGGCGGTAGGATCCATAGACCTGGAGAAAGCATATGATACTATACCAAGAGAGATGGCGATGGCGAGACTGAGGTGGATGGGGGTCCCAGAGGCGGAGGTCAGGATGGTAGAAGGGACATATAAAGAAACAAAGAGCAGGGTGTTGTGTGGACCGGGAGTGTTGGCCTGAGACAGGGGAGTGCCCTGAGCCCACTGTTGTTTGTCTTAGTGGTGGAACTGATAAGCAGGAAGACTGGTACGAGAGATATCCTCCGGAAGTTAGTGTGTGCAGACGACCTGGCAGTGGTAGCGGACGGGGAAGCAGATAGAAACAGGGGCAAACGCTTGGAGGAAGGTTGAATGTGCGATGGGATACAAGAGCATATCGCGTAGACTCAAAGGAAAGGTGCTCTGTTCATGTGTTACCCTGGCATACCTGTATGACCTAGAGACGATGGCACTGACAGGGAACAACACGAGAAGGTGCAGGTTTGTGAAAACAACTGGGTAGAAAGAATTGCGGGAGTGAAGAGAAATGATAAGCGAAGAATGAAAGAATTGAGGAGAATTTGGAATAAAAGAACGCCATAAGATTAAGCTGGTGAGGAGTCAACTGAAGTGGGCTGGGCACGTGGAGAGAATGGGAGGAGAACGGCTGGCAAAGAAAGCATATGCCCGGAGAGTGGAGGGAGAAAGGAGGCGAGGAAGACCTAGACTGCGATGGGAGGACTGCGTACAGAGTTTCTAGGAAGGATTGAGAGAGGAATAGAGAACGAGAGCAAAATATAGAGGGGAATGGAGACAGCTGGTAGAGAAAGTAGTGTTAGATAAGTCAGGAAGAAGAAGAGGAAGAAAAAGAAAACTGAAATCGAGGAACGTAACCAAGGCCAGTCCCACCCCTGACGACAGGGAATCGGGAGGAGAACAACAACTATATGAACTGCTGCAACCACTTGTAAAAAGAGTGGGTATGATAAGTAGCCATCGCCCCCTGTGGACAATTGTTTCCATGCTTCAGTGGTAGCCTGATACTTATTCATCATCCACTCCTGACTGACAACAAGGTGTTTTCCTGCTGGCTTGATGTTTCACCGGCTCTGTTGTCTTCGGTAGTCTACCCGCATCCATTCTTATCTACCCTGCCTACCCGGTCCGGTTGAGACGTACATACGTTACAATCCCGAGTGATACACGCATACAGCTAAATTAATCCGTAAACCTAATCCACGTGGGTCCTGTTCCCATTCTTAGCTGCGAATGCACAGGCGGAACCAGCAGTGCAAAGTGGATGATATCGATTGGGTCTCTCGATACACTGATACTTACAGCTAGAACATTCAGGAGAGTTCTATGAACATATCTATTTCGCACGCCATTAAACAAACGCTGATCAACCAATATGATCGTAAAGTCGTAAAGGTTCGCAACTGTAGCTGTCAATGCGGGGTCAAATGGCATGATGATGAGGACAAAGCTAAATGTATGAACACATGTGGACATTTGTAGGCAATTGGGGTCTAGAGGGTATTACGATATAACAGGATGTCCAAGTCTTGAGTCCCGAGACCATGCGTTCCAGACATCAACCACTGTACGAGTGAACCGTGCATCAACGGCGGAACGTGCGTCGACCTGATGACCGGACACAAGTGTCGATGTTCACTGCGCTACAAGGGGACCAACTGCGAAATTGGTCAGTAAACTGGTTATGCATTCCAAATAGGGTTACAACGTCTTCATGCTGTCTTTTCATGCGAAACAAAGTGTCTTCAATATAAATTCATTAACATGTAACAAGTTTGCAATTTATAAAGAAATACACACAATATACACATGTGCATATTCATACAGGCGAGCTCGCTCGCACACACGCACGCACGCACGCACGCACGCACACACACACGCACACACACAACACACACGCACGCGCGCGCGCATTTGCTTCATTTGCTATCCCAAAAATCTGATATGCAAAGAAAGGATGACAGAAATACTGAATAAATATTCTTGTTATTAGGAGCGATACTTTTACGATTTAACAAGGTTTAACAAGATTGCCGCTATAAGCTCTAGACGTCATGCGGACAAGGAAGCCTTTGGCTTATCGGGAGTCCAACAATTTTCCACCTACGTATAGCCCGCCCTCCCCAGGTAGCTGTCAATTTTATTTTGAATATATTCACACTGCGAGCATTAACACAATCATCAGATAATTGGTTCCAGTCATTTGTTGTCCTCTGAGAGAATGAGTATTTTCCCACATCTAAGCTACACTGTTCTTTGACTACTGCCGCATTGTGCCCTCTGGTTCTAAATCCTTCTTTAAGTTTGAAGAAAATAGTTCTATCAATATCTACATAACCATTCAATATTGTAAAAACTTCTATTTGGCCTCGTCTTAGTCTCCTAGTCTCTAACGTTGTCAACCCGCATTCTAATAGGTGTCTTCTTAGTCTCCTAGTCTCTAACGTTGTCAACCCGCATTCTAATAGGTGTCTTCTTAGTCTCCTAGTCTCTAACGTTGTCAACCCGCATTCTAATAGGTGTCTTCTTAGTCTCCTAAGTAGTATGTGGGCCGTTTTCAATACGTAACTCAGCAGGTGCATGTGCAGTTTTGTCTATTTTAGCTTACCTAAGGGCATTTTTTTAGTTGACCTAAGGACTTTTTTTTTTTTTTTTTTTTCTTTTTCTGTCGTCATTTGTTGACCTAAGCGTCCCTAGGAGAGAGAGAGAAGTACTTCCTGTCACGTGACCTGAGAATAGTAATACGTAAACTGACGGGTGCTTCCGTGTTTATGTTGACGTGACCTTCCCCTAACGGAAAGAAGTGGACCTAACCGTCATCTAGAGTGGTGCCTCCGGTGACGGAGGGGTGCGCGTGTGTATGTGTATGAATGCACGTGTATGAAATAACGAACGAAACACCAAAGTATACGTGTGCACACGAATTTTATTGACTAAAGATACAAGCGTAATGAGTAAAAAACCGCAACAAGTGTGATGACACGACTTACGGGTGAGCTTACGGGTGTGTGACCACCGCGCCAGTGGCTCGTGATGATATTACGACTTACGGGTGACTGAACACCGCGGCAGAGGTCGTGAGCTTACGGGTGTGTGACCACCGCGCCATAGGCTCGAATCATATGATGACGATGATAATGAAACGCATGTGTATCTTAGTTCAATAGTTTAAGCCAGTCGAACACACGACAATCGTTTGCTACCAAATCAGTGCCGAAACCTTTCACGAATTCCTTCATAGGAAGTCCACGACAACGAAACATGAGATAAGCAACACAGTATTGTCCGCAAACGTTAGATACGTGACTCTGAAGTCTCTTTGAATTATGAGTCCATTCCACACAATGTTTATCCATAAATCGTCGGAATTCGACGTGTCGTGGTGGCAAGCCGTACGAACAGAAGTATTCGCCTTGACCATTATCGTCCACGTACAGTGCTATCCAATGTTCTCCCGGTTTCGACCTGTTGTGCGTGTTGCAAACGAAGGCGACCGGATAAGTGTCTATCGTCTGGGTGAGGAGTACGTCTTTGGGTACGACCTTACGAACGATGTCCTTGGTGTGTGTATCCTGGAAGAGTAGACGGGCGATCCGCAGGGTTTCCATCAATGATCGAAGATGACGTTACGATTCTTGTCGATCTCCAGGACGGCCTCGAACTCGGCGTAGACGACGATGTCCACAGTGGTCGGCAGTGCTTCAGAGAAATGAAGCTCCATGCGCAGGTTGCTCTTTTCTACCAGATGGAAGGAACAGTCGTCGCATCCGTCAGGAGTGAGATCCAAGCCGAAGAAGGTGTAGCCGTGACGGAAGTCCTTGAGAGTCAAGCCGTTTCCTTCGTCCTGACACACCTTACCCGTCGAGGTGAACAGGCTGTGATAGGACCTGACGAAGAGGTTGCTGCCGAATCTGGGTTGGAAAGGTTTGGTGGGTATCTGTCGTCCGTCCGCGTACACGGCGAAGAAGTTCATGTGGTTGTTTTTGGCGTTGAACGGTTTTTTTTCGAAGGATCCGTTGAAGGCGTCGTTATCGATGCAGCACACCACGAGACGTTTTGGAAGAGCACCAAGAAAGAGATTCTCGTGTGTGTACGAGCGGGTACCTGCGGGAATGGAGAAGACCTTGCAGTGGACGGGTCGCATCGGGTACTTGGCTGTGGTTTTTTCGAGTGTTTTGATGTGAGCCATCTGCACGGCCGGATTGAGGGTGACCTTCTTGACGAAGAGCGCAGCGTTGACGATCTTTACCTTGTAGGCGGTGTTGCCTCCACCGGCCATGAGCGAGAAGGCGTCCTTGCTGCGTACCATATGTACCTTCATGTCGACGCCGTTGATGAGGAATTTATCCTGGAGGAAGAAGTCCGCGTGGATACGACCTATCATGTCGACCACGTGACTCCCAACCGTACTGGCGCGTCTGGTGACGAACCCCACGTTGCTCGTATCTCCGGTGTCTATTTCGACGGATTCCATACGATTACTCGTGTCCTTGCACCACAGCTGACTGGTCAGTTGCGACTCCTTGGCGTCGTTGCCGTAACTCAGCAGCGTCTCTATGTAGGCGCGGTACGGGTTCGTGTTGGTCGAAGGGGTGACGAGCGTTCCGTTCAGGTAGACGTCGACCTGGCTGAAAAGGGAATGGAGCCAGTTATTGACTGGACCGACGGGCTCGGCGACATCGAGGTCGCTTCCGTCGGCTTTGGTTATCTTCGCTTGAATGTGTAGCATCGTGGCGGCGACATCCGTGTAATCGTCTCCGGAACCGGGTATAAAGAATTCTATCGGACCACCCGAGTCGAGTGACGACATGGGTTGATGTTCCACCATGTGACTATCGATGATACTGGTTTGAGTCGGAGGCACGGTGAAGAGATCTAGTTCGCTCTTGACTCCCTCACACGATTGTTTATGAACGAACGCCATCGTCGTCGAATATGTCTGGCTCGCGTGTCCTTTGGAGAGAGGGGCGTTGGCGGCGGCGTCTGCGGCGTGTCTTTATCGTCGTCCGTCTTCCGCCTGTACTGACTCGATTGGTAGGGTACGCGCGTCTTATATTCCTCGGCTTACGCGCTTGTACACCAGTAGGGGACATGAGTTGACTCAACATCTCCCTACCGGCGGTCGTAGCGCGACGTTTGGCGGACGTTTTGATGTTCTCCCCCGACAGGACGTCGTTGGCTATGCGCGCGCCGGTCGACACCGCTCTCTTTCCCAAAGCCACGGCACCTCTCTTGACGAGGGGCGTGATGGTACGCAGTAGACCTCCGAATAGACTTCCTAGACCGTGTCCTCGTTGGTAGCGGGCACCTGTAAAATAGGGAAGCGCGCCTCCCGCTTGTCGAGTGTAGTAGTCGTTGCAATTCATCGTCTAGAACAGTGCCCTTCGTCGTCGTCGGAAATGAAGTGTCGTCGTCAGTTTCCCACGTTCGAATGGCACGTGCCGACCGGTATCGTCCCTTATATCAATCTCTATCGTGTCGAAGTCTTTGCACAGGACGGGTATGTACTGTATCTTTTCGAAGGTCAACGTCACGGTGTCGCTTTGTTTACCTCTCACCGGAACTATACGCAGCATCGGAACGTGGCTGTCGCCAACGATTCGAGGTTCGATAACGCTCGTGTAGACGTAGAGCGACTCGAAACCCCGCGTCATGTCCACCACGTAGTCGGCTTCGATCAACGTTTCCTTCTTCTTCGACATATCTCCTAATAGTATGGTGTCGTCGAAGCCTAGAATGGTCTTAAACATATCACCGGTCAATATGACGTTCGATGCCATCGCCACTGTAATCTTGTGCGTGATGATGCTGTAGTATAGGCGCACGACATTATCAGATAGCACACGTCCTAGAGCTTTGTTTATCGCTTTGACGATATTGTTCGGTCCGTGAAAATACCCACCCTCGATCTTGGTTTTCATCGTACTGATCTCCTGGTCGTCATCTTCATCGTCATTTCTTAGTCCTATACCGAACCACGTGTCACTCTCTCTCACGTTGTACCAACTATGGGGATAGATTATCTCCGACAGACCACACTCCCACCGATCCTTCGTCAAGTTGACACGTTGCGGTAGCATCGTGATGTAGTGGGTCAACGTGTTGTCGGGATGGGTGTGCATGGAAGCGTTGCTAGGTAGCGTCAGATAGAAATCACTGCTGGCGGTCATCTTGTTGTTGTTGTCGCAACGTCGGACTGGGTAGCAGGTAACCCAACGAACTACTCAAAAGAGCCGTCCACAGAGTCGGGTTCTCGTGACCGACGGATAGGTTATAGATACTGATCAATATGACACTGTACAAGACGATAACCTGACACACAAAAACGATCTCCTCTTTGGGACACGCGGTACCGAAGATGTGCCACGGAGTCCTCTTCTTCTTCTTCTTCTTCTTCGACAACTGTTGTCGTCTCGTCCGTCATGTGTGGATGAATGACATCTCGTCGAACAGGTGACTAGTCTTTATAGTCCAACGAGACCCTTGGCATCGATCCAGCTGTTGAATTTCGAAGGGTATCCAAACCATTTCACCAACACCTCCCTTCGCCTCCCTACTTTGCGTCTCTGCACTATCGATTCCACGCGGTACAGTTTATCGATCGGAATCGTCACCTTCTGCAACTCCGGTTCGTAGAAGGTGCCGTTCAGTATCTCTCCGAGATCGTCCGTCAGACGATAGACGGGCGGATCGGACGGATGCACCTCGCGTATCGTGAATATTTCCTCTGTCCAATTCGGCATGTACCATTTGTCGAATCGTCTCTTGACCTTGCTGATACGTACGCGATCCGCCACGTGGTACTTGGGCACGCCCTTACCGTGATGACCACCGTACAAGGTCTGCCACACCTCTTCCTGATTAGTATCATACACCTGCGACGGAGCCATCCCGATGCTGCGGTGGGGTGTGTCGTTGTACGTCCTCACCAGATCCGGAAGGATATCGATGTATCGCCACGTTTCCTTGTGTGTCAGGTATCGCCACATCCGCGTCTTTAGTGTGCGATTGAAGCGTTCCACGACGCTCGCCTTGGTCTCCTCGTTGTAGGTGGCGAAGTGTTGGATACCGTGCTTGTCCAATACATTCCGAACGGTACGGTTAAACAATTCCAGACCTCTATCGGTCTGCAACAACAGCGGCCGAACGCCGTCGTCGGCGAAGAGTCCGTCCAGTGCCTTCGCCATCACCGTCGCCGACTTGTTCTTCAGAGGAACGCATCGGGCGACTTTCGAGAAGACGTCGATCACCGTGAGTAGGAACGTCATACCGTCGTTTTCTTTTTTCAGACTGGACACGTCGTCGAGATCGGCTTGCCACTGTTGATTCCGACCTCCGACGAGCACGCGTCGCTTCTTGAAATGAACTCTGACCGGTTTGTGTAGAGTGTAGGCGTTCTGTTCCGATAGCCATTGTTCGACGATCTTTCTCGGTACACGCTGCATAGGTCGGAAGTCGACTCGTCGCAAAGACGCGAGACCCCCGTAACTCCCTACCTTAGAAGGATCGAAGTAGACTTCCTGGAGCTATTTCCTCTGAACTGCCATATTCGTATCAGATAGTCGACGGTGATCCCGGTCACGACGTGAAGCGTGGCGTAAGCGATACCGATAAACAGACGAGTGCCCCACGTCATCATGCGTCGTCGTCTTTAAAGACTCTCCCATGATGTCTTCTTCTTCTTACGTCCTCCTGCGGTGGTGTGGGGAAAGGGGTAGAAGACGAGTCCATCCGTTGACGACGCGT
>CM034544.1:3689642-3700905 GCA_020002185.1 Paraescarpia echinospica | reverse complement strand
GCATTATATATATATATATATATATATATATATATATTATATACCTATTATTTATTTATATCATACAACTGATCGTATTTTTTTCATTATGATAGCGCCTTCATTCAAAATAACGTTATATACTTACACTTGATAGAAATTCGGAGATGTTCGGAAAACACGTGCCAAAACGGTGGCACGTGCTATGCCGTGATAGGAGGCGACAAATGCAGATGTCAACCCGGGTACTCTGGCGACATCTGTGAGATAGGTATGTGTTCAAGCCAAACATCAATTCTTATAAGACATCATATTTTTATGACACAAATCCTCCGATTCATTGAACGTAGAAAGTGTAAACGTTTTACACATAATAACATTATCTAGCTCACACTAATGTTTAGTTTAACTTGTATTGTTGTCAGATTTGAACGAGTGTTCGAGTGAGCCATGCCAGCACGGAGCTGCCTGCACCGACCTGCCGGCGGCCTTCCGGTGCGCCTGCCCTAGCGGCTACACCGGCATCCAGTGTCAGACGGGTGAGTCTCGTTGCCTGCCCTCGGTTATGACGGAATTCTTACTGCTGACTTGCAATCCCGTAACCCGCCTGGGTTGTAGGGGCGCTGCACCAATAAACGTTGCATTAGTCGACTACAGTCTTGGAGCTTAGTGCTAGTGCTTAGGTTTCTAGCGAAGGTCTTTCCGGACCATTAATCAATGTTGTCTTTCCATCTCTTCCTCTGTCTTCCATGTCTTCTTTCCCCGGCACTGTTCCTTGAAGGATTATTTTTGAGAGCCCGTTTGATCTTGTCACCATCTCAGCTCTCGGGGAATCTCTGTAACAGCGCGTAGGAAGAATGCGTTGGTCAATGTTCGGCCACGTTTTGCGCATACCCGAGGACAGCCCATGCACAAGTGCAAGACCGTGTAGTTTGCCCTTGTCTGGTTAGACCGGTGTCGGGACCGAGTTGGCAGGCACACCACAAACTTACTAGACATGCAGAAACAGTGCATCACCATCATCATCAATGAAAATGTAGGCCCTACAATTTTGGCATTTCATTTTTGTATATATAATAACGGGTACGATCGAATACGACAACAGGATTCATAATTTAAAATAAAAAAGTTTTTTGTGTATGTTGAAAAACCATACAGACTGTGGGTGTAAATTTTATTAATGATAATACTTGGTGTATTGTTAACTGTCTCAACTATGTTGTGTCTAATGCATTTTTTTGGCAAATTCGTGTTTGAATCTGGACATATACAGATTATTTCTTTCACGTGTGCAGTGCTGATGAATATTATAGATGTGTATGTTTGGAAAAACATTGAAGTAGTAGGGTAAAAGATTGTTAATTAATTTATAGTACAATTTTAATTGTTGGATTTTATAAATGTCATCCAACTTTAGCAACTGAAGTCTTTTAAAAATAGGACTTATATTTACTTAAGGATATTATTCGTATTGTTTTTTTCTGTAATTTGAAAATTGGAAGTGCCTGATGACCCCATAAAAGTAAGCCATAATTAATATGAGGGAGAATAAGAGCATTGAACATAATATATAATGTATTAGGTGGTAAAAAATGTTTAAAAAATGTTTAAGTTTATTTAGTATGCCTATTGTTTTAGAGATTTTATTTGCTATTTTGTTTGTATGACTCTGCCAGTTTAAATGGTTATTTATTGTGATGCCTAAAAAATTGAAATCGTTTACACATTCAATGTGTGCCCCATCTATTTGTAACACAGGGTATTCTATTTTCTTTTGAGGCATATGAAAAAATCATGAATTTAGTCTTTTTGGCATTTAGTGACAGTTTATTAGCTTTTAACCAATTACTAATCTTTGTTAGTTCTTTGTTAATATTTTCACTTCGCATTTGGCCTTCTGAATCATTAAACGTTTTTAGTGTATTAATAAGGGTGGTATCGTCAGCATATGTTATGAATTTAAAAAGGTCACTAGAAAGTGCTATATCATTTATATATATATAATAAATAAGAGCGGCCCTAAAATTGAACCTTGGGGGACACCAGTGTTGATTACTATTTCCTCAGACTTAACATTTTCAATTTCTACATACTGCCTTCGATTTTGTAAATAACTCTTACACAGGTCCAGAGCCTTGTCATTTAATCCCTAGTAATTTAACTTCTGTATCAATATATTGTGATCAATTGTGTCAAATGCTTTTGATAAATCAAGGTATATATTTATTGGAGTAACCGATTTATCAAGTTCTTGTATAATTCTGTCTATGATTTCGAGTGTAGCAAGCTCAGTAGAATGTTTCTTTCTAAACCCATATTGGCTATTGTAGTATAACGCTTTAGAATGGAAGTAATCGTGGATTTGATCAAACACAACCCTTTCAAAAATTTTTGAAATATCGGGTTATTCAGGTAATCTTTGTATGATTTACCTCCACTAGTAGTTGTTTTAGAGGTTAGAGTAGGACCAGCATTAGTAAAAAACGTGACGCATTTGTCACTAATCATTTCCCCATCGACTTTGAACAAATCTGGAAATTGTTCTTTCTTTTGACTTTTCTGAATAATTTCTTTAATTAAACACCACGTCTTTTTAACACTATGCTTTTCAAAACTGGATTGGTAATGCATTTGTTTAGCTAATCTAATATTACTCTTAAGAATTTTATAATAAGTATGTAAGTATGTCTTATGGTTGTACAGATATTGACGAGTGTGGAAGCAGCCCGTGTCGTCACGGAGGAACCTGCACCGACGCCGTGGCTGCCTACACGTGTGGCTGTGTCGACGGCTTCCGGGGAGACATCTGCGAGATAGGTGACGTCATTCAAGTGTATTTTTAGATTGTGTTTAAAGCGAGGCTGTCTGTTCCGTGTGTAATATTATAAGTAGAAAGTTTAATGTGGAGATTGTTTGTTTCTGTCGTAAAATCATGTTATATAATATAAACCATATACTACAACATACTGATCGCCTCAGTGGAAGTTAATGAACTATTTTTTGTTTGCGATTTAAAAGTTTCGGGAGGAAACAGTTTGTTTACGCAGCAGCGCGCCGCCTTTCAAGGCCTCAGGTCGGATTACTAGATGGATGTGTACATCACGTGATACGTCATTACATCACCGTCGAGTCAAGACCTTTCTCCGAATTATCCGAACTCGGTATTCGGGAATTTTAGTGTGAGCTCAGCCAGTGTCGTAAACAGAACTGAACTGCTCAATTAAAAAGTTGTTTCGTCTTCGTTGAAACTTATTTGTGCTGTAAATATGTTAGAATATCTACACACGAACTACGTGTGTGTATGTGTGCGTGTAGTTCATCTGTAGGGACTACTAGATAACACGATTTTGCAGTAACAACGAACAGATAACTTCTCTTTAATATCTTAATCGCGGAATCCAGGCCAGATTTTCGCCCCCCCCCCGCCCCCCCCGCCCCCCGCCCCCCTCCGCCCCCCATATAAGGCAACATTCAAGAAACTGTGGCCAGCGTCCCCGATCACTTTAACAGTTGTATTGCCATATGCATTTGGGAACTTTGCGTATACTTGCCAATATATTCGCGCTAATTAGTGTTTTATTTTGTTTAGTTATCAACGAGTGTGACAGTCAGCCGTGTCTCCGTGGAGGCACGTGTTCTGACCGCGTGGCATACTTCGAGTGCGATTGTCCAATAGGGTTTGGTGGCGCCATCTGTGAGTCGGGTGAGTTTCCGCAATGCCTGCGTTATTAGAGAAAAAGTATAGGATTGGTTTCTTTGAACGCATTCAGAGCAACGACAGTATGTAAAGGCGCGACGTTACTGTCGTGAGCACAAGGGTGTTGTTTTATAATGTTATTAATGTACGTACCCTAGTGTATTACGCTTGCACCTTCCCGTCATCTTGGTGCTATTTTCAACTGCTTTTACAGTAATTAGAAACCGTTTGTTTATCTCGTGTTTTATTGCATTTGTTAAAATAAAATGATATGAATCCATAGTTGCTTTCTATAGGTAGAAGAAGAAATGTGTATTTGAATTTGCATTTGCACAGCGGTATTATTATTATTATTATTAACTCAGGTATTATTTACATAATGGTATCTGCTTCGAAAGAGCTGCGCACATGTGATTGTGAGACTTGTCATATTTAGGCCCTATGTGTAATTTTGCAAGGAGAATGGATAGGGACATCATACCTCGAATATTAAGTTTCATAACAATAAATGTGAGTTGATATGTTTGCTCAGAAATCGACGATTGCAAGAGTAATCCGTGTGTGAATAATGGCACGTGTTCCGATCGCCTCGCTGCCTTCCAGTGCGCATGTCAGACAGGGTATAAGGGGACTAGCTGTCAAATAGGTGAGTAGCAGTCAACACACGCACAAGCATGCACGCTGGTGAGTACACACGAAATGACGCAAGCATGCACAAGCGCACGCATGAGTGCACCCACCACCAAACTCACCCAATCCCACACATAACACACACAAACGCACACGCACACGCACACGCACACACACACACACACACACACATACACACACAGACACACACAGACTCGCACACACACACACACACACACACACACACACACACACACACACACACACACACACACACACACAATAATACCACACACACACACACACACACACACACACAAACACATTACTACACAAACACACACACACACACACACAAACACACACACACACACACACACACACGCACACAAACACACACACACACACACATACAAACAAACGCACGCACACACACACACACACACACACACACACAAACACACACGCACAAACACACACACACATACAAACAAACGCACGCACACACACACACACACATACATACACACACATATGTCACACACACACACACACATACATACACACACATATGTCACCAAAATCACTCAGCTAGAAACACCCACAATGTTATGGAAACTTCGACTTGTATTAAAACACACGTGTGTTATCCCGTCTAGAGGTGGACGAGTGTGCCAGTAACCCGTGTGTCGCTAACAACACGTGTATTGACCAACTGGCCGCTTTCCGATGTTCTTGCATTGCTGGACTGACGGGTGTCCAGTGCGAGGAAGGCAAGGCACATTCACATTTACTTTTAACCGTTTTAAAGGGACGTTTTGTGTACCGTTATGCAATTATCTCCAGGATTTTCGCTGAATCACTTGTACTTAGTCTCAATTTCGCTGAATGACTTGTACTTAGTACCAATTTCGCTGAATGACTTGTACTTAGTACCAATTTCGCTGAATGACTTGTACTTAGTCTCAATTTCGCTGAATCACTTGTATTTAGTTCCAATTTCGCTGAATCACTTGTATTTAGTCCCAATTTCGCTGAATCACTTGTACTTAGTACCAATTTCGCTGAATCACATGTACTTTTTTCCAATTTCGTCGAATCACTTGTAGTTAGTCCCATTTCCGTCAGGAGCGTTGGAAAGAGCAATACGACTTAGTGCAATATACAAGAATTGCCCATAGCGGCAGTTAAGAAAATGAATATTTTGTTTTCAATTTGAACATTTCGCGGACGCAATATTCAAATTGCTTACATTGTTTTAAACGCACTTCCGCGGGTAATATCAACTTTATTTACTGTAGTAATACGAATAATGTATAAATACACGTTAATAAGTGAGCAACGGACATCGTACCTTCAGTACAACACATGTATAAAATATATGTTTTAAATAATAAATCCACGCTAAAAAGGAGTGATACAACCCTTTAAAAACTAGGAAACTGAAATGTGATTTAATGAACCAACGAACCAAAGCATTTGGAATGCTGTTTAATATGCACGTCATTCAGTACTTACGGCTATCAACAGTCGTGGTGACATTTCATCAGTTTGTTCACTGTATCAATAGTTGTGGTCACATTTCATCAGATTGTTCATTGTATCAATAGTTGTGGTCACATTTCATCAGTTTGTTCACTGTATCAATAGTTGTAGTCACATTTAATCAGTTTGTTCACTGTATCAATAATTGTGGTCACATTTCATCAGTTTGTTCACTGTATCAATAGTTGTGGTCACATTTAATCAGTTTGTTCACTGTATCAATAGTCGTGGTCATATTTCATCTGTTTGTTCACTGTATCAATAGTTGTGGTCACATTTAATCAGTTTGTTCATTGTATCAATAGTCGTGGTCACATTTCATCAGTTTGTTCACTGTATCAATAGTTGTGGTCACATTTAATCAGTTTGTTCATTGTATCAATAGTTGTGGTCACATTTCATCAGATTGTTCACTGTATCAATAGTTGTGGTCACATTTCATCAGATTGTTCACTGTATCAATAGTCGTGGTCATATTTCATCAGACTGTTCATTGTATCAATAGTTGTGGTCACATTTCATCAGTTTGTTCACTGTATCAATAGTTGTGGTCACATTTCATCAATTTGTTCACTGTATCAATAGTTGTGGTCACATTTCATCAGTTTGTTCACTGTATCAATAGTTGTGGTCACATTTAATCAGTTTGTTCACTGTATAAATAGTCGTGGTCATATTTCACCAATTTGTTCACTGTAGCAATGGTCAATAGCCGGGGTGACATTTATTCAGTTTGTTCATAGTATCAATAGTCATGGTCACATTTCATCAGTTTGTTCACTGTATCAATAGTTGTCGTCACATTTCATCATATTGTTCACTGTATCAATAATTGTGGTCACATTTCATCAGTTTGTTCACTGTATCAATAGTTGTGGTCACATTTAATCAGTTTGTTCACTGTATCAATAGTCGTGGTCATATTTCATCTGTTTGTTCACTGTATCAATAGTTGTGGTCACATTTAATCAGTTTGTTCATTGTATCAATAGTCGTGGTCACATTTCATCAGTTTGTTCACTGTATCAATAGTTGTGGTCACATTTAATCAGTTTGTTCATTGTATCAATAGTTGTGGTCACATTTCATCAGATTGTTCACTGTATCAATAGTTGTGGTCACATTTCATCAGATTGTTCACTGTATCAATAGTCGTGGTCATATTTCATCAGACTGTTCATTGTATCAATAGTTGTGGTCACATTTCATCAGTTTGTTCACTGTATCAATAGTTGTGGTCACATTTCATCAATTTGTTCACTGTATCAATAGTTGTGGTCACATTTCATCAGTTTGTTCACTGTATCAATAGTTGTGGTCACATTTAATCAGTTTGTTCACTGTATAAATAGTCGTGGTCATATTTCACCAATTTGTTCACTGTAGCAATGGTCAATAGCCGGGGTGACATTTATTCAGTTTGTTCATAGTATCAATAGTCATGGTCACATTTCATCAGTTTGTTCACTGTATCAATAGTTGTCGTCACATTTCATCATATTGTTCACTGTATCAATAGTCGTGGTCATATTTCATCAGACTGTTCATTGTATCAATAGTTGTGGTCACACTTAATCAGTTTGTTCACTGTATCAATAGTTGTGGTCACATTTAATCAGTTTGTTCATTGTATCAATAGTCGTGGTCACATTTCATCAGTTTGTTCACTGTATCAATAGTCCTGGTCACGTTTAATGAGTTTGTTTACTGTATCAATAGCCGTGGTCACATTTAATCAGTTTGTTCATTGTATCAATAGATGTGGTCACATTTCATCAGTTTGTTCAGTGTATCAATAATTGTAGTCACATTTAATCAGTTTGTTCATTGTATCAATAGTCGTGGTCACATTTCATCAGTTTGTTCACTGTATCAATAGTCGTGGTCACGTTTAATCAGTTTGTTCATTGTATCAATAGCCGTGGTCACATTTCATCAGTTTGTTCACTGTATCAATAGTCGTGGTCACATTTAATCAGTTTGTTCACTGTATCAATAGTTGTGGTCACATTTCATCAGATTGTTCACTGTATCAATAGTCGTGGTCATATTTCATCAGACTGTTCATTGTGTCAATAGTTGTGGTCACATTTAATCAGTTTGTTCATTGTGTCAATAGTTGTGGTCACATTTAATCAGTTTGTTCACTGTATCAATAGTTGTGGTCACATTTTATCAGTTTGTTCACTGTATCAAAAGTTCTGGTCACATTTAATCAGTTTGTTCATTGTATCAATAGTCGTGGTCACATTTCATCAGTTTGTTCACTGTATCAATATTTGTGGTCACGTTTAATCTGTTTGTTCACAATATCAATAGCTGTGGTCACATTTCATCAGTTTGTTCACTGTATCAATACTCGTGGTCACGTTTAATCAGTTTGTTCACTGTATCAATAGTTGTGGTCACATTTCATTAGATTGTTAACTGTATCAATAGTTGTGGTCACATTTCATCAGTTTGTTCACTGTATCAATAGTCGTGGTCACGTTTAATCAGTTTGTTCACTGTATCAATAGTCGTGGTCACATTTTATCAGTTTGTTCACTGTATCAATAGTTGTGGTCACATTTAATCAGTTTGTTCATTGAATCAATAGTCGTGATCACATTTCATCAGTTTGTTCACTGTATCAATAATCGTGGTCACGTTTAATCAGTTTGTTCATTGTATCAATAGTCGTGGTCACATTTCATCAGTTTGTTCACTGTATCAATAGTTGTGGTCACATTTAATCAGTTTGTTCATTGTATCAATAGTTGTGGTCACATTTCATCAGATTGTTCACTGTATCAATAGTTGTGGTCACATTTCATCAGATTGTTCACTGTATCAATAGTCGTGGTCATATTTCATCAGACTGTTCATTGTATCAATAGTTGTGGTCACATTTCATCAGTTTGTTCACTGTATCAATAGTTGTGGTCACATTTCATCAGTTTGTTCACTGTATCAATAGTTGTGGTCACATTTCATCAGTTTGTTCACTGTATCAATAGTTGTGGTCACATTTAATCAGTTTGTTCACTGTATCAATAGTCGTGGTCATATTTCACCAATTTGTTCACTGTAGCAATGGTCAATAGCCGGGGTGACATTTATTCAGTTTGTTCATAGTATCAATAGTCATGGTCACATTTCATCAGTTTGTTCACTGTATCAATAGTTGTCGTCACATTTCATCAGATTGTTCACTGTATCAATAGTCGTGGTCATATTTCATCAGACTGTTCATTGTATCAATAGTTGTGGTCACACTTAATCAGTTTGTTCACTGTATCAATAGTTGTGGTCACATTTAATCAGTTTGTTCATTGTATCAATAGTCGTGGTCACATTTCATCAGTTTGTTCACTGTATCAATAGTCGTGGTCACGTTTAATGAGTTTGTTTACTGTATCAATAGCCGTGGTCACATTTAATCAGTTTGTTCATTGTATCAATAGATGTGGTCACATTTCATCAGTTTGTTCACTGTATCAATAATTGTAGTCACATTTAATCAGTTTGTTCATTGTATCAATAGTCGTGGTCACATTTCATCAGTTTGTTCACTGTATCAATAGTCGTGGTCACGTTTAATCAGTTTGTTCATTGTATCAATAGCCGTGGTCACATTTCATCAGTTTGTTCACTGTATCAATAGTCGTGGTCACATTTAATCAGTTTGTTCACTGTATCAATAGTTGTGGTCACATTTCATCAGATTGTTCACTGTATCAATAGTCGTGGTCATATTTCATCAGACTGTTCATTGTGTCAATAGTTGTGGTCACATTTAATCAGTTTGTTCATTGTGTCAATAGTTGTGGTCACATTTAATCAGTTTGTTCACTGTATCAATAGTTGTGGTCACATTTTATCAGTTTGTTCACTGTATCAAAAGTTCTGGTCACATTTAATCAGTTTGTTCATTGTATCAATAGTCGTGGTCACATTTCATCAGTTTGTTCACTGTATCAATAGTTGTGGTCACGTTTAATCTGTTTGTTCACAATATCAATAGCTGTGGTCACATTTCATCAGTTTGTTCACTGTATCAATACTCGTGGTCACGTTTAATCAGTTTGTTCACTGTATCAATAGTTGTGGTCACATTTCATTAGATTGTTAACTGTATCAATAGTTGTGGTCACATTTCATCAGTTTGTTCACTGTATCAATAGTCGTGGTCACGTTTAATCAGTTTTTTCACTGTATCAATAGTCGTGGTCACATTTTATCAGTTTGTTCACTGTATCAATAGTTGTGGTCACATTTAATCAGTTTGTTCATTGAATCAATAGTCGTGGTCACATTTCATCAGTTTGTTCACTGTATCAATAATCGTGGTCACGTTTAATCAGTTTGTTCACTGTATCAATAGTTGTGGTCACATTTAATCAGTTTGTTCACTGTATCAATAGCTGTGGTCACATTTCATCAGTTTGTTCACTGTATCAATACTCGTGGTCACGTTTAATCAGTTTGTTCACTGTATCAATAGTTGTGGTCACATTTCATTAGATTGTTAACTGTATCAATAGTTGTGGTCACATTTCATCAGTTTGTTCACTGTATCAATAGTCGTGGTCACGTTTAATCAGTTTGTTCACTGTATCAATAGTCGTGGTCACATTTTATCAGTTTGTTCACTGTATCAATAGTTGTGGTCACATTTAATCAGTTTGTTCATTGAATCAATAGTCGTGGTCACATTTCATCAGTTTGTTCACTGTATCAATAATCGTGGTCACGTTTAATCAGTTTGTTCACTGTATCAATAGTTGTGGTCACATTTAATCAGTTTGTTCACTGTATCAATAGTCGTGGTCATATTTCACCAGTTTGTTCACTGTATCAATGGTCAATAGTCGGGGTCACATTTATTCAGTTTGTTCATTGTATCAATAGTCATGGTCACATTTCATCAGTTTGTTCACTGTATCTATAGTTGTGGTCACATTTCATCAGATTGTTCACTGTATCAATAGTCGTGGTCATATTTCATCAGACTGTTCATTGTATCAATAGTTGTGATCACATTTAATCAGTTTGTTCACTGTATCAATAGTTGTGGTCACATTGCATCAGTTTGTTCACTGTATCAATAGTTGTGGTCACATTTAATCAGTTTGTTCACTGTATCAATAGTCGTGGTCACATTTCATCAGTTTGTTCACTGTATCAATGGTCAATAGTCGTGGTCACATTTATTCAGTTTGTTCACTGTATCAATAGTCATGGTCACATTTAATCATTCTGTTCACTGTATCACGGAAGGGGTAACACATAACATTACGATCGTCTCCGCATGCAATGAAAACATATTATTCATTATACCAAATCAAAGTAAATAAACGTAGAGAACGTCAGATATTGTATCTGTCGTAGATTGTCTAACAGCAAGATGATATTTGTCAAGAGACGTAA
>CM034544.1:3657142-3684642 GCA_020002185.1 Paraescarpia echinospica | reverse complement strand
CATACTTTTACATCAACGGTGAAATTACAGTGGAACACCGGTAATAGGGCCACCCATGGGACTAAAAAAAGTGGCCCTAATAGCGAAATGACTCTAATACTGAATATGGGGACAGAAGCGTCATGGTAATTAGGAAAATTGCCCCCTGCACACGTGGTTTTAATAGCAAGGCATATTATGCAAATGCATTGTTGATATCAAGAACTGTATGGTGTCTGGATTATTTCAGGATACGGTTACAGAGAATACTTGCTTGTCCTGAATGTAGCGTGCATATATAGAGATGTAATGGGATTTAATAATTTATTTATGTATGCAACTGTGTATACAGACCAGGGATTATTCTCTCTTTATTGATTAGTTTGGCTTCTGACTACAGTGTACAAATAATATCATTGTTATTTAGGCGGCTTTTGTTTGTTTAGCCACCTGAACGTACCTCTCAAAATGAGCTCAGCTTTGTAAGATAAACAAGCTGCCAGGCTTCTAATTAATAACACCCTATATTTAGCACCAAGACAATACAATACAATACAATAACTTTATTGTCTGTTGGGTTACAGAAAATTTCCTTTAGGCTTGTTCATATAAAATCTTACATATGTATGTATACAAGGTTAAGATAAGTACTAAGAGCGAGGTTATCACATAATATTCATATCACGTGCACAATAGGATATAGTGATAGATCATATGCACATAGATAAGTAAACCACAATAAATAAGTAAATAAGTAAACAGGTAAACAAGTAAACCGCAAGTAAACCACAGGAGGAGAATGTCTATCATACAAATAGTACTGTAAACAATCAGGCTAATACATGGGGTCAGAGTAAATACATTATAAAATAGTAAACATTATAAAATGGTAAGCATACTATCACAGATTGTAATTATTCAATTAAACACATATATATTGCAATAGATTATTATGAAGTCATTGTCGTGCCTAAAATTGCTAAGATTCATTTACACATGCACTCTTTTATCATGAGCATTGAGTCCTTAAATTAAATAATAATCCAAATAAAAAGAAGAATGGCGTTACAATGACTAGACATCTGGCACCGGCATTACAAGTTAAAAACAAAAAACAAAACTGTGGAGCCACGACATATACACTGCAGGACACTAAGGCACAAACAGCACAATATAATGACATAAAAAAAAAAAAAAAATGCAATCAAAATACTGCTACAGAATACATTCACTTACAGTTGAGAATGGACACTGCAGTTGGTATAACAGATTTTTTAAAGAGATTCTTCCGAGCAAGGGGCATCTTATATTGTCGGCCTGACGGAAGCTGCTGGAACTGGCCAAAAAGAGGATGGGTGGGGTCGCAAACAATAGTAGTAGCTTTCCTTCTGACAGCGCCATTGTACAAGTCTTCCAGCGAGTACTGCCCTGACCCAATAATTTTTCCTGCAACTTTGACAATGCGTGACAGCCTACCTTTGTCTTTCATGTTCAGATTACCAAACCATACAACACCATTGAAGGTCAGAACACTCTCTATTAAACTCCTATACACCATTTCCAAGATTTCTTGGTTCACATCAAAATATCTCAATTTCCTTAGAAGGTAGAGGCGCTGGTTTGCCTTTTTTACAATGTGATCAGTGTTATCAGTGAAAGACAGCTTGTTGTCATAAAAATGCCAAGATATTTAAAACTGGACACAACTTCAACAGGTTCGTTACTAATCTTGGCAGGGGCAAAAACATCAGAGACTTTCCTGTTGTCGATCAGATGTTCTTTCGTTTTGCCAACGTTACGGTGAAGAAAGCTGTCAGCGCACCATTTCTCCAAAACAGAGATTTGTGAAAAATATTCTGTCAGGAAATCTTCTTTTTTCAGGAGGCTAACTAAGGCCGTGTCATCTGCAAATTTCAGTAGCCAATTAGAGGAAGTCTGACACCTCATGTGATCTGTGTATATTGAAAAAAAAGTGTCGGCGAGAGGACACAGCCCTGGGGTGCGCCGGAATTTACAATAATCTCATCCGACATACAACCCTGAATACTAACACGCTGTGGACGGTCTTTCAAAAAATCATTCACCCAAAGAACAATATTTGGGCTTACATCAAGATCAATCAAGCGCTTCAAAAGAACGTAGGGTTCGATGGTATTAAACGCACTCGAAAAATCTATGAACAACACTCTGATGTAGGCTTTGGAGTTTTCAAGATGCTGTGAAATCAGATGTACCGCTGTCGTGCATGTTTATCTGGGAAATCTACTCACCCGAGTAGAATTTGAGTTCCAAGTGTTGATCAGATGGCTGAAGATCTTAAGTGCTGCGTCTTTTATAGTTTTTGTGAGTTTACTGGTTGCTTAGACCACTTTTTCAGTATAGCCGACGCCATATTTGCAGCGGCGAAGACTGTGTTTTTCTGTAAATCTACTCATCGATCCACTAAGAATTTCAGGTCAAAGTGTTACATAACTAAGATGACTGACGGATTTGCTTCTTTTATTGTTTTCTGAAGTTACTAGGCTCTACGTAAACACGACAGGATCGTGGTAATGACATTCTTGGTGGTACTTTTGATTCTGACAAAGGGACAGCTAGCCGGTGTCCCGAATGTGATGGGTAGCTGCTCGGCTGTGACTCACCCTAATTGCGCGGTTTATCCGTGGGTAATCTGGCCATTTTGCACTCATTTACTGATCCTATTAGGGAATAGCGAGGTGACCCTATTATTGGAACAAATGTCCTATTCTTTATTGTGGAAATGGTTTGGGACTGACCCAACGTGACCCTAATTGCGAGGTGACCCAACCACTGAAGTGACCCAATACCGAGATTTCACTGTATGTTTGTGATATATCAACATATATACCACAATTGGATTGTGCTTGTGAGCTTTCTAAAATATATATATATAGGTTTGCATATATGACATATATACTTAACCCATAGCAAACACCGAAGTCGACCACCCTCATTTGTGCAAAAACAACCTGGTATTCTAACCTTAAGATTATCTTTGTACGCTCGCTGAACTTTCTTGGCCACCTCGGGCATTATTAAGCGAATAACTGATCCATTTCCCGTTCTCCGTCGTCCGGCGTCACGTGATCATGTGGGTGTAACATGACAAGAGTTTACACGAAAATCGTGGAAAGATTGTATGTGTGTCTCACTCGATCTTAGTTATAACCCCCATCCTTAGTTATAACCCCCATTCTTAGTTATAACCCCCATTCTTAATTATAACCCCATTCTTAGTTATAACCCCCATTCTTAGTTATAACCCCCATTCTTAGTTATAAACCCCATTCTTAGTTATAACACCCATTCTTAGTTATAACTCCCATTCTTAGTTATAACCCCCATTCTCAGTTATAACCCCCATTCTTGGTTATAACCCCCATTCTTAGTTATAAACCCCATTCTTAGTTATATTATGTCGCTTATATTTCTACTGTAGACATTACGATCTCAACATTCAACTCTCAAGGTCACAAACAACTATCAGTGAGACGATAATCCAATTATAAGATTTAGAAGTATTACTGGTCGGAAATCCTGGAAGTACAGGATACAAACGTTACCCCTGTCAATAGAGCCAGTAGGGAAACAACATATTCTTATACCCAATCTGCTCTTTCTGCTGCCAGCCACCAATCACAGGTCTGAGGATCGTATCATTAAGCTATGGAGCTAATCATAAAAATCCACTATTACATAAAATCCGTTGCAACGTTTAGGAGCATTTACAAAATACAAAACAAGATGTCGTTTTGTGTCATTGTGACACAATGACAAAAGTGTCCCGGTGGCGCCTCCTGGTGTTAATAGTTTTCTGTATATGTCTATAATACGATCTTTGTTGAGGAAGGAAGTGTATCTTATAGCGCAAAATCGGGATGAGCTCTTAAAAATGTTAGTGAAACAGTTCCCTGGCACTTAAAGTTGTATTCAGCCTATGATGAGGTCTTAGCAATGTTAGTGAAACTGTCCCCTGGCACGTAATGTAGTATTCAGCCTATGATGAGATCTTAACAATGTTAATGAAACTGTCCCCTGGCACTTAATGTAGTATTCAGCCTATGGTGAGCTCCTAAGAATGTTAGTGAAACTGTCCCTTGGCACTTAATGTAGTATTCAGCCTATGATTAGGTCTTAACAATGTTAGTGAAACTGTCCCCTGGCACTTAATGTAGTATTCAGCCTATGATGAGGTCTTAAGAATTTTAGTGAAACTGTCCCCTGGCATTTAATGTAGTATTCAGCCTATGATTAGGTCTTAACAATGTTAGTGAAAATGTCTCCTGGCACTTAATGCAGTATTCAGCCTATGATTAAGGTCTTAGCAATGTTAGTGAAACTGTCCCCTGGCACGTAATGTAGTATTCAGCCCATGATGAGATCTTAACAATGTTAATGAAACTGTCCCCTGGCACTTAATGTAGTATTCAGCCTATGGTGAGCTCCTAAGAATGTTAGTGAAACTGTCCCTTGGCATTTAATGTAGTATTCAGCCTATGATTAGGTCTTAACAATGTTAGTGAAAATGTCTCCTGGCACTTAATGTAGTATTCAGCCTATGATTAGGTCTTAACAATGTTAGTGAAACTGTCCCCTGGCATGTAATGTAGTATTCAGCCTATGATAAGGTCTTAGCAATGTTAGTGAAACTGTCCCTGGCACTTAATGTAGTATTCAGCCTATGATTAGGTCTTAACAATGTTAGTGAAACTGTCCCCTGGCATTTAATGTAGTATTCAGCCTATGATTAGGTCTTAACAATGTTAGTGAAACTGCCCCTGGCACTTAATGTAGTATTCAGCCTATGATTAGGTCTTAACAATGTTAGTGAAACTGTCCCCTGGCATGTAATGTAGTATTCAGCCTATGATAAGGTCTTAGCAATGTTAGTGAAACTGTCCCCTGGCATGTAATGTAGTATTCAGCCTATGATGAGGTCTTAACAATGTTAGTGAAACTGTCCCCTGGCATTTAATGTAGTATTCAGCCTATGATGAGGTCTTAACAATGTTAGTGAAACTGTCTCCTGGTACTTAACATAGTATTCAGTCTATGATGAGGTCTTAACAATGGTAGTGAAACTGTCCTCTGGCACTTAATGTGGTATTCAGTCTATGATGAGGTCTTAACAATGTTAGTGAAACTGTTCCCTGGCACTTAATGTAGTATTCAGTCTATGATGAGGTCTTAACAATGTTAGTGAAACTGTCCTCTGGCACTTAACATAGTATTCAGTCTATGATGAGGTCTTAACAATGTTAGTGAAACTGTCCCCTGGCACTTAATGTAGTATTCAGTCTGTGATGAGGTCTTAACAATGTTAGTGAAACTGTCCCCTGGCACTTAATGTAGTATTCAGTCTATGATGAGGTCTTAACAATGTTAGTGAAACTGTCCCCTGGCACTTAATATAGTATTCAGTCTATGATGAGGTCTTAACAATGTTAGTGAAACTGTCCCCTGGCACTTAATGTAGTATTCAGTCTGTGATGAGGTCTTAACAATGTTAGTGAAACTGTCCTCTGGCACTTAATGTAGTATTCAGTCTGTGATGAGGTCTTAACAATGTTAGTGAAACTGTCCCCTGGCACTTAATGTAGTATTCAGTCTGTGATGAGGTCTTAACTATGTTAGTGAAACTGTCCCCTGGCACTTAATGTAGTATTCAGCCTATGATTAGGTCTTAACAATGGTAGTGAAACTGTCCCCTGGCATGTAATGTAGTATTCAGCCTATGATAAGGTCTTAGCAATGTTAGTGAAACTGTCCCTGGCACTTAATGTAGTATTCAGCCTATGATTAGGTCTTAGCAATGTTAGTGAAACTGTCCCTGGCACTTAATGTAGTATTCAGCCTATGATTAGGTCTTAACAATGTTAGTGAAACTGTCCCCTGGCATGTAATGTAGTATTCAGCCTATGATAAGGTCTTAGCAATGTTAGTGAAACTGTCCCCTGGCATGTAATGTAGTATTCAGCCTATGATGAGGTCTTAACAATGTTAGTGAAACTGTCCCCTGGCATTTAATGTAGTATTCAGCCTATGATGAGGTCTTAACAATGTTAGTGAAACTGTCCCCTGGCATTTAATGTAGTATTCAGCCTATGATGAGGTCTTAACAATGTTAGTGAAACTGTCCCCTGGCATTTAATGTAGTATTCAGTCTATGATGAGGTCTTAACAATGTTAGTGAAACTGTCTCCTGGCACTTAATGTAGTATTCAGCCTATGATGAGGTCTTAACAATGTTAGTGAAACTGTCCCCTGGCATTTAATGTAGTATTCAGCCTATGATGAGGTCTTAACAATGTTAGTGAAACTGTCCTCTGGCACTTAATGTGGTATTCAGTCTATGATGAGGTCTTAACAATGTTAGTGAAACTGTTCCCTGGCACTTAATGTAGTATTCAGCCTATGATGAGGTCTTAACAATGTTAGTGAAACTGTCCCCTGGTACTTAACATAGTATTCAGTCTATGATGAGGTCTTAACAATGGTAGTGAAACTGTCCTCTGGCACTTAATGTAGTATTCAGCCTATGATGAGGTCTTAACAATGTTAGTGAAACTGTCCCCTGGTACTTAACATAGTATTCAGTCTATGATGAGGTCTTAACAATGGTAGTGAAACTGTCCTCTGGCACTTAATGTAGTATTCAGCCTATGATGAGGTCTTAACAATGTTAGTGAAACTGTCCCCTGGCATTTAATGTAGTATTCAGCCTATGATGAGGTCTTAACAATGTTAGTGAAACTGTCCTCTGGCACTTAATGTGGTATTCAGTCTATGATGAGGTCTTAACAATGTTAGTGAAACTGTTCCCTGGCACTTAATGTAGTATTCAGCCTATGATAAGTTCTTAACAATGTTAGTGAAACTGTCCCCTGGCATTTAATGTAGTATTCAGCCTATGATGAGGTCTTAACAATGTTAGTGAAACTGTCTCCTGGTACTTAACATAGTATTCAGTCTATGATGAGGTCTTAACAATGGTAGTGAAACTGTCTCCTGGTACTTAACATAGTATTCAGTCTATGATGAGGTCTTAACAATGGTAGTGAAACTGTCCTCTGGCACTTAATGTGGTATTCAGTCTATGATGAGGTCTTAACAATGTTAGTGAAACTGTTCCCTGGCACTTAATGTAGTATTCAGCCTATGATGAGGTCTTAACAATGGTAGTGAAACTGTCCCCTGACACTTAATGTAGTATTCAGTCCATGATAAGTTCTTAACAATGTTAGTGAAACTGTCCTCTGGCACTTAACGTAGTATTCAGTCTGTGATGAGGTCTTAACAATGTTAGTGAAACTGTCCCCTGGTACTTAACGTAGTATTCAGTCTGTGATGAGGTCTTAACAATGTTAGTGAAACTGTCCCCTGGCACTTAATGTAGTATTCAGCCTATGCTGCTCGTAGGCAAATAAACTCATTATTGTTATTATTAGTCCGACACCAGTCATTTTGTTTGCAGTCGTCCAGAAGTGTGACAGCCACCCGTGTCAACATGGTGGACAGTGTAATGGCAACGAGACGAGCTACGACTGCCTCTGTCTGGGCGGATACACCGGCACGCTATGTGAGACAGGTGGGTCGGCCTCCTCCGCCGGTCGGGGCTGTTGTTCTTCCTACACCATAAAGCGCGGTGGGACAGTTTAAAGCACCGGCCTTTCAATCGAGAGAACCCGTGTTCGAATCCTGTGCTGCGGTGTCGAACTTTGAGCAAGTCCATTCAGTCTACATTGTTCCAGTTCGCTCAGCTGTATGACACAGAGGACTGGACACTGCGCTGTAGAACTTACTATTTGCTATGTTTTCTTGTTTCCTTTATACGGGGTGAAGGCTGTGTAATGTGCTGCTGCACTGCTCCTGTTGTAACAGCCCGCCACTGCTCCCTATCAGCAGCCCCCTCCATCTACCTTTCATCTTCCTCCGTCTTTCCAAAATTCATTTTCGCTTTTCGCAGTATATTTTGGATTATAAATAAATAATAAATAAATAAAAGTACTTATATAGCGCCCAATAAATTAAAATTGCCCTCGGGCGCTTTACATACATGCACACGTATATAATAGTATTATACATTAAAAAAATGCTAACTAAGAAATAAATATGTAAACAAATATACCATTACCTTAAATATAATTACTAAATAAAAGAGAGATCATTAAAAAAGTTTAAACAAATTAAGACATTCTTAAAAAACTACTATAAATACATTCATTTATACAAGAAGAATAACCATAAATATGTTAAGAAACTAATAAAATAAAAAATATATTTATCAATAGAAAGCACATAAAATGTCCTCGTCGGTGAATTATAAAAACGCTTGTTTAAAAAGGTGAGTCTTCAAAAGTGTTTTAAACACTTGTAATGATGTTGCTGTCCTGAGTGTAGGAGGCAAATTGTTCCATAGAACCGCCGAGCAAACCGCGAAACGGTGATCACCATGAATAACAGTTTGTGAGGCCGGTATGAACAAAAGGCGAGGCTGCGAGGTAGATCGTAGAGTTCTGTTGATGGGACGGTAACCAATTAATTCACTTATGTAGTCAGGCGCTAGACAGTTCAAGGCACAATATGTAAACACCAGCACTTTGTAGGTCGGTCTCAAATGAACGGGTAGCCAGTGTAAACGCTGCAACACGGGCGTGATGTGTTCGTATTTCCTCGAGCGAGTAATTAGGCGAGCGGCACAGTTCTGCACCCTTTGTAGACGTTGCATCATCGTGTGTGGGAGACCATAAAGAAGTGCATTCCCATAATCTAAACGGGATCTCACTAGTGCCTGAACAAATGTCTTGCATGATTCTTCCGTCAGATGTGGCCGAATTCGCCCAATGTTTCTAATATGATAGTAGCAGCTTTTCACAGTGTTGGCAATCTGCTGTTCCATTTTCAGGTTGCTATCAAATAGCACACCCAAACTGCGCACGCACGATGATGGTTGAATTCGATGGCCGGCTACTGTGATGTATACATTGGCAGGCAGACTGCCGCGTTTCTTCGCTGGATAAAAAACGATCGCCTCGGATTTCTCTGTGTTCAGTTTTAACTGGTTTCTAGTCAACCATGCAGCCACTTCCGCAACACACAATTCCACCTTAGCCAGTGCCGCCACAATTGATTCATCTCGTTCAACTGTGAGGTAGATTTGAATGTCATCAGCATAACAGTGATGCTCCATGCCGTGTTTGGCAACAATATCTCCGATAGGTTTGGTGTACATGCAATACAAAGTAGGGCCCAACACCGACCCTTGGGGGACGCCACACGCCAAGATTGACTCAACCGACTCGGCACTTCCCACTGCCACTTTCTGATACCGTTCGCTAATGTATGATTTCAGCCACGCAAGCGCCTTATCGGTGATACCGATTGAGTGTTCAAGTCGAGTCATCAACAACTGATGATCGACTGTGTCAAACGCGGACGACAAATCAAGCATCACGAGAATTGTTGTACATTTCCTATCCAGTGTCGCGGCAATGTCTTTCTTGACACGGAGTAGAGCTGTTTCTGTGGAGTGTCCACGACGGTATGCAGACTGAAAAGGGTCGTGCAGATTACATTGAAAGCTGGACCAGTGATCAAAGACAAGAACGGAAAGCTAGGGACAGACAAGAAAGAGGTGCTACAGGTCTGGGAGGAGTATTTCAATGCATTGCTAAACCAAAGGGAAAACAGTGAACTAGATCTACCAAGTGTACTTGAGGGTGAAGTAAAGGTGGAGGAGATTGTGGATGCTGAGACAGAGCAATGAAGAAGATGAAGAAAGGTCGGGCGGCATGTATTGATGAAGTGCGAGTGGAGATGAGTTGGAATATGGTGGACAAAAAGATTGCTGAACACCTGCCTGAGTGAGGGGAAGATCCTAGAAGAGTGGAGAATGGGGCTGATTGTCCCAGTAGGGAACAAAAGGGAGACGTGCGTGATCCTGGAAAATACAGAGGCATTGCTTTACTAAGCCTTACGTAGAAGATGCTGGAAAGAATCGTGGATGGCAGAATAAGAGCAGTAGAGGAAGGGGAAGTTGGTGAAGAACAGTAGGGTTTAGAACAGGAAGAGGAACAACTGACGGGATGTTTATTCTGAAGCAGCTACTGGAAAAGAAATTGGAGGAACAAGAAGATATGGCGGTAGGATCCATAGACCTGGAGAAAGCATATGATACTATACCAAGAGAGATGGCGATGGCGAGACTGAGGTGGATGGGGGTCCCAGAGGCGGAGGTCAGGATGGTAGAAGGGACATATAAAGAAACAAAGAGCAGGGTGTTGTGTGGACCGGGAGTGTCAGGAAAGCTTGAAATAAATGTTGGCCTGAGACAGGGGAGTGCCCTGAGCCCACTGTTGTTTGTCTTAGTGGTGGAACTGATAAGCAGGAAGACTGGTACGAGAGATATCCTCCGGAAGTTAGTGTGTGCAGACGACCTGGCAGTGGTAGCGGACGGGGAAGCAGATAGAAACAGGGGCAAACGCTTGGAGGAAGGTTGAATGTGCGATGGGATACAAGAGCATATCGCGTAGACTCAAAGGAAAGGTGCTCTGTTCATGTGTTACCCTGGCATACCTGTATGACGTAGAGACGATGGCACTGACAGGGAACAACACGAGAAGGTGCAGGTTTGTGAAAACAACTGGGTAGAAAGAATTGCGGGAGTGAAGAGAAATGATAAGCGAAGAATGAAAGAATTGAGGAGAATTTGGAATAAAAGAACGCCATAAGATTAAGCTGGTGAGGAGTCAACTGAAGTGGGCTGGGCACGTGGAGAGAATGGGAGGAGAACGGCTGGCAAAGAAAGCATATGCCCGGAGAGTGGAGGGAGAAAGGAGGCGAGGAAGACCTAGACTGCGATGGGAGGACTGCGTACAGAGTTTCTAGGAAGGATTGAGAGAGGAATAGAGAACGAGAGCAAAATATAGAGGGGAATGGAGACAGCTGGTAGAGAAAGTAGTGTTAGATAAGTCAGGAAGAAGAAGAGGAAGAAAAAGAAAACTGAAATCGAGGAACGTAACCAAGGCCAGTCCCACCCCTGACGACAGGGAATCGGGAGGAGAACAACAACTATATGAACTGCTGCAACCACTTCATGTAAAAAGAGTGGGTATGATAAGTAGCCATCGCCCCCTGTGGACAATTGTTTCCATGCTTCAGTGGTAGCCTGATACTTATTCATCATCCACTCCTGACTGACAACAAGGTGTTTTCCTGCTGGCTTGATGTTTCACCGGCTCTGTTGTCTTCGGTAGTCTACCCGCATCCATTCTTATCTACCCTGCCTACCCGGTCCGGTTGAGACGTACATACGTTACAATCCCGAGTGATACACGCATACAGCTAAATTAATCCGTAAACCTAATCCACGTAGGTCCTGTTCCCATTCTTAGCTGCGAATGCACAGGCGGAACCAGCAGTGCAAAGTGGATGATATCGATTGGGTCTCTCGATACACTGATACTTACAGCTAGAACATTCAGGAGAGTTCTATGAACATATCTATTTCGCACGCCATTAAACAAACGCTGATCAACCAATATGATCGTAAAGTCGTAAAGGTTCGCAACTGTAGCTGTCAATGCGGGGTCAAATGGCATGATGATGAGGACAAAGCTAAATGTATGAACACATGTGGACATTTGCAGGCAATTGGGGTCTAGAGGGTATTACGATATAACAGGATGTCCAAGTCTTGAGTCCCGAGACCATGCGTTCCAGACATCAACCACTGTACGAGTGAACCGTGCATCAACGGCGGAACGTGCGTCGACCTGATGACCGGACACAAGTGTCGATGTTCACTGCGCTACAAGGGGACCAACTGCGAAATTGGTCAGTAAACTGGTTATGCATTCCAAATAGGGTAACAACGTCTTCATGCTGTCTTTTCATGCGAAACAAAGTGTCTTCAATATAAATTCATTAACATGTAACAAGTTTGCAATTTATACAGAAATACACACAATATACACATGTGCATATTCATACAGGCGAGCTCGCTCGCACACACGCACGCACGCACGCACGCACGCACGCACGCACGCACGCACGCACGCACGCACACACACAAACACACACAACACGCACGCGCGCGCGCATTTGCTTTATTTGCTATCCCAAAAATCTGATATGCAAAGAAAGGATGACAGAAATACTGAATAAATATTCTTGTTATTAGGAGCGATACTTTTACGATTTAACAAGGTTTAACAAGATTGCCGCTATAAGCTCCAGACGTCATGCGGACAAGGAAGCCTTTGGCTTATCGGGAGTCCAACAATTTTCCACCTACGTATAGCCCGCCCTCCCCAGGTAGCTGTCAATTTTATTTTGAATATATTCACACTGCGAGCATTAACACAATCATCAGATAATTTGTTCCAGTCATTTGTTGTCCTCTGAGAGAATGAGTATTTTCCCACATCTAAGCTACACTGTTCTTTGACAACTGCCGCATTGTGCCCTCTGGTTCTAAATCCTTCTATAAGTATGAAGAAAATAGTTCTATCAATATCTACATAACCATTCAATATTGTAAAAACTTCTATTTGGCCTCGTCTTAGTCTCCTAGTCTCTAACGTTGTCAACCCGCATTCTAATAGGTGTCTTCTTAGTCTCCTAGTCTATAACGTTGTCAACCCGCATTCTAATAGGTGTCTTCTTAGTATCCTAGTCTCTAACGTTGTCAACCCGCATTCTAATAGGCGTCTTCTTAGTCCCCTAGTCTCTAACGTTGTCAACCCGCATTCTAATAGGCGTCTTCTTAGTCCCCTAGTCTCTAACGTTGTCAACCCGCATTCTAATAGGCGCATTTCACAATTAACATCTTCCAGTTCAGGAATCAGCTTTATTGCTCTTCGTTATACTCTTTCTAGCTTATCTATCTATTGTGGCCTCCATGCTTGTATGCAATATTCCAAATGAGTTCTAACCATTACTTTGTACAGCGGTACAATCAGCTGTTTCTCTTTATGTGCGATATTTCCTCTAATTAGCCGTAGTATTTGGTTACCCTTTGAAGCAGCACGTTGCTCTGAATATTTCGTGTCATCATAAACTGTCACTCCTAAATCCTTTTCCTTTACTGTTTTACCTAATACGGTATCCCCCATTATGTATTCTTTGTCCATATTTCCATGTTCTATGTGAATACATTTACAGTTCCCAAAATTGAATAACATTTGCAGTTGTTCAGACCATTTGACTAATTTGGCTAGATCATGTTGTAAAGTGTGTTTATCCGCATCTGTTTTAACTCTTCTCAACACTTTAGTATCATTTACGAATTTCAGTACTTTGTTTGATATATCATCATCCGAATCATTTCTATATATAAATAATAATGTAGGTCCCAGCAATGACCCCTGTGGCACTCCACTCAAAACTGGTTTCCAGTTTGAAATCTTCCCATCTGCATTATGCTGTTCATATAACATACAATCTCAAACCGTTGCAATACGATCAGTCTCGTATACATAGCATGTGACCGCATCAGCATTCAAGGAAGGTGTGTTCTGTTAGGTAATTATATGCAGACATTTCGCTGAATTGTTCAAATTGTCCCCGACCTGTGATTCAACATGTGGGATCCATGAACTTCAAAGGTATTACGTCAATATGGGCAATAGCGGCTCTTTAGTATTTAAATACTGTGTCTACAATGTTGACATTTCGCGAGCGCAACATTCAAATTCCTGACATTGGTCGGGCTCAATAAATGCAACATGGCTGGCAGTATACTATCAACATATTGATTATTATTATTATTATTTGTAATAACAATGTCTAAATAAAGCGCACCTTTAACTGGAGGTGTACGTATTGCAAATCCCTGTACGAAGCATTGGTTAAATGCCGATACACAGATAGTCACGTTTGGTTTGGGGTCAGTAAACACGTTGAGTTATGGTCGTATTACTCTTATAGTATTCTGATTAAGCTTTGAAGCACCTTTAATATTAATCAGTCACTGAAACCATTGTAGCAAAGCAGCTTGCGGAAGTGTGTATCTTCAACCCATGCGCAAACGGAGCTTCCTGTAGGAACAATTCCGGTGCAGTCTTGTGCATATGCAACGCCGGATACAGCGGATTAAGATGCGAAATCGGTAAGCGATACACCCCAAATATTTCACTCACTCACTCACTCACTCACTCACTCACTCACTCACTCACTCACTCACTCACTCACTCACTCACTCACTCACTCACTCACTCACTCACTCACTCACTCACTCACTCACTCACTCACTCACTCACTCACTCACTCACTCACTCACTCACTCACTCACTCACTCACTCACTCACTTCACTCACTCACTCACCACCACCACCACCTCACTCACTCATCACTCACCACCACTCACTCACTCACTCACTCACTCACTCACTCACTCCTCACTCACTCACTCACTCACTCACTCACTCACTCACTCCCTCCCTCACTCACTCACTCACTCACTCACTCACTCACTCACTCACTCACTCACTCACTCACTCACTCACTCACTCACTCACTCACTCACTCACTCACTCACTCACTCACTCACTCACTCACTCACCCACCCACCCACCCACCCACCCACTCACGCACGCACGCACGCACGCACGCACGCACGAACGCACTAATTCGGCCACTGATGCAGAACTCCGATAGATTGAGACATATGTGTCATGGATACGCTTGTCTCTTATTTGCAGCTCTACTAATTCTAGTCTCACATCCTCCTTCAGTCAAATGTTAAAAGTTGGTCTATCCTGGCTTTTCTTCCATGTGTCTTAGGAGCCCTTTCATATTCTTTGTGTCTATAAAAGTGCCCAACTATTCTCTCCCTATTTTCCTGTAACGTCTGTTTAACTTTATACACATCTCTATAGACCTTTACAACAGTAAAGTAGTCTTTCAAGTCAACATTGAATACATTTCACAGTATTCTCTTTGTTAGAGTCAGTGATTAGCTTTCACACAGGAGCACTAAATTCACACGTACACTGCATTAAAGGGTAGTTCTCCTAATCATTCAATGATATCATACGGCATAATGTACATTAATCTAACATCTATACAGCGTATATAAGCTTTATCGAAGCAGAAATAACATTTGAATTCAACAGTTCAATCTTTACGAAAATCACCGCGCTGTCACTGGAGTCAGCGAATAACGAGCTCGATGACTGACCAACTCATCACGTGACCTGTTTCCTAGCAAAAGTTCCATCAAGCCATCACAAATGGATGCCAAATATGTGTTACCTTTATGTACAGCGCTGGGAACGTCTATGGATATGGCGCTTTTTTATAATAATATTACTGTTCTTCTTCTTATTATTATTAGTATTATCCTACGTGTCCACAGACATCGACGAATGCAAGAGTGAACCATGTCCTCGTGGGGAGACGTGCGCCGACCAGGCGAATGGTTACACGTGTCGCCTCAAACCTGCCATCCAATCACGTGAGAGATTTGTGTGTATTTACGATGTATGTAACGTACTACTTACTTACTTACTTACTTACTTACTTACTTACTTACTACCCGTTACGCCCTCTGGCGTTTAGGGCAGCGACGAAGTTCCTCCACCTCTGTACTAACGTACTACCTATTTATATTTATATAATTAATTTAACACCTTACAATCTTATTATTTTAATTATTTAGCTTGTTAACTCATTTATATTATTCATGCATGTTTATATATTTAGCCAAAACTATATTGTTTTATTTGACTTATAACTTAATTAACTTACCTACGCTTCTCTTGAATAATCTAATAAGGTACGAATACTTTAGAAAAACGTCTTTTACGCGTGTATGTGTGTTTATGTATATGTGTGTGTGTGTGTGTGTGTGTGTGTGTGTGTGTGTGTGTGTGTGTGTGTGTGTGTGTGTGTGTGTGTGTGTGTGTGTGTGTGTGTGTGTGTGTGAATGTGTGTGTACTCATGATACCAATGATCATAGCAAAAGTAATACGTATGGTGGCTAATTTCACATAGATTCGGCTGTCAATGTTTGTGTGACGAATATTCTAACTTATTTTCCAGGGCCTGCTGTAAGCGCGGCTAAAGCAAGTGAGTGGATTATCCTTCGGTACCGACTGATTTTTATAAATGCAATGTGCGTGTAGCGCCGCGCCTCTGGAACTAACTTTAGTGCTGCCTCCCTATAAAACAAGTTACTATGAAACAAAGAACTCCACAACATTTTAACATCCATCTTAACTCTCATCGCTGGTATTGCAAAATTGTATATATACATAATATAATATATATATATATATATATATATGTTTATAAGTATATATATATATATATATATGGAGGGAGGAAAGGGAACGGAGGGAGGGAGGAGGAGGGAGGAGGAAGGAGGGAGGGAGGAGGAGGAGGAGGGAGGAGGGAAGGGAGGAGAGGGATGGAGGAGGGAGGGAGGAGGGGGAGGGAGGGAGGGAGGGAGAGGGAGGAAGGGAGGGAGGGAGGGAGGGAGGGAGGGAGGGAGGGGGGGAGGGAGGGAGGGAGGGAGGGAGGGAGGGAGTGAGGAGGGAGGGAGGGAGGGAGGGAGGGAGGGAGGGAGGGGTGGAGATTGTTATAAAGTTTCGTAAGCACGCAAACTAATGTTTGCTCCTTACTCCTCAGTTCCAGACTTTGACATCGCACCTGAACTCCCTCTCGTGATAGTGTTTGTAGGCGGCATCATCATCCTCGGGGTCGTCGCCTTCTATTACCCCAGTAAGTCAATGATACACTTGCATAGTGTGTATACAAGTCACTCTATCTATCCTCAAGAACCATAGTTTCAGAGTTCGAATCTGACCGATGAATTATCGCAGCTCATTTATTGTAAATGTTTCTCATGTAGCTGTACATATTTTCCATAACGGTGTCGGCGAAATGTTGCCATCGTTCGTACGTGTGTGCGTGTGCGTATGCGTGTGCGTGTGCGTGAGAGTGTGCGTTTGTTTTAATATTATTATTATTGTTGTTGTTATTATTATTATTATAATATATATTATATATATATATATATATAATATATATATATGTATATATATATATGTGTGTATATATATATATATATATATTGTATATATATATATATATATATATATATATATCATCATCAATAATAATACATGTTGTGTTGCTTTACTTCAGGACAAATACATCTGCCTGAGAAGCGGTATGTCGGAGTGTTGCCAAAATCGGGTAGAACCAATGAAGTTGTACTGCCTACAAAACTTACTTAGTGGTCCTGCAGACAGAGGCGGCAATCGGCTTCACATACACACGTCAACTGTAATGCCGCTGAGTCGCTCCGAGCTCTGACGTTGCACATGCGCCGGAAACTTTCACGCGAGTTCCGCTGGGAATTTAGAGGTCGTGTGCTTGCGAACTTGTGTGTCGAATCAGCGATGACTTGAAATTTATTAAACCTGACTTTACATTACCCTGCTGATTGTTTGTAACTTATTATTAAGGGTCGCACAAGTTCAAAAGGTCGCATAAGGTCGAAAGTTTCACAATACACGGGGGTCGTATCGTGGGGAAAGGGTTTGATAAAGCGTTTAATAAAGTGCCACATCAAAGATTGTTGCGTAGACTTAAAGCCCATGGTATAGGGGATGGTGTGATCAGCTGGATACAAACATGGTTGACAGACAAAAGACAGAGAGTAATACTAGAGGGGGAGATTTCAAACTGGAAACCAGTTTTGAGTGGAGTGCCACAGGGTTCAGTGTTGCGACCTATATTTTTCTTGATATATATAAATTATTTGGACGATGATAAATCAAACAGAGTACTAAAACTCGCAGACGATACAAAAGTGTTCAGATGAGCTAAAACAGATGCAGATAAACACACTTTATAGGATGATCTAGCCAAATTGGTCAAATGGTCTCAAAAATGTCAAATGTTATTCAATTTTGGGAAATGTAGATGCATTCACATAGGAGATGACAATGTGGACATATGTATTGCATTTTATATGTACCCTGTATTTATATTTAATCAATCAATCAATCGATCAATCAAAATCAAGGCATAAAATGTTATTGGCCAACCGAATCTGTAACGAGAAAAAGCATCTGAAAGCCTAACAGCGCCACAATCAAGCCCTGATTCATTATAAGAATATATAGTCTACTCTTCTCATATGTGATTTACTCTTTTTCCCGCAGCCTTGTTTTTGTTATATCACCTCCCTTCTTTTGGTAGTCGGATCTGTCTCCATCCAACCCAAATGTTCCTCACTAAAGTCACTATACTATATAGCATATAGCTTCATACTATTCTTTTTTTTCTGAGCTCAATTGCATCAGTTCCGCCAAGTCTTCCACGGTTCGTCTTCTTCTTCTGTGTGCCGGGTAGGTCACAGGCGTTGGGACCAGGCAGTCAGATCGCTGTTGTTGCTGTTTCGTCACCGACAACGTCTCCATCCCATAATGGGGTGCCGATTTTATTATTTTCCCACTCACCTCGCTTGATATATGCACGACTGCCACTGCACCCTTCGTGCTTCCGTGCAGTCGCATCTAATATAAATCATTCGCCGCATCCCTACCGATAAACCTACCCCATCGGTAACTATTTCGCCAATGTACATAAAGCCTTGCATGAATGATGTCGTTCGTGGTGTTCAAGCCCACTTTCTGGTGTTCAGATTAACCGTTTATGTCTCATCCATGGTGTCCTTCAGCGCATGCTTCTCGAACACCTCCTTCAACTCTGGTAGCTATCTTCATAATTCCTGTTTGTTCTCCGCCACTATGACATGATCAACAGATGTTTCCAAAAACGAGCAAGCCAACTGAGCCTGTGTCTCGGGGGGCCGCAGCTGTGTCTCGAACGCTGCTTGTATAATATATGTGTTGCCTTTGACAGCAACTGTAGTTTTCTTCAGTATGGTTATCACGTATGCGAATATTGTTTCTGCCATATACGTGGAATTTGACATCATTCCTCTTTATCTACTGCTGAGGCAATATCAACAGCTCTAATTATTGGTTGCCTCGAGTATTGCTGAAAGAGACGTGCGCAATATTGTTTGACGCGTGTTGTTCTCAGGACCCCTCATTTCTCATCGTCCGTCACTACCCCTACGTAGACAATGGCACTGACTTCTGGTTACCAATCGAATCAAATTAAAGTAATACTAACATACAATGTGCCTTTTCTATATAATAACAACTGTATGTTGCTCCTCTTATTTATTATTATTATTTTCATCATTATATGTTTTATTATTAATATAATTATAATTATTTGTTATATTATTATTATTATTACTGTTGTTGCTATTTTTAATATTATTATTATACAATGTGTCTTTTCTACACAACAACCACCGTATTTTGCTACATTACTATTATTATTTTCATCATTATCTGTTTTATTATTAATATAATTATCATTATTATTTTCAGTTTTATTATTATGATTACTGTTGTTATTATTATTACTATACAGTGTGTCTTTTCTACACAACAGCCACCGTATTTTGCTACTCTCACACGTTTCCCGTGGCATATCTGATCATCGGTCTCAAACAAGTGTGTGTTATTAAGACAGCATTGACAAGGAGGCATTTACTGCAGCCGCACCCAAAGTGTGGAATGAACGCCCCATTACATCAAAATCATCTGAAACTATTGCCGCCTTTCTTGAAAAAACTGAAGTCTTATTTGTACGAAATTGCATTCCCACACTAAATCTTCGGTCATCCTTTGCTCTAATGACGTCCGGAATAATTGCCAACCTGTATTAGTAAAAATCAATTTATCACAGCGGCACACGCGCGCCCTCGAACATACGTATGCATCCACTTGCGCAGGCGAATTCCTGTACCTATTTAATACAAACTGAAGCAGGTCAGTTATACCCATTCGCTTATTTGTTTCCAGAAATGTCCTCACGTTGGGTAATGACTACGGCATATAAATACGAATAAAGGCATAAACAATTATGAAAATAACAGCCAACACGACAATGCTACCCAGACCGACAATGTGGTATTAATAATAATAATCTATTTTATATAGCGCATGTCCTTCGTAGTAGAAATCCGCTTTAGATAAACACTGAGGAATAAATATGAAACTACGTAGGCATATCTTTGAAACACGATATACTTAGAAAGATAAAACGTATATCCAAATATGTTTAAATAAAACTTGTTTACATTAATATTAGTTACCAGATTGTGTTTACAGTATTCGAATAATTACGACAAGGTATTTTATTCGCGTCTTTTATACCCGTTCTTTATTAACTATTTTGATAACAAATCGCTTGTCGCTGTCGAATTATGCAACCTGATAATTCTGTTCGACCCAAGAGGCCGACATGAGAGGAGGATAATTCTTGGGAAACACTGTGGTTTAGGAACCATGAAATTAATTAGTAACGCAAAAGAAACCTTGTTAAAAGGCATACACGTAAACGACAAGACCCCAGAAAGATAAAACAAGAAAAAGACGCACTACGACCAATTCGTTAAAATACCAACGATACTTCGATAATCAGGTCACGCACGCAAGCGTTGGACAGCGGCGCTATATACGCATGACCTCACAGCGTAGTCTCGCTTAACCGACTCTCGCCTGGCTGCGTGACTTCGCCAGGAAGATAGGCTGGCTCAGAATCGCCTTTTAAATGTTATCCGCTAGATGGTAACACTGGGAAGCCGCTTAAAAACAATTGCTCGACACGCTACCGACTTAGCCACCAAGACCAGTACGATTTCGTTATACTTTGGCGACTACATATATTAGTTAGCAGTCCGACCGTGGCGCGCAACATCGATTGCATTTTCTTTAATTCAATTTGTCCTTGTTTGGTATTTATATCATGCTTATTCACACTTAGACTTTTGTTTCTGCTCGAGCATAAGCAAGCGACGTCAATACGTAATAGTTGACAGTCACGAGAGCTGCCACCTAGTGAATATGCATGTGATTAAAAGGCACTAAATTATGACAAAACGCTTAATGTCAGTTTATTTTTGTGTGACATGTTTCAATAAATTTTAATGTTGAATAATTTTATAGTATAGTATTATCCAATAAAAGTGTATCCTTATTTAATTTGTTATTTCATAGTTGGCCTGATAGCCAATCATCGTCTCTACCTGAATATGGGGTAAAGTCCCCTACCGGTAACACTGACAGTGCCTTAATGTTCCAGGCAGTTGAGAGAGGCGAAAAAGCGCTGCCATCTCACGGCGCCTGGGTAATCGAGTCTACTCACAACGTAAATCGGCCATTGTTGACCGACGGGTTTTGTAACGTCATATCCGCCTCGTGACAGTAGACTACTTCGGGGGCCGACGGATAAATTCACGCATCCGCAATGTAAAAAACAGGTATATAACTACTGACGAAAGCATTTTCAACTTGTAGACAGGTGGTTTAATATGATAGGGGTCGCTTCTAGCGTAAGTAAGCGTTCTACTATTGTCAGTATTTGAGTATATAAATAATGGTTTCACTGTTTCTTGAGGCTTGCCGCTTACCAGTGTATTCAGTTATGTGTTTCAGAGATTCGTATTTATACGGCGGTGTGAGCAAAACGATAATTTCATTGGTTACCGAGTAATGCGCGTTATTTCAAGATACATACCACATGTTGAAGGAGGTGGATGGTGATTTGAATCAATACCAAAAACGATACGTTCTTTGGACTCATGTGTCATGTTCTTGTTGCAGAGAATGCCGGGAAGCCGACTGTCCACGTATCTACTAAGTATCGGGATCATCCTTACATTGTTTCGGCTTCCACCGGTTCTAACCTCCACATGTACGTGAATGCGTGAGCGCGCGCTCGCGTGTGTGTGTATGTGTGTCTGTGTGTGTGTGCGTACGTGTGTACATGCGTGCGTGCGTACATGCGTACGAGTGTATATATGTGTGTGTTTTTCTACCTGTCTGTATGCGTGCGTGCGTGCGTGCGTGCTTCAGTGCTTGCGTGCATGCATGTGCGTGTGTGTAGGTCTGCGAGAGTGTGGGTGTGACTGTGTGCGTGTGCAAATGCGTGGCGCGCGCGTGCTTGTGTGGATGTTTACAATGTCTTGATATTCTGCTTATGAATATGAATATGACATGAATAAGCCAACGTATGCTATGTGTTTGCTATTGACATATGTGTACTATGTGGTAAGTTATTTTCCAATAATTATAAAGACTCGAAGACATGGCCACATCTGAATGACAAAGCATTGAGGGGAATTTGGGATTTCGTCTTCGTCAGCAAAACTTCATACAACTACCATTCTCACATAATTATTATGTTCAGCAACGTTTTTACCATACCTGTATTTCCAGCAACAGCTCGATGATTCAGTTGTACACAATTTCAAAAGGGACGTCTCAGGAGAATATATGTTTAGATAAACACCAATAGTTTTACACCCAGACAGAGCTAACTGTGTAACACAGAACCTGTCGGGTTAATCGTGTAGTTTCAAACGCTAGCGTATAAATGTTAAGGTTTAAATAACCACTTCAAAGGCTAAGTAATTGGCATTGTCCTGAACCAGCATTGAGCTGCGTTACGTAACGCATATGTATACAGTCTTCATAATTCCTTACGAGATGTTGGAATGACGATGTTGTAGCCGGCATAAGAGAGTGCGAGTCCAGCCCGTGTCAAAACAATGGCACGTGTGAACTAGACCATGTAGGATACGTGTGCAACTGCCCGCCAGCCTATGGAGGAAACGCGTGTCAAACGGGTAACGTACAGTTTACATACATACATACATACATACATATATACATACATACATACATACGTACGTACGTATGTACGTATGTACGTATGTACACACACACAAACACACAAACACACACACACACACACACACACACACACACACACACACACACACACACACACACACACACACACACACACACACACGTACATACATACATACATACATACATACATACATACATAAATATATATTGAATATGAATGCCTTTAACGTGGTAGTTTATTACCGAATCAGTTCGTTTGGTATTTATTGTTATGAGTCCTTCCAAATAATCATTCCCATAGGCGTATGATTCCCGATTCCGACGGATGCCTAATCCTCCGTGTGGCGCCGCCCTGCGCGTAGTTTTGCGAAGCGCCTCTAGGGACTGATTCGCGAACCAGAATACCATTCCAATCCGTGCGCATGTCCGTTCAGGCTTCAGTGTTTGAGCGTAGTCGCTGTGCGTTTTAAGACATCCTAATTTGTTAGAGCTATAGCAATGAAAAACAAAGCGACTTACGAACATTCTTTTGTATAACTAACCGCTCGTTATCACCAAACAAATGACGGATCATACGGCGACAATAGAGAGTGCAAGCACTCCGATCCCGACCCCCTTCCCGGGGCCGATCGCGCCAGTCACTCGTCCAACAATCGAACATATTTGATACCTCGGTGTGTTTATGACATCATTCCACATTGTTTCAGATACACAGTACATTGTTATAAAATATTGATTTGAGGGCACTTTTGAGGCCCAAATAGCGCTCCGGTTTGCGTCGACATGCGATTTAAGCGTGCAGTAACCCGCGACCGCAGCGGCGCACGCTGATTAAAACCGGAACGAGCGCTATTTGGGACATTATATTCCTGAAACGATGTGGAATGATGGAATAAACTCATTGAGGTATAATATTTAGGCACAGCTGTCATAATGCCGAAATCGGGGTGGGCCCGGCTTCTACACAACGGCACAAAGTAATGCGCATTTCCATCTGCTGCCTATTGGCTATGCCAATGCTACTGTCATCACCAGGGTCAGTTTTCCCGCCACCGAAGCAAATTCAGGAGCCTTCCAAAGTGAGTCGTGGCTTCCTCGATATCCATAGCTTTGCCTTAGAAGATTATCAAGGGAAAACATCAACAAATAAAATTGTTATTGTAACAAGGCACGTTATTTTGTTATGTTATTGTTAATATCAAACTAATAATAATAATAATAACTGGGTTTACATGGGTTGAATAAGTTGTGATATTTAGAAAACAATACTTACATTTAAAAAGAGCAATAAGTGGGACCCTCGCTACAGGCTTGGGACCCCCTCTAAAGAAGGCTGGGGGTCCCGAAGACCCTTGAACACAAACATCCAGGTAAACCCCTGCATACATACATACATACACACATACATACACACATACTTACATATGTACACACACTCAAACGCACATGCACACACAAACACACACACACGCACGCACGTACGCACACATACACACACTGCATGCATACATGCATACATTTGACTAACATTAAACGTGACATTCAATACGTACCACCATTATTACTTTCAGTGAGACTGACAACTACAGAGAAACTTTGCTTTCTAAATTATTATTGACACGAAACTAGCGTCCAGTTTGGTCGTGTCTGACCACAAGAACGAGTCCCGTTGTCTACTAGTCCTTGTATCGGAGACGAAGGTCCTTCCAAAGGAACGGTGGTTTGTGGCAGGCCTAATCCAGTCCAGGGTGCTAACTGAGTTTGAAGAATTGTATCACACCTCTGACCAACCCTGTCAACGAAGAAAAATCAACGTCCACTCGAAAGGTGTCCCCACCCCAATGTCCTAAACAACGAAACGATAATTCCAGCAGAAAAGAACGACTGCTGTATGCTCTGTCGGTTATTTCTCTATCCAAAAATGTATAAAAGAAAACTGTATGAATTGTTTAACCATGACAACCATCCATGACCACCAATATTCCTCTGCGGGGGTACTTCAACTTCCAAACAACAACCAAAGCTACGGCATAGCCTTCATCCAAGTGTCTGGCTAACTCTAAGCAAAACACATCTACGTTTGATGAACACAGTGACAACATCTACACGCCCTCAATAAAACAGGCAATTTCGAAGCTGCTCCAGGATTGAAGCAGCTTTGCCATTCATATGTCATTCACATGACGAAATGTACAGTTGGACCTCACTATTAAGGTCACCTCGGAACTGGACAAGAGTGGCCCGAATAGCGAGGTGACCGTATAAACATGACTAATTTCCTTTACTTTGCTGCTTCAAAAATAATGTGGGCTGTTCCCAGGGTGACCTTAATTGCGAGGTGTCTGTATTGCCGAGGTGACCTTAATTGCGAGGTGTATGTATTACCGAGGTGACCTTAATTGCGAAGTGGCTGTATTGTCGAGGTGACCGTAATGTGAGGTTCTGCTGCATTCAGTGATGTTCTCGTTGTCTGACTCGTCCATGTCGCTGTTGCCAGCTAACGGTCCCTGCTATAGCAACCCCTGTCAGCACGACGGACAGTGCAAAGACACCGCGTCGCACGCCCACATATGTCAATGTATTCCCGGCTACGACGGAGCAACGTGTGACATTGGTAAGGGAAGGTCTCACCAGTGCTCAACGTCTAACAACATCATGCGCTTAGCACTGGTTCGAACACCCTCTTCCCCGCTGATACGGGCGCCGGACGGATTTGACGCGGTTCCTGAGGATTTACGAGCATTATGTTTCATTATTATTATTATTATTATTATTAGTAGTAGTAGTAGTGGTAGTAGCAGTCGTAGCAGTCGTAGCAGTAGTGATAGTGGTAGCGGTAGTGATGGCAGTAGCGATAGCGGTGTCGGTGGGGGTAGAGGTGTCGGTGGCGATGAGAATGGAGGTGGCGGTGGCGGCGGCGGTGGGAATGGAGGTGGCGGTGGCGGTGGCGGTGGCGGTGGCGGTGGCGGTGGCGGTGGCGTTGACGTTGACGTTGGCGATGGCGATGGTGTTGGCAATGGCGATGGCGATGGCGTTGGCGTTGGCGTTGGCGTTGGCGTTGGCGATGGCGTTGGCGATGGCGTTGGCGGTGGCGATGGCGATGGCGATGGCGGTACCGGTTCCAGTAGCAGCAACAGCAGCAGCAGCAGTAGTAGTAGTAGTAGTAGTAGTAGTAGTAGTAGTAGTAGTAGTGGTGGTGGTGGTGGTGGTGGTGGTAGTGGTAATGGTAGTGGTAGTGGTATAGTCAGGTACCTTAGCAACTTGATAGGGATACATCGGATAAAAGCACATTTTTTGTGGTGCTTCCTGGAAAAAAAATGTCACTTTGTGATCGGAGTCAGCAATTTTTTGGGTGGGAACATAGGTTTTCACCCCCCCCCCTTTAAACAGCTATATGCCGTGTCACAATATTTTTCGATGGGAAGTGGTACAGACCAGATGATAAATGTGCCAAATGATTTGTGTTCATTAAATAATAATATCTCGCTTTTAGATTGGAGTTACCAAATTATTTGGGTGGGTCCATCAGTTTGTACCCCTTATTGGACCAAAACATGCCGTTTTACTACATTTTCCCATGGCATAATATGGGACATACTAAATAAAGACACCAATTTGTGTTGATGCTTCCTTGAACAACACAATTGCAATGTTTGGTCAGAATTAATAAACGTTTTGGGTGGGTCCATAATTTCTCACCCCCCACTAAACCCTTATCCCTATGTCGTTTTATTACACTTTCCCATGACATATGTTACCGACCGGATATGTACCACATTTGTGGCTGTTTCCCGTATCACTGATATTTCATTTTTGTTATTGGCGTCAGCACATTTTAGGTGGGTCCATACATTTTCACCGCCCCTCCCAGTGAGCCGACATATGCCATTTTAATATCATTTCAAGGGAACGGAAAAGCCGGCTAAATTTAAAGCACAAAATTTATGTCGCTCCTTCAATAATAGGATTTCACTTTGTGATTGATATCAATACAAATTCGGGGTTCCATAATTGTTCACCTCTACTGAAATGATCAATGCAGTTTTACTGAATTTGTTTCATGGAATATTTAACAAACTCAAAAAAGCTCCACATTTGTGCTATTTCCCTGAACTTTTTAATCGAAGTCAGCACATTTTTGGTGCGGCCATGGAGCCGAATTATCTCTGTTTGAGAAAGCATACCTTCCCGCAGTTGATGTAAGCCAGCATGACGAGGGAAGCTTCATTATAATAAACATCGCCCGTTCGATCGAAGCGCTGGATAAAGATTAGCACGTCAACAACGATAAATATGTGATCGTTGAGATCACGCTTTCCATCCATCTAAAGAAGAGCTCACTCGCCCTCTACAAATGTCTTACGCCACAGTCTAAAACCAAGCAGGCGGAAAAGATTTAAAAGCTGAAGAATTGATTGACCAGTGTACATACATCTTATTGGAACATTGGTCCATGTGCAGAATATTTTGGAAAGGGGACCAACACCATATTTGATACGCACTGTGGACAAGGGTGTCCTTGTGCTTCCGATAATTAAGATATGTGATTTAGTCACATATTTCTTCAGCTGCATACATCCGGATAGCCTTTGAGATATGCATTATCTTTATTCATAATAATAGTTACGGCATGTGTCGTGCTCTGTTAAAATACAAGTCGACGTCCGTGTCAGTCTCCACGGTTTAGCCGAGGTGCAATACGACGTCTGCATTCTTTGGAAGTGGGTGGGAGACAGCATGAGACAC